>OV049924.1:177104757-177669154 GCA_920104205.1 Eupeodes latifasciatus | reverse complement strand
GGATCTGGCCCATGAAATTAAGCAACGAGAAAGATTAAGAAGCATACGGATTATACCTATTGTCATATCTAGTACCGGAATAATTGGGAAAAATGTAATGGAAGAACTAAGGAAAATGCAATGCGACCATCTCTTGCATGAAATATCAAAGTCCATCATCCTAAACACTTGCAGAACTTTTCGCAAATTCTTGCATCAACCGTGATTCAGCCAACCAAAATCAAAGGGCTAGAACATGGTCTAAGCTCCAACAGAGCCTAATTCCTTGGCATAGCCCGGAATAGGTGATTTCCAACTCCATAGGAGTTGAGAAGTTTTCCCTAAAGTCGATAATAATAATAATAATAATAATAATAATAATAATAATATTAATAATATTAATAATATTAATAATATTAATAATATTAATAATAATAATAATAATAATAATGATAATAATAATAATGATAATAATAATAATAGTTTGTTTGACTCATTTGCAAAAATTTCTGTTGCCCCTGTTTTGTTTTTATTCAATTAAAAAAATTTGTTTAATTTAAAGGTCTTAAATAATTTCGTCACTATTATCTTAGAAATATTTAAAATTTAAGGACTGATGTGACTAAACATCAAGTTTTTTTCTGCATATCATTTAATAGTTCCCTTACAACTTGAAAAGATACACAATCGAGCAATGTGTTAGCGTTATTCAGGCTTATTATAAAAATGGGCGTTTAAATCAAAATGTATATCTAGCACTTCGCCGATTGGCCGATATTTTGTTCCATACATAATTGAACCATACTATTATTATAATAATAAAAAGAAATGACAATAATTTTCCTAATGTGTTTTATTCAAAATCAACATCGGCCCTTAAAATTTAACCACCTTGCCATACTATATATATACACACATTATCATAACATAACATATACATCAACTTATTTTGCTTTATCATTTCAGACATATTGCCGAACTATGGAGAAATGTAGGTGTAAGACCGATCGTCTACAACGTAAACTCACCGAACGAAAAACGATATTTCCAAAAAACCATGAAAACTCAATATCTTACTGACTCTTTGCGTTCAGAGCCGCATTTGATAATGAGATCTTAACAATAAAATCAGATCCATCGAAAGAGGATGGTTGCATGAACATGAACTAAGAACTAAAAGTTACACAACATAGAAAAACAACTTTTGCATTTAAGCCTCTTTTACGTTATAATTATTTCCAGTTCTAAATTTATAATTATGGTAATTTTAGTTAGTAAGAGTGTTATGCTTGCATTGATTGTAGTTAAAAAATTTGTGTTCAATTCACGTCCCGTAATTTGTTGCAACATAATCAAGATTTCTTTTGCGTTTATTAATTTGTATGTGTTGTAAACGTTGTTTTTGTAATTGTTTATTTCTTTTTTGATAAATTATGTTCTATATTTATTTAAATCATTGATAAAAAAACAAAAAAACATCGAGTATTATATCCCACAAAGATCGTTATATTGTTTTATCTATGTTTTAGCATAGTACAATTATTATTATTTTATATTTTTATGATTTTATTTAACAGTTATAAACTGTATTTTTTGTTTTATGCTATTGCATGTCAAGCTTTATAGATGTTTTATTTTATTTAAAAGTAAGAACAATTTTGTTTGTTTAATTTTATTTATTTTTTAGTATATATACATTTTTAGCACTTTAGCCTTAGATTTTTTATACATAAATATATATTTGAGGCATCTTTAACCTTATCAACCTTATTACATAATTAATGTGTATATAAACAAATTCTGAGTACATGTACAACTTTAATTCTGTTGGTTTTGGCATTTTTTGTTGTTGTTTTCAATTCTATACTGAAAAGCATACAAAATAGCAACACAAATTATATATATTTTTTTATGAAAACTCAAGGAATTAATAATCAAGAATGCTTTTGCATTCAAAGATTTTGAATTGGATTAGAAAAAATGTCTCATTTATAGTGCTTCATCCCAAATATTTCACATAATATATATTGCATCACAGAATATATTTAATTTTTTTAAATGAATGTTTAAGATAGAAAGAGAAATTTGTATCACCGCTAAGATTTTAATTTTAAAAAAGAGAAATAAAGAACATTCGAAATTTCATTTGGGTTGTTTTTATTTTGTTACATTTAAACGTTTTTTTTTGTTTCAATTTACATATTTAAGCAAATCTGAGCATAAAATCATTTCCCTATTTTGATGAACGATCATGATGACTTACAAAGGAGGGTAATATACATATATGAGACCTGGTCTACCTAGTGCCCGGATTGTCGGATCTTACAAATATATTCCCCTTTTCTACATTGTTTCCATCGAATATATATACCCGCTGGCTGGTCAAAGAGGAAGTCCTAAAAAGAATTGAGTGGGTGTTTTTTTTACCATAGCAATTTAAAAAAAAGGTGAATCGATGACGCTAGCGCCTTGAATTAAATTTTATATTATATATTGTAACGTGATGCCAAACAAGTATATTTTTGGAAAAAAAACGTTTCTTTTTGTAAATTAAAAAAGCTGAAGAAAAATAATTCTCCCCTCGAATATTTTTCGAACAAAAAAGGTAAAATTTTGAGAAAAATCGAATTGACAGTTTTTCTACAAACAATAAAAAACCTAAAAAAAAAAATACTAAAACTTGGTAAAAATTTACTTTCAACTCAAATATCTTTTCAAAAATTAAAAACATTGGCTTCAAACTAATTTTATCTCATAGAAAATATTGTTTTCGACATTCAGCTATTTTTTTTTGTAAAAATCCAACAGTCCGTTTTTTTTATAAAAAAATAAAATCTTCAAAAAATAGTACGCAAATGATACTAAAATTGGTAAAAATTGTTTTTTGATTAAAAATCTCTTTTACAAAAATAGATTTTGAAATCAAACTATTTAATCACATGCAAAATATGTTGTTAATGTTTAAATTTTTTAGAATAATTCAACTGAAAACTTTTTTAACAAAACACCAAAACCTACAAACGTTTTAAGCAAGACAAATCGGCAGACGGGGTGGGAAGATATCAGTGTGGGTCGCATCCCAGCCTCTTTTTTTTTTAATATTATGTAGGTACATATTACAATTATAATTATGTTAAAATAACAGCTTTAATGGTCACTTATTTAAAATGTACGTGAAATCAATAGTTTAAAAATAATAAAACAAAATTGATAAAAATAAGACTAACTGAACACGAAGCAGACATAAAGAAAAATAAAGAGACAACTGGAATTGCACAGCATATAACACAAACGGGACACTCAGTGAATTTCGAGGGAGTAAAAATATTGGACAAAGAGAGAAAAGTAAACACAAGACTAACTCTGGAAAGTTTACGAATCCAACACAAAATAAAGAGAACCATGAACACGAAAGAAGACATTGACAACATCAAACAAAGCTATGCTGTAGCACTTTAACGCATCTGTGATATGTGTTTTTCTTTGTTTATTTTTGTTTAATTAATAGTTTTTTTGCTTGTTGTTTTCACCATATTTTTTATTTATTTTCAATTTATGTCAGTGCCGTCAGGTGTAGAAATAAAATAAACAGTATGATTTAATACAAACGTAAGAAAATGTAAAATTAATCAAATTATTGTGTAACTGAAAATTTATTATTTATATATGAATTCATACAGATTGAATAAAGAAAAATTATCCCCTGAAGAAATAAGGAATTCTTACGAAACGTTGCATTCCCAAACCAAAAAAAACCAAAACAGCCTATTTTTTAACACAATCAATAAAAATTGATATAAATTAAAATTTTATTTCAATTTTGGAGAAAATCTTAGTTTTGAATTTAATTATCATTTTTTTTTCATTAAATCAAGTTAAGTCTAGAAGGAGACATTGATTTTAAATTTTTTTTACTTAAAAAGCATTTTTTGTGTAATGCCCTTTTTCTTAAGAATACAAAAAGCCATTACACTATCTTTAGCCATTTGTCCGTTGTTTGAAACAACCAAAATGATGGTGAGGGGAATTGTAGGTTCTTAAATTAATTTTATTTTTTACATTAATTTAACAAAATTATTCCCTAGAAACTTCCTTACCTTTTTACCTAAGCAACAACCTGCCAACCTAGGTAGATACTATCGTACTTATTCATGTACCTATTTAAACTCTGGACCTATCTGCTTCCAAAAGGATAAATATAGAAAAATATGTTTCTAAATAGGTATACATGCATACATTTTTAATTTTAACACAGTTGTTTCTATTAAAGAAAAAAGTCTGAAGCTACTATTAGAAGGTCAACGTAAACGGTCAACGCGTTGACTCTTTGACGTAAAAATGACGTCCTTTGTAGATGTTGCTTCACCGCACATTAACCAAAATATAAATATCTTTCAAATTAGGTTTCAAATTAGATTTTATTTAAATTGGTATTTTACCTTATGCGAATGCGCAACAATTATACAATTTCAATAAATTTTTATATAAAAAAGGCGCAAATTATAATTTACTCAAAGGCTTACAGGTTAGAATTAAAATGAATGACATAATATTATACTTTCATTAGAAAGAGACGAAAGTATTTTTAATAAGAATAAGTCTAGACGTGACAATAAGTTCCCACTTTATGAAAAGAGGTATTATTGATTTTAAGTATGAGGCTGACTGAAATTCCGGGGGCCGTCTGAGCACTAGGGTGAAGAAAAAATATCAAGCACAGCAAGCCGACCCACTGATCTCATCTGCTTTATAATTCCATTCGATATTCGCACATCACAGGTTCGGACACTCCATCAGGACCTGGATACACTTTAGTTACTTCTCCCATTTTCCATGATGATCTAATTTCGTTTGGCTCCACCAAGATGACAATACTACCTTCAACAACCGGTTTTATATTCTTATGCCACTTAGTTCGCCTTGTTATTTCAGGCAAGTATTTTAGGTACCATCGTTTGAAGAACTCCGCCATCAAATGTTGCGATCTTCGACTGTACAACTTACTATTTATATCACTGTCGTAGAAAATTCCGGGGCCGTAACATCTCTATCATCATCACCAAAAAGCATGGAATTCGGTGTAAGTGGTTTAGGATCGCCAGGGTCCACTGGAATATGTGTAAGCGGTCGCCGATTGATCTGACCCTGGGCTTCAATGAGAGCATTTCGGAGGACATCTTCTCTTGGTACAACTCCTCGTGGAATAAAATCAACAGTGTTTTTTATGGACTGAATTAGCCTCTCCCACGCACCGTCCATCCATGGTGAATACGCAGGAATGAATCGCCATACTATACCCTCATATTTTGCTGAGTATTCACAAAGAGCTCCTTTCATCTCCTTGGCATCCTTTTCTAGTAGATTTCTTGTACCGACAAAATTTAGCCCATTATCACTATACAAAAATTTAGTAACAACTCGGTTAATTAAGAACCTGCGGACTGCCATAGTACATTGGTCCAAAAACAGCTCAATTTGACCTACCCTAAATGTTAGGCAGGTGAAGACCATTCCATATCTCTTTGCAGTTCCTCTTCCACATCTCACAAGCAGCGGACTAAATCAATCTACCCCAACGTGTGTAAAGGGCCTTGAATCAAAGGATAAACGAGCGACTGGAAGTTGGCCCATCAACGGCATTTGTGGCTTAGCTCTGATAAGTTTACACATATTGCAGCGGGTTTTGATTCTTCGAAGTGCAGTCCTAATACTTATAATCCATGCTCTCTCCCGTATATCTGAAATGATTACAGCTGTACTAGTGTGAAAGTTGCGATCGCGATGATATTGCACAAATATGTCGATAAGAGGATGTTTTTCGGCAGAATCGCGGGATTTCGAGAGGCATATGAAATGAGCGCCTTTTGAGCTCTCGAACTCATGCCATAGTACCTTCAGCATCCAGGAATGGAGAATAATTGTATAGCGAGCTCGATTTCTTAACAGTTTTGCTCTTACTTAGAGAATTGAATTCAGACAAAAAGGCATCTTTCTGAACTTTTCTAAACAGCCAGCCTTCTGCTCCTTTATATTCAGATGGTGTAACGAAACGTTCTTTTTCTATAACTTTTTTAAAATAAAAGTCTTTAGCACGCATTAAAAATGCAATCGTTCTCACTGAAGAACCCCAATTCGCTTGAAACCTTGGTTTTAACTGATCATAAACGAGGAAGGAAATTCTTGATGAGCTGGTATGAACCATAACGCTAGTATCTGCTTCGTGAAGACGGCTTCTACGTTTTTCGATTGGCTAGATTTAATTGGCCACAACTCAAAGGGTTCTCTTAGGAAATCAGCTCCCTTAAACCACCTGGACTCGTAATTCCCCATACGAGGATCAGACCATTTTGTGCCATCATCCGCTACGTTGCCTTCAGAGCTAATGTGATACTCGTACCATTGTCGAGGTGAAGTTGAATCTAAGATCTCTCCGATTCTAACGGCAACAAATGTGGGAAACTTATATTCTGCAGAACTGATCCAGGAGAGTACTGTTTTTGAGTCCGAGAGGAAGAGAACTTCACGAAACGAAATTGAATGAGAAGTTCTTATAGTTAGGGCTAGACGAGCTCCAAGAACTGCGGCTTGCAATTCCAAACGTGGAACCGACAACTTCTTCAATAGCGCAACCTTTGCTTTAGCCATAACCAGAGAAACTTCAACGGCATCATCTTTTTGAAAGCGCACGTATGCAACTTTTTCTGAAGCATCCACGAAGATTACAAGACTGGGCTCTGAGTTCCTAGGAGACCATGAAACATACAAGCGTGGAATTTTCAGTTTCTCAATGCTTATCAACTCATTGACGAATTCTTTCCATTGTTCTCTTAGATGTTTCGAGATTGGTTCATGCCAGTTAGAACCTTCCCTCCAAACTTCTTGTAGAATTATCCTGCCTCGGATAATATAATGAGAAATAAGTCCCAGTGGATCGAAAATACGCATGATAGTTTTAAGAATTTCACGTTTAGATATTGAGCTCTCTGAAGTTAACCTCCTCTTCTTTAACAAACCATCATCTGAAATCCTATAAGTAAAAAGATCGAAAGATCGAAGATGAAAATTTGAACTGTGAAATAAGTTTGCTACATAGGATTTCATGATTCACTGTGTCAAAAGCCTTTGAAAAGTCTAATAATGTAAGGAACGTCATTTCATTATTATCAACCGACTGTCTTATTTCTTCAACGACGTTTATTAATGCAGTAGTACAGCTGTGTTTAGCACGAAAACCTGACTGATTAGGGCAAAGCAAGCAATTCATTTTTAAAAATCTCTGAATCTGATTGCTCATTATTCTTTGATAGATACGGCAGAATGGCGATAGGTCTATATTCCTTATTGCTTTTTAAAATAGGTATAATTTTTGCTCGTTTCCAAACATTGGGGAAGATACCAGTCATGAAGATTGTGTTGAACAAATGTGTTATATATTTCAATATAATAGGAAGAATAGCCTTAATGAAAACAGGATGGATCTCATCTAAATCAACGGAACTAGACTTTATTGACAAGCAGCTTTCCAAAACGTCAGCATCTTCAACAAATTGAAAATAGAAAGAGTTTGGTGTATCCGAATTCAAAATTGAGTCTTCCGCTCGAGGAGCCATAGTATCTTCGGAATAGTTAATGGTTAGGGGAGAGGTAAATATTTGGTTAAGCTCATTAGCATCAACATTTAAAAGGTCGTTATTACTTTGTTTCCCAATTCCGATTTCTTTCAATTTTTTCCATAACTTGTTTTTTGCTATCGAAGGCTGAAGTCGCGAGGCATAAAAACGTTTTTTAGCTTTACGTATTTCAAGTGTTACCTTATTTCATAGAACACGATATTTACGAAATAGAGCAACTAGTCTGAAACGCTTCCAGCAACAATAAGCCCGATTTCGCAAGTGGATTAAGTTTTCGACTGTATCCGTAAACCAATGGTGTTCTGTCTTTCTAGCCTTAATCAAGACAAGAGGAACATAATTATTGAAAACATTGATTATGGAAGTTTGAATAAAATCAGCTTGATCATTTGCGGAGAGCATATGTATACACGATACCATTCGATTGATCTTAAATCATTTTCAAGTAGAACCATATTAATATTTTTGAAATCTCTTATATAGTTGACTTTATTTTCAAAAATAGGTTCACATTGCTAAGTTAAGCACCCAGAGAAAAAAACTGTGTACAATTGCCTTATTTGCCTAAGGTGAATTTTTTTGTATGGAAGTTATTTTCTAACATAATTTTGCCTTAGTTCTAAGGCAATTTATGCTCGAAAATCCTAAGCTTAATTTACCTAGAATAGGCTACCGTGCCTTAGATGGATAAGGTAAATATTTTTGTATGGAAAATATTTCCTAACATAAATTTACCTTAGGACTAAGGCAATTAATTGTAAAATTTTAGCCTAGAAATAAGGTAATTTCACCTAAGCCTAAGCTAAATTTTACCTAGGATTTTTTTTTACTTAGAATCTTATTTTCCTAACATAATTTTGCCTAGAACTAAGGCAATTTATGTTAGATTCTTACCTATGACTAAGGTAATTTTACCTTAGGCCTAGGTAAATTTTCCTAGGATTTTTTTTTTTGCTAGAATAATTTTTTTCTAAAATAATTTTGCCTAGAACTAAGGCAATTTTACCTATGGACTAAGCTAATTTTTTCCTGGAGAATTTTTTTTTCGGTGAAATGTTATTTTGCTATAACATTATTTTGCCTAAGTTAATTTAACGTTTTTTTTTTGTTCGGCAAAAAGTTTTGAATTCTTCCTAAAAAAAAAGGAAATATGCTTCAATAACTTAGCGATTCAAATGTCATTATAAAGGAAAAAAAAACATTTATTATAGTTTTAAAAAATATAGGTACAAATGTTTTTTTTTTCTTTACCTTCAAGAAATTTTGTATTGTTGTTGTTAATTACACAGGTTTATTTCCGCAAAGAAAAAAATAATAAATAAACTTTACCTAGGACCTAAGGTGATTTTACCTAGGGCCTAAGGTGATTTTCCCACCAAAAGCGCAAAAAGCAATGATTCAAGTTTTGGAGGGAAAATCACCTTAGGCCCTAGGTAAAATCACCTTAGGCCCTAGGTAATTTTTTTTTTTTTGCTGAAATAAATTTTACCTAGGGCCTAAGGTGATTTTACCTAGGGCCTAAGGTGATTTTCCCACCAAAAGCGCAAAAAGCAATGATTCGAGTTTTGGAGGGAAAATTACCTTAGGCCCTAGGTAAAATCACCTTGGGCCCTAGGTAAAATTTATTTTTTTTTTTGCTGAAATAAATTTTACCTAGGGCCTAAGGTGATTTTACCTAGGGCCTAAGGTGATTTTCCCACCAAAAGCGCAAAAAGCAATGATTCGAGTTTTGGAGGGAAAATCACCTTAGGCCCTAGGTAAAATCACCTTAGGCCCTAGGTGAAATTTATTTTTTTTTTTTTGCTGAAATAAATTTTACCTAGGGCCTAAGGTGATTTTACCTAGGGCCTAAGGTGATTTTCCCACGCATAAGCAATGATTCGAGTTTTGGAGAGAAAATTATAGCTATCATTGAAAAAGCATAATTGGAATGTTTAAATGGATTTTTTAGCATGTTTTCTTTTGGCCAGGAATGCAAATGTTATTCCAATTAATGGGAAATTAGTCAAATAATTTTGTTTGAGAAAAAAAATGTCACTTCCGCATTTATTCCTTGTTTAAATTGGGATTTTCTATTTCAGTGACAGAATCATCTTTCCGGAAAAAAAAAATCCGTCTGAACTTTTTTTAATGGCAAACAATTATTTTGTTGATTTCAGATCGATTGGTACAAAATTCGCATTTCTTGGCAAAAGATAACATGCTAAGAAATCCATTCAATCATTTCAATTTTGCTTTTTCAACGCGATAGCTATATATAATATGCGCCTTATAATGAATAAAGCCTTTAACTTCAGCCAAATGCAAATTAAGTATTAAACAAAACACACTTTGATTTGTTTTTCTTAATATAAGATTCTATTTCATAAAATAAATCAACCCTGATTCGAGTTTTTGAGGGAAAATTATAGCTATCATTGAAAAAGCATAATTGGATTGTTTAAATGGATTTTTTTAGCATGTTTAGCATGTAAAATCAATATGAAAATAATGATATTATATTCCAAAATTTCAATTAAACAAGTCAGATGTTTTCTTTTTCCAACATGTAATAGGGAAACTTGTAATTAGAAACAATCCCTTAAAAAATTGATTTTAAAAGAGATAATGATGTGAAAAATGTAATAAGAACGTAAAATCATTAAAATGATTGAATTTTACTTCAATTTTCCTTTCAAATGCCCCTTTAAGGATACGCTCATGTTTGATTTTGCATCACCCACATTATTTCATTGTAACTTTAACCAAATAAAATTTGACCATGGCCTTAGCTAATTTTACCTACGCTATATCTAATTTTACCAAGATCTAATAAATGTTATTAAAAGGAATCCTCATTTTTGGATGACTATTTGACGCTGTTTTCTTACTTTTTCCAATAGAAAACGAACAAAATATCCCTATAGGATACGCTCATGTGTTGTTTTCCATCCAAATTATTCTATTTTACCTTAGGACTAAAGCAATTTTAAAGAACTACCTAACATAAAATCACCTTAGGAATAAGGTGATTTTATGGCGTCACCTAGAAATTAGCTTATTTGCCTTAGGCCTTATGTTAACTCCTAAGGTAAAATCACCTTAGGCCTAAGCTAATTTCTAGGTGACGCCATTTACCTAAGGAGCTAACATAAATTTACCTTAGGAGCTAACATAAATTTACCTTAGGCCTAAGCTAATTTCTAGGTGACGCCATAAAATCACCTTATTCCTAAGGTGATTTTATGTTAGTTCTTTGAAATTGCCTTAGTCCTAAGGTTAAATCGTTGTCTGGTTGCTTTCGAAACGTGCTTTACATCATTTACTTCCAAAACTTCGTGGCGTGCAGCGTGCAGTTCATTTCTTCAATTAAATGTTATATGTATTAAAAGTTTTAAAAGTGAATATAAAAGAAAATATAAAAACAAGCAATACAAATATTATATCAAAGTAAGTATTTTTACCTGCAATATTTTACAATATATTTGCGTTTTTATTTCGCTCGTAGAAAAAAAGTATAAAACTCTTCATTTTGAGTATTTTAATTATAGAAAACGCGTTCAATCCTGCTTTTAATCGTATCTATCTTACAATTAAGTTATTTTTGGGACACGTTTTACCTTTTCATTAACTAATATGTAGGTTTCTATGAATTAAAAACATTACTTTTGAGGTTTGCGTTGAAACAATGCAACGTGGCTCTTCAACGCATTGTGCATTTGGCTTTTCTAGCCACCTTTTTCCTTTCTTTACCATTACGCACAACAATAATCTAAATTAACGCTCAGCCCACTGAAAACGCCGTATTAGGAACACTTTGGCATACACATTTTTTATATTGACAAGTGTAACAAACACGTATAAAGTGGCAGCCCTGGCGCTACTTCTTGCAGACATCGCACTCAAAACAGACACACACACACACTCACAATCAACATGATACAACGTGCAGGCTGCAGATGCAAATCCAACCAATCACAACCACGCACACGCAACAAAAAGAACTCAACCTCAACTGAGTAGGCCGTGATGTCAACTGACAGGGTATAAAAGGCGATGCTCCAGCGTTACGAAATCACTCAGTATTCAACATTCTCATCTCAGCACGAGCACCTCTGGTCTTGTCTGATATATTTATGTAAAATTGTATGACAGAATTATTTCCAGAAATAAAAGAATTGATTTTTATATTTTAAGAAAAATCAGCCATCGAGTTTTTATTTTCTTATAACTGACGCCCAACATAAGGCCCGAACTAGAATTCGAGTCAATTAGTATTAAAAAAAAGAAAAAATATATAATTCGATATTTTGCACCAATATTGGTCGAAATAATAATATATTAAAATAAACTTTCGCACCTTGACTGGTCGAAGTTTACAAATTGCACCTTAAAGGTCAATTTGCATAATAAATATAAAAGTTTTGCACCTCGACTGGTCAAAATTTTATAATTCGAAAAAAAAAAGATCGCGGTTCCAATTCTGCGAACAACGGCCTTACGAAAAAGCGCTCGTTTGCAGAGGGGAAATAAAATGAGCATCGTACAGATGTCTGACGAACAACTGCGTGCACTGTTAGAACGGTCCGCAACGGTTTCGTCCGCAAATGGAAATTTTGCAAACTGCACCACACGCTTCAACGGCGAAAGGTCAAAGGTAGTAGTAGACACGTTCATCTCCAGCGCTACTATTTACAAAGATGTAACAAACATGAGTGAGAAAAATGCACTTACTGGTCTTCCTCTTCTCCTCGAAGGCATCGCATCCACTTGGTGGCAGGGTGTTAAATCCCAGCCAAAAACATGGGACGAGGCAATGACAATGCTGAGAAATTCATTTGCTACCCCGAGGCCACGCTACCAGGTCTACGTGGATATTTTTGATGTAAGGCAAAGCGACAGAACACCTACAGACGTCTTCATTTGCGAAAAACGCGCTCTACTGTCCGAGCTGGATGAAGGATCCCATGACGAGGCGCAACAAATAGACATGTTGTTTGGATTACTGAACAAAAGAATTCGAAACAGAATTGAACGGGATAACATTAAGACTTTCGAAAACCTTCTATCTCTTGCACGTAAAGTCGAGAGCAGTTTAGATGAAAAAAGAGAAGAAACAAGTCACAAGAAATCAAATGAAAAAAATATAAACAAAAAGCGAATTAAGTGTGCGTATTGCTCCAATTTTGGACATAGCATTGAAGAGTGTAGAAAAAAAGAAAGAGACGAAAAACAAGAAGATAATAAAAGTCGAGAGAACCGAAATACATCTCGTGCTACTCTCAATTGCTACGGTTGTGGGAAACCTGGGTACGTACGCAGCCAATGCCCAAACTGCAACCAAGCAAAAGAAGCAGCAAACATCAATTTTTGTTCTATTGATTCTTTTCCAACAAAAATCTTACCGCCACTCCGTCAACGACCTTCGGTAAAAATCAAAATTGGTGGGCAGAAGGGTATTGCTTTTATCGACACTGGTGCCAGAATGAGTGTAGCTAGCTATCAGCTATATAAACAAATGCTTGACCTAGGTTATCATTTCACAGCATATCGCGCTAAGGTTGTACTAGCTGACGGCATTAAACGAGACCAAGATGTTCTAGTTACAACAGCAATGATCAACTTAGAAGGACGATCCATACCGACCAAACTTATGGTAATTGAAAGTTCCACCGACAACAGAACGCTCCTCGGAATAGATTTTGTCGAAGATGCTAGAATGGTCATGAATTTGCCTCAACGCATATGGTACTTTGCTGACACTCCTTCGAAAAAGTATGATTTTTATCAAACCGAAACAATACCTTCAATGAGCCTAGCACCATCACAATCAACTCCAGATGATTACAAAAAGAACGAAGACTACAACATACCGATCACTCCTCCCGAGTTGCTGGGATTCCGTTCCCCAATCCCAATGGCAATCAGCCCGATAGCAAATACACCTCTTCGTGATATCACAAATCACTCAAATGAAGCTAAAGGAACGCTATTTGCGCGTCAAAGAGATTATTCGCCAAACTCTATTGACAAAATCTTTGAGGATGTAATCCCAAAGCAATCTACGCTGTCTCACCTCGAGTTAGCATTATATGATCCTGATTTCATTTTTTTTGAATCATTTAGTGCTGAAAACATCACTCTCAAAATACACGAAGCTCCGGATCTCGATGAAAATGAAAGGACACAACTGAATACTCTTTTACTTCAGAACAAAGAGTTGTTCCAACTATCTGATAAGCCAGCTGTTACTGTCGAGCATTCAATACCAACGGGTAATCATGAACCAATTGCAGTTCCACCCTACAGACTTTCCGAGCATAAAAAGAAAGTACTACAAGAGGAAGTAAACGAGATGCTTAACACCGGCATAATTGAGGAATGCGAATCTCCCTGGGCCTCACCTGTAGTGATGGTTCCAAAAAAAACCGGTGGTGTCCGAGTCTGTATAGATTACAGAAAACTCAACTCAGTAACCAAACCAGATGTGTATCCACTTCCACGGTTGGATGATATGCTACATGCTGCAAAGAATGCCGAATTCATGTCAACAATTGACCTTCTATCAGGCTACTGGCAAATTAAAATGAAGGAAGAAGACAAAGACAAGACAGCTTTTATAACACCATTTGGTATTTACCGTTTCCTCCGCATGCCCTTCGGGTTACGAAACGCACCTTCCACTTTCCAACGATTGATAGATAGAATAAAAACAAAACTATCTAATGTACGCCTGCTTGCTTTCATTGATGATTTACTAATCCTCTCATCATCATTTGAACAACACTTGCTTGATCTCGATGCAGTTTTTAACATTTTAAACCATTACAATCTGCGCATCAACCGGAAAAAATGCTGTTTCTGTAGAATTGAAGTAAAATTTTTGGGCCACATTTTAACCAAAGAAGGTATAAGCCCCGATCCTGATAAGGTATCAGCAATTAGAGATCGCAGTGCCCCAAAAAATTTAAAAGAGATGATCTCATTTCTACAAACGTGCTCATGGTTTCGTAGATTTATCCCTGACTTCGCAAAAATTTCACGTCCTTTGTCAGACCTAACAAAGAAAAACGCAAAATGGGTTTGGGAAGTTTCCCAACAAAATGCTTTTGAGGAACTAAAGAATCGACTGATTACTGCGCCAATCCTTAGACAGGCAGATGAATCAAAGCCATTCACCATACGAACTGATGCCAGTGGTTATGCAGTCGGTGCAGCCTTACTACAAGGGGAGGGATCAGATGAACGACCAGTAGAATACGCCAGCCGACTTTTGACTTCAGCTGAAAGAAATTATAATACAACGGAAAGAGAAGCTTTAGCTGTTGTTTGGGCTATTCGCAAGTTCCAGAGTTACATTGAAGGTAACAAAATTAGTGTTATTACTGATCATCAAGCTTTGAGATGGCTTATGACACTTAAGTCACCAACCGGACGCTTATCAAGATGGTGTTTGGAGCTTCAACCGCACGATATTCATATTCAGTACACTCCAGGAAAAGCTAATGTATTAGCAGATATGCTATCCCGACCTCCTGTAAGTGAAGAAATATCAACTTTAGAAAGCTTTATCATCTCTGTTGACTTTCCTCATCGAAGTATAAAAGAAACACGTGATAATCAACTCAAGGATCCTGATCTAAAGAAAATAATGGACGATCTCGAATCTTTCGTGCCAGAACGTTTCACCTGCTGGACTACACGAGGCTACTTACTTCATGATGGAGTATTATATCGGTATACCCAAGATGATGACAATGAAGAAGCTCAACTAGTACTGCCAAAAGATGAGCGACAACAAATCATGGTTTCGTATCATAACGAGCCTACAGCCGGACATTACGGGTCCGAACGAACTCTTCAACGGATTTCATCCCGTTATTTTTGGCCATGTATGAGAAGAGACATTGTTAAATATGTCAAGGATTGCACTGAATGCCAACGCTATAAGGTAACGAACTCGAAACCAGCTGGATTGCTTCAAACTCCAGTGCAAAATCAACGTTTCGAAGTTCTTGCAATAGATCTCTTCGGCCCACTTCCTCCGTCAAATAATAACATGAAATGGATTTTCATAGTGGAAGACGTTACTACACGATGGGTAGAACTATTTGCTTTAGAAGAAGCAACAGCATCCGCATGTGGTAAGACGCTTATCACAGAAGTATTCCTAAGATTTGGACTCCCGAGAAGACTGCTCAGTGATAACGGTACGCAGTTTATCAGTGCCGTTATGCAGCATATAACTCACTGCCTGGGAATTACCCAATGCTTTATACCAGTCTACCACCCACAAGCGAACCCTGTGGAAAGAAAGAATCGCGACCTTAAGACTCAACTGGCTATCTTAGTTGAGCATTTCAACTGGCCGGAAAAATTACCATTCATCAGATTCGCTATGAATACCGTAAAATGTCAAACTACCGGATACAGCGCAGCTTTCTTAAATTTCGGAAGAGAGCTTCGCGCTCCCGACGATGTGCTACGTGATTTTCGAAGCATAATCCAATCCGAGAATTTCGTACCCAGCATTACACCGTACTTGAGCAAAATGGCAGAAACCCTTAAAAATGCCCGAGAAGTCAATGAGAAAGAACAGGATCGTCAAAAATCTTACGCTGATGTGAAACGTCGTCCGAATCCAACTTACTCACCAGGAGACTATGTTTGGGTTCATACTAAAACACACAGTAAAGCAACCAACCGCTTCACAAACAAATTTGCACCTAGACGAGATGGACCGTATATTATTCTCAATAACAAAGGTTCCAACAGCTACGAAATAGCCAGTCCCGCCAATCCACAAGAAGTTATTGGCATATATCATACATCCGCCTTGACCAGATGTACCAATCCTCAAGATGCAGAAAAACCTCTTGTACCAATAAGACCAAGAGGAAGACCACGAAAACTTGTGGCAAACTAACTTCCTTGTATCTTCACTCCTCTTAATTTTCTTTCAGATACAAAAGGGGAGATTGTAACAAACACGTATAAAGTGGCAGCCCTGGCGCTACTCAAGTCAATACATTTTTCTAATACCATGTGAAAAAAATTGCAAAAGCAGATAGAACACTACTGCTCTCATGGCCTTAATTTATGTATAATATATTAATTACAAATAGCTTTCCAACAGAAAACTTCATCCACCATATTTTGTCAGAGCTCTTCAACTCTGGACAGTCAAAAGTTCGTCCTCGGAAAGAAAAAAAATAAAATTACATAAGTTGCCTGTTAAAGCTATTATAGATATAAGAATTTAAATACAATGTGCTTTAAAAAGCATTGTTTACATTACAGAGCTCATACTTTGTTAGAGGTTGTAACAAAATGCCCCCTAAGGGTAAGCTGTACGATCGATATTGAGGATAGCGCAGGTCGCTCAAGAAGCTCTATAACAGTCCCACAACATCAAAGAAGGCAAAAGTCGTAGAAGTGGAAGATCATTCCAATGAAGATCATTATGTGGAACCACTAAATTCTAACGAGATGCAAAAACTTTGCGATGAGCTAAAACAAAACCTCGACTGGGACACCGTTATTAAGCAATGGAAGCAAACTATGTCAATGAGGAGGGATATGATATGCCAGAGTAATGACAACGACATTCAGACAGTCCTCCATGAATGGCCGCTTTACAAATTTTCACGAGCGCCAGAACTGGTAACAATATTCGTTTTTTTTAAACTTATTTCTTCACCTTTCTTAAAACAAATAATACATTAAATTTTAACATAACATTCAATGTGTTTTCTTCTTTTTATAAACAGATTGCCATGGATTTCGATTTCTTAAGGCCAAACAACGGGTTTGACTTTTCGAAGTGGGAGCAATTTTCAAAAATTGCCATCAAATTCTTCAGTGAGAGGGTGAAGTGTAGCGGGCTTAAATCACACCTCAATGAGGTCAAAGAAAATATTGCTGACCTTGACATAGGTAAAATTACTCTATTTTAACACTTTGTTTAATTAAATACTTTTCTTTCAATTGTGTTTTAAATACTATGTTTATTCTATTTTTTTTATGAGGCTTCAATTTATTTTCAGATAATGTTAACATTGCTTATGCAACTTTGTTACATGGATTGCTGCCGCCATCATCGCTGCAGTTCAAAGGCAAGTTCAAGAAATTTACAATCGAGGACTCCAGGCAATCATTCACTACTGAAGTTGAAAATGCAAGCCACATTGAACAGGTCCTTAAACAAAAACAAGAAGAATGTGCAAAATCCGGCACGAAACTTCAACCCGTTATATTTGTTATTGGTGAGAAATTTAAATACAAAAATTTTGTCGTTTCCTTGGACAACATTAAATTTAAATTGGATACGTACTTGCATTGTATTATTTTTTATTTAAAGCTTGCATACGTTTTAAATATTGAATACCCTACTCAATGTTTTTCAGTATGGGTTTTTATTGAATCTTTTTTTTTTTTTAATATTCACGATGGCAAAAAAATTCCTTCTGTTTCAACATTGATTAACGATATCAATTCATTACTTTCTTAATGGCAAAAAAATTCCTTCTGTTTCAACAATGATTAACGATATCAATATATATAGGGTGTCCCAAACAAGTTGATATACATACATATTTATTTAGAAACGAAATCTCATCAAATGGTAACCTTTTTGGATTGATTAAGTGTTTAAAAAAATACTTGTCTTTATAAAGGGTGTCCCAAAATTAACGCAAGAAATCTTGCGTTAATTTTAGGTGTCCCAAAATTAACGCAAGATTTCTTGCGTTAATTTTGGGACACCCTATATATATATATGTATAAATATTTACAAATAAATAAATATAATATACTATTATAAAATTAAATACAAATTTTATTTTTATTTAAAAATAACTTTTTTTTCAGCTGACCTAGAAAATAGGTAAAATTTACCTTAGGAAATAGGTAAAATTTACCTTAGGAAATAGGTACAATTCACCTAAGGAAATAGGTAAAATTTACCTTAGGAAATAGGTTAAATTTACCTTAGGAAAAAGGTAAAATTTACCTTAGGAAATAGGTAAAATTCACCTTAGGAAAAAGGTAAAATTTGCCTTAGGAAATAGGTAAAATTCACCTAAGGAAATAGGTAAAATTCACCTAAGGAAAAAGGTAAAATTTGCCTTAGGAAATAGGTAAATTTTACCTTAGGAAATAGGTAAAATTCACCTTAGGAAATAGGTAAAATTTGCCTTAGGAAATAGGTAAAATTTGCCTTAGGAAATAGGTAAAATTTGCCTTAGGAAATAGGTAAAATTTACCTTAGGAAATAGGTAAAATTTGCCTTAGGAATAAGGTAATTTGCCTTAACAAACTTCGGAGGGGAAATATTTAAATCACCTTAGGGAATAGGTAAAATAGGTAAGGTTTATGTTAGGGATAAGGTAAATCTGAAGATTTTCAAATCACCTTAGGAAAATAGGCTATCGTAGCCTATTCCTAAGCTAGCTCAAAACGGCCTTAGGCCTAACGTGAAATCAGCCCCCGAAATAGGCTAATTTTACACCGACTTTTCTCTGGGTGAGTGGATAAGGTCATGATGTGAAAAACATGGAACAGATAACTGATTGTAGTCAAGAATATTATTAGGATAGCTTACAAAAAAGGCATCAAGCAGTGTACTATTGTTGTTAGAGAAGTGAGTTGGAGTGGAAGTGTTTACTGGAGACAAATTAAGCCTTTTAATATTGTTAACGAGAGAACAATCTTTTAGAATGTTGCAGTTAAAATCTCCAACTATAATTACAGAGGGTGAAACATAGGATAATTGCTCTAATATTGAATTCAATGGAGCAAAGTTAATATTTCGATTAGGCCTATACACAGATCCAAGTAAAATCTTGTTTAAAAATATACTCTATTTCACTACCAACAGTTGATTCACATACTAATCTGCAGCATGAGTTCGCCCGCACGTAAACAGCAACCCCCCCTCCAACGCGCCCAATTCTATCAGATCTAAAACATCTAAACCCATCCAAATTATACATCGCATTACTTACTTCAGGTAAAAACCACGTCTCCGAAACACAAACGACATCAACCTTCGACCCTTCTATCAAAAATCTAAATTCGTCTATTTTTGGACGTAAGCTTTGTGCATTTATATGAAACACTTGCAATCCATTTACGATAGCTACAAAGAATATTTAACATAACGGGTATATTTGTCTTATTATAATAACCGTCAACGGAATTCCCTTCATTATTTTCAGGTATTACCATAAGCTTCTAAGAATAAGGATAAGTGCCCAGCGAGGCACATATCAATCATCGAACGAAAAAGCCCCACAACCCGTTCAAAAGCACAAGCAGATAACAAAGACATTAAAATGATGACGATATGAGTAAAATAAAAAGAAAGTTTAATACAAAGGTTTAACTTGATAACAATTCAAAATAGAAAATAAATATATAAAAAAGAGAAAACGAAATTAATATTAAAAAGTTATGCATTTTGTTGGTTATCACTATTTTCGCCCTCAACAGTTGGTTCCTTAGGATAATCGCAGTTGTTGACATCGTCAGCTGTTTTGGAAGCGCGGTCGGAGTCATTGACATCTTTAGTTGTTTTGTTTACAATTCGCTCGGTGGCAATAATAGCTAAGTCCTCAGCAGATTTAATCAAAGTTGCGTTATCATCGCCGCTCTTCTTAACATAAACAAGACCTCGCATTGTGAAAACAGAGTGCAGTTTTTTTTCTCTTTTTAATTTCAATGCATTATGCATGAGAGAGCGGTTTTTAATTGTCAAGCATTCATGCAGCATGCAGGTAAACTTCAGTATTGTTAGAGCAGTCATCAAAACCTACATCAAAAAGTCGTAGTGATCGTTGTGTAGTTTTTCGGTAATTGGCAATAGAACCTAAAACGAGGTTCTTATCGTGTATAGAAAAGAACTTTATTAATATCGGCGGAGCTGTTGTGTTCGATCTTCATTTAATTCGAAATATGTGCTTAGTGAATGGTGTTTAAATGTTAAGAGTGAAGCAAAGTGAATTAAGAAGAAACTTTAGATCTTCTCGCGGTAGAATGGGAATGCCATGTAATAAGACATCGCACATGGATTCTTTAAGATCTTGTTTTTCTTTATCGATTTCATATTGTGTGATAATAGTTTTAATCGCCTCACTATTTTCCTTGATTTTGTTCTTGAGATTTTTGTTTTCATTCTTAAGTTCGGTGATTTCATTTTGCCTGGATTCAAGTAAAAGCAAACGGGTATTTACATCATCAATCGTAGATCTTAGTGCCGCAATGTCTCTTTCTATTTTATCAGTGATTCTCTGTTCTGATTCCGCTATTTTAGAAATGAGTAGAGTGGTAATGTGTTCACTTTGTTTATTAAGAGCAGCATCAAATATCGTCATAATATTTCCATCGTTGACATCCAAAGAGAACTTTTTCTGAACTTTCGTATGGGGTGGTGGCGTAGATTTGAGAGAGTTTTTATCAGAAGGTGAGAACTGATTTCTATTTCGTTTTATATTAGATATTTTAAAAATATGAAGGTTTAATGGTGGAGGGGAACGATTTTAAGACTGCTGACAGAGTAATGCAGTTAGAGAGCTGATAAAGACGTCTATGACCTCTGACTTTTCAATTGTTCGTTTGAGTTTATTTTTTTTTTGTGTTTTTCTTAGGTATATTTTTTTTTGTAATTGTTATTTTTTATTTAACTTTGAAATTTTGACAATTAAACTGAGTTTAAGTAAATTTAACAATGTTCTTTCACTTTAATATTAATTGAGATCTTGACAAGCCCAACAAAACTTCTTGGCATGAAGATTAAACCACCGAAAACAAAGCTCGAAATTGCCGCGCAAAAGCACACGTCTACTCAGTTACACATCTACTCTATGACTGGACGTTTACCAACTCGAAACCCATTGACTTGCAAATTTGAATGGCATCTTTTGTGATTGATAAGGCTTGTTACACGGTATCATGGATGTTGAAGTAATCGTCAACATAGGTCCGGTTAACTAAACCATCTACGGCATCCGGAAATTCATGCTTGAACTTGATAACATGAAAGTTTTTAACAAATTGTGTTTTTAACAAACACAGAAGAACACCTAGGGCCAAACATCATCACTTCCATGATAGAAACCATGGGCTTCTTGGTTGTATCTCCATCCCTCCAGAGAATGCGCTGACAATGCTGATCTTCAGGTTTTATTCTAATCTGGTGGAACATTTCCTTAACGTCAGCATTCACTGCTACCTTGGCGTCTCGAAGTTTGAAAATACCGGCATGAAGAGACACTATGTTGTCTCCTGACAACATAGTGTCTCTTCATGCCCTTGAGTAAATGAGAATTTAAAGAGACCCCACACACCTCTGCTGCAAAATCAGCCACATCTCTGGGTTTTGATGGGCTCTTGTTCGGATTTTCAACGATGAAAGTAGGCGCGTACCAAATTCGGGGCCATTCTTCTTTAAGCTCTTCCGCAGAGGCAATCCTCGCATAGCCCTTTGTTAACAGACTAAGCATATGATTGTTTTTCCACTCTAAGAGGTGTGGTTTTTTCTTCAACGACTTCTCCAATAAAATAAGTCGACTAAACGCCATCGAGAAACTATCTGACAGCTTCACATCATCAGCATCCCATAACAAACTAATTTCATAACAAAATAATTTCATACTTGATCGTACTCTCCATGATGCTCAGAGCACGACCTGTCTCTTTACTAACCAAATCACCCTTTGGCGCCATAACACCAAATTTCTCCGTTGTAAAGTGACGTTTCACTTATTCGTGGAGTTCATCTTCGAATTTGATGGCGTCATGAAACAAAACTTGCATAGCCGGCTTTGAAACATCATGAAAACAGGTTGCTCTGATCGTGGGAGCAGACTTACCATAAACTATCCACCCCAGTAGAGTTTTTTAAGGGACATGGTTCTTCATCATTGGCGTGTCTCTGGCCATGGCCCAAAAGGAACTTCGCATGATCTAATCCTACCAAAATCTTAGGCTTAGCCTCGAATAGGTCTGAAAGCGGGGGTCCACGAAGATGTGGATACTGTTCTTTCAATTGGGCAGTATTAGTAGACTTTCACTGTATACACATTTCTTAAAAGGTGGCGTTTTTTGTTTCGAACACTCGAAACCGCTATAGTAGTTCTAATTGAATCTTCATTTCTGGATACCGCTTTCGTCCGCTAGAGAGTTAGGTTTTCGGGTTGACCTTTTTCAATCATAGTTAAAGATGAACCATAATCCAAAAATGCAAAGGTGTCAATAACCTTTTCGTTAATCCCATAAAGTCGTATAGGAACAACCTTAAACATAACGGGCATCTCAGAGCTTATATGGTTTGAATTAAACTTGGAATTAGGAATATATGGAACGGCCGACACATTTAACTCTTTAGTCTGCTGAACGGGCGACTGATGTAGAAGAGGATGATGATGACCGGAGCATCCGGATATACCACAGGTCTTCTTCTTAGAACACGACTTCCAATCATGTTGGGCTGGGTCCAAACAACGAAAACATATTTTTTGCTCTCTTGCAAATGATAATCTTGATTCTGGCGACAACAACTTAAATTCTTCACAATCAATAAGAGTATGTTCTTTGCCTTCACATTTAGCGCAAGGAACCTTTGAAACTGCGGATGTTGGTAATGGCTGATGAGTCAACACTCGATTTGTGATTTTCTGTCCCAACTGTGTCCTTTTTGGAGCAGAGGTTTCCAAAGGCTTCACTAAATCCGGTGCCAAATCAATAACTTTCTGCATAAGGAAATTGGCAAGATTCTCTATTGATGTTCGAGGGTTTGACAATTACCTTTTTCGCCAATCCTGATAAAGCCCAGCACCTAATTTGCAAGACAAATCTGTTCATCGATTTCAAATCAGCAACAAATCCGTTCACTTTAACAGCCCATAAATGTAGATTTGGATCGCTTTTCGACTTCAAAGCCGGAAGCTTAAGAAGATCTGCTGTCAACCCATGAATCAAGACATCAGAACGTGCGAATATAACACGCAAAGAATCCATAATTGCCTCATCATCAGTTGAATATTTCAGACGATCACTGACCAGCTGATATGCTTCCCCTTTAAGGGCTTTACGAAGCCGAGCAACATTTTCTTTTGAATTGTACTTCCCTTCAATGGTCGTCGATCTGAAAACTTCCTCGAAATAAGGCCATTCCCGCTTATTACTTCTAGAAAATGTCAGCAACTCCGGCACGTTGCTTCTATTTTGAATAGTGAGCAAACTCGCCATATCGGAATGATGGATTGAAGAATCTTGAAAGCAATCTTGATGAGTATGAGTGGCAGTGTTACGAATTGGTGTAGATTGACGTGGTTGAGTAGCATTTTTTAACAGCGACTGATGATTGGCTTGAATTCGTTTAATCATCTCTAACCTTTCATCTGAAAGTGGCTTGGCGACTGATGATGCTGGAGGGTCTAGTGGTTTGCTTGGAAGTGAAGAAATTGCCAGCTTCCTTTTTATTTCTTCTAATTCGTTCTTTAAAGAAAGAAGTTCTGCATCCTTTTGAGCAGCGGCTGCTTGAGCCACTGCAGCAGCTTCCAACAGCAAATCTACTGTAGCAACTTCCTCCTCACTTTTGTCCTTTTGTACATTACTTTTTTTATTAACCTCTTCACTAAGAACTTCTTCTGGTTCGTCTTCCCTAAAAACGCAATCACTTTTCTTGCAATACCATGGATCGGCAGTCGAGAATAAGTCCTGGTTAAACTTGGCACAAGCATAATGCCACCATCGCTTACAATTCTCAAATGAAACCGAGTCTGTCAAACGACAAGACTTCTTAGTGCAACTATGTTCCGTCTGACTCATCTTAGTGAAGTTCTTCAGTTTATCCAATTTAAATAAAATAATGTTGCTTCACCGCACATTAACCAAAATATAAATATCTTTCAAATTAGGTTTCGAATTATATTTTATTTAAATTGGTATTTTACCTTATGCGAATGCGCAACAATTATACAATTCCAATAAATTTGTATATAATAAGGCGCAAATTCAAATTTACTCAAAGGCTTACAGGTTAGAATTAAAATGAATGACATAATATTATATACATATATATATATATATTAGTATACTCTTTCATTAGAAAGAGACGAAAGTATTTTTAATAAGAATAAGTCTAGACGTGACAATAAGTTCCCACTTTCTGAAAAGAGGTGTTATTGATTTTAAGTATGAGGCTGGCTGGCAGTAGACCTTAAATTAAAAACTACACAAAAATTATGTTATATGCTAGCATTGTACCAATTTTAACACTCTTTCCCACCCTAATATGAAAAAAATAAAAATAACGTTGGCTTAAATAAATATTATTGTGTTAAATCTTGTGATAGTCACCGTTATAAGCATTGACGCTGTGAACGTTGACGGTGCACAGAAAATTTAGATTTGTTTATGACTTCAGAGACTCAAACGCGTTGACCCTTTAAGTTGACCGTTTAATTCTAGCTTGAGTCATGGTTTAACTTCAATCACGAAACGACTTAAGTCCTCACAATTCTGCTTAATACACACCAACCTACCCTCCTTAATACCTTCTTTTCTACATACTTACCCACTTACTACCCACTTTACAATACAAAAAACAAATTTAAAAAAAAATACCTACATCGACTGTAGTTGCTACAGAAATATTCAAAATAATTATGGCAATGAAGAATAAATTGTATCAAAACTTAAATTTGAAAACGTTGCTTTTAAATTTTCAGATTTCACAAAAATACAAAATCTAAAATCAAATGAATACAATTTTCTGAAAAAAAATCTAAAACACATACAATAAAATGTATTGTATATGCATACCTACGGACAAATTTACTGTTGACAACCAACGCAAACGAATTAAGGACAACGAGCTTCGGATATGCACATGGAATGTTAGGTCCCTTAACAGACCACGTGCAGCCGAAGAATTAGTGGAGGCCCTAGATTGCTATAAAGCAGACATCACCGCCATCCAGGAAATACGATGAGATGAGCCGGGAAAAAAGGGGATGAAAAACTGCGATATTTACTATGGTGACTGGTACCGAGAAAACCAACAGCGCTTATTTGGATGCGGCTTTGTCATTGGAGCCAGACTTAGGAAACAAGTCTTGAGCTTGAGCTGATGTGCGCCCCCACAGAAGAGAAGGATGACAACACCAAAGATATGTTCTTCGAGCTCTTAGACAAAACATATGAGGAGTGTCCTAGCCACCATATTAAAATTGTAATGGGCGAATTTAATGCCAAGCTAGGAAGGGAAGACATCTTTGGTGGAATAATCGGGAAAACAGCCTGCACGAAAACACTTCCAACAACGGATTCAGGCTCATAGATTTTGCTGCGGGCGAAACGTCATGGTACCCAGTACTCGTTTTCCACACCTCAACATCCACAATGGAGCTTGGAGTTCTCCAGATCAATCTACCGTCAACCAGATTGAGCATATTGCTATCGCCGCTAGACACCCTTCCAGCATCATGGATATCCAAACTTTCCGAGGAGCTAACATCGACTCGGACCACTACCTCGTTGTAGCCAAGGTAGTACTTCGGGTTTCCAGACCCAAGGTAAAACAGGGAGATGATGGGAGAAGGTACAATGTCGAACGGCTACAATCGCAAGAGATCGCCAAAGCCTTCTCCGACCGAGTTACAAGTAACCTCTCTCGAAGTTCTCTGCCGCCAACACAATGTATAGAAAACCAGTGGCAATATTGCCAAGATGCAATCAGAGAAGCCGCCTTTGATGTGCTGGGTTTTAAGCAGCCACCAACAAGGAACCCCTGGTTTGATGAGGAATGTCGGCAGACAGATGCAGCCAAAGAACAAGCACGCAAAGCAGCGCTGTATATAAGAACGAGATCTGCTCACTAGCTCTATGAGCAGAAAAGGAGAGATATAGACCGAATTC
Source organism: Eupeodes latifasciatus (assembly GCA_920104205.1). NCBI lineage: Eukaryota > Metazoa > Arthropoda > Insecta > Diptera > Syrphidae > Eupeodes > Eupeodes latifasciatus. Next base: position 177,642,644 of record OV049924.1, on the reverse strand, counting down.
TCAGAAGGAAAAAGAGAGAGCATGAGAAGCGTGCGGTTGAAGATGTTGAGAGGTTCAAAAGCAGTAATGAAGTTCGAAAGTTTTATGAGCAAGTGAAACGGAATTCACAAGTACATAAACCTAGAACCGAAGGCTGCAAAGACGAAAGTGGAAGCATCATAGTAGAAACGCAGTCAATGCTGAGAATATTGAAGGACCACTTCTGCAGAATGTATAACGGCGACGACGAACCGAATTCAGCTGTCAGGCAGGATGATCCATTCAACATAGACGACGAAAGCCAACAATCCCGTCCTCCCAACTTAGACGAAGTAAAGATTGCCATACCTAAGCTGAAGTCTAATAAAGCCGCTGGAGCAGATGGCTTGAATGCCGAGCTCTTCAAATCAGCTGGAGATAATTTGGTTAGGAGCATGCACCAACTTATCTGTAAGATATGGTCGGAAGAAAGCATGCCCGATGAATGGAACCTCAGTATTGTTTGCCCGATTCTGAAAAAAGGAGACCCTCTAAACTGCACCAACTATAGAGGAATTAGTCTTCTTAACATCGCTTACAAAATCCTCTTTGCCGTAATATGTGAACGTCTAAAGTCTATTGTCAACAACCTGAGAGGTCCTTATCAAATATTCACATTACGGCAGATTCTGGAAAAAACATCAAATCGACACCCACCATCTCTTCATCAATTTCAAAGCCGCATATGATAGCATATAAAGGAACGAGCTGTATAGAGCCATGTCTAGTTTTGGCATCCCTGCCAAATTCGTCCGTTTGTGCAGGATGACTACGTTGCTCCATAAAGGTTGGAAACAATTTAACAGAACCTTTCGATGTCAAAAAAGGTTTAAAAACAAGGTTATGCGCTGTCATGCGATTTTTTTAACATCGTACTTGAAAGAATAGTGCAGAACTCTCACGTCAACACTAGAGGCACTATCTTTCAAAAGTCTGTCCAATTTTTAGCATATGCTGATGACATTGACATATTCGGAAGAACTCTGCGTGATGTCAATGGGGCTTTTGTGAGTATTGAAGCAGAGGAGGCAAAAATGAGTTTAGCGGTTAATGAGGACAAAACAAAGTCAAAATAGTCACCATCGACAGACGGCTCCGCTATAAACACAGAAAACAACACCAGCGCTTATATAAAACGAAGAACAACTCTTGCTAACTGCTGTTTCTTTGGGCTAAAAAAGCAATTGAGTAGCAAAGCTTTCTCTCGAGGGACCAAAGTGTCGCTATATAAGACCCTCACCATCCCCGTCCTGCTATACGTTTCAGAAGAATGGACTGTAACAAAAGCGGGTGAAAGCACCTTGGCTCGTTTCGAGAAAAAAGTTCTTCGTGCGATCTACGGTCCCTTAGGCATAGAAAGGGAATGGAGGAGAAGATGGAACGACGAGCTGTACGAGTTGTACAGCGAAGTAGACTAAGCCAGAAGGGTAAAAGTCCAACGATTAATATGGCTGGGTCACGTAGAGCACATGGAAACCAATGCTCCGGCCCGGAAAGTCCCACAGGGCAGCGCAGTAGAGGAAGACCGCGAATCAGGTGGCGCACACAAGTGGAAAGTGACCTCACCCAACTTGGAGCGCGAAACTGGAGACATCTAGCTAGGGACCGAGCTAGATAGAGAAGTTTGTTGGGTGAGGCCCTAGTTCACACAGTACTGTAGCGCCACCTTAAGTAAGTATATGCATACCTTCCCTAAATTAATAGGTATGTGTGTTATTACACCCAGACTTTTTGTATGCATGTTTCGCATATTTTCTTTTGAACACTCATCCCGTCAATCTCGCATTATTACACATGAATACGGATAATAATTCCGAATAATGTAAAAATAGGAATTGGATTGAAATCTGGAGATAATCCTTCATTTTCTTGACAAAATGACTAAAATCAATTGATAAACCATCGTTTTTAAATTATAAAAGGACGAATGAAGAAACTTTTAACCTGCTTTTCATTGAAAACGACATAAAAAAAATACAATTTCGAGGGCCAGAAAAGTTGGCTATCACTTTGTTTCAACGGGTGAAACATTCCAAAGCTTAAACTAAAAAGCTAGACTCTTTTAATCATTCCTTCATTTAATATCATTATAAGGTCTTTGCTCCACTTGAATTTGTCCGGCGGAATATTTCTTGTTTACTCGGTAACAATAGAAAGAATAATAAAGCAACGCCAAGAAACAAAGAAAGGCAAGAAAGAGAAATGTCAAAAACAATCCAAGAATCCCGAACCCAGAACTCTACGGGTAGAGACTTTTTAAAGTATTTCTATTTCACCTACTTTCTCTTTCGCACTTATTTGAGTCTTTCCAAAAAAGTCTGGGTGTAATAACACACTATGAATAAAAAAAATTTCAGCTGACGTTGGCAACGATTTTTGTTTATATTTGAGTAATTTATTTTATTTATTTATTTCAATATTTTATATTTCCAGTCGCTCTTAGATTTCACACTTACCCCTTGAACACAAAGGGAATTCGCTAGTCGCGGTAAAAATCGCTGTAGCACAAGCTGTCACTAAAACCGCTCACTATGTAGCAAAGGTCGCCCACAATGGTGTAGCGCAGGAAGAACGTCAGCTGTCATTTTTTTTTTGGCATTTATACATTTGTGTTTAGTTTTGTAAGACTATTCATATTTTTGGGCAACTTCATTTTCAATTTTTAAATTAAAAAATGGACCAACGCGATGAAATTGCATTTATTGCAATGATAATGCAAATGTGCTGCTGCGGAATGAAGCTTTTAAAGATTTACTGTCCCAGCAGTATGGAGTCGCTGTAGCGCTTTTAAAGCTTTAAAATGTAGCGCGACTAATAGCGGAAAGTAGAAAATTATTCAACAATGGCGACAGCGATCGCTGCAGCAACAGCTTCCCATTGTGGCGCTGTGTACTATTTTCGTATGTTTCAACTTTGACAGCGCGACAAGCGGCCGCTACAGCGACTCCGTTCTGCTGGGGCAGTTAATTTTCGTACAGGCAGCGCCCCCATGGCTCGCCTTCTGTAACAAAATTTTGTGTACTATTCAAATATATATACAAATCTATCAAATCAAGTCGACTTATGTCAAAATGACAGCTAATCATAGTTTTGTATTTAACTATAAGCTGAACTTTATTACGCTGTGATTTATTTGTTTTCTGTACAATTCTATTCGATGTTCCTTGTCAAATTGAAAAACAACTAAGAAATATTTTTTTAAAGGTACAAAATACTGGTCGAGGGGAATTGTAGCTTGCCTGAGGAGTGTGGCTCCCAGAACGAGATGCAAAAAAAAAAACTTCAAGCCACAAAGGAATCATAGTGATAGCTTATTTTTTGTATGAAATAATTTTAATGTTTTGGAAATAAAAGAGTTCTTTTTCAATGTTAAATAAGAAAATAAATAAGCTTATATTTTAAATCGGTAACTACATACATATATTATAGTTAAATAATATTTTTTTATTTTAAATTAATATTTTAACGAAGTTATCACCTTTATACTTAAAAATAGATTTATTTTTCTAATGTGAGCACTACAAAAAGAATCACAGACAAAATTTTATTATTTTTTTAAAAAAACAAGTTGGTGTTTTTTTTTGTGTTAAAAGTCTTTTGAAAAATGAAAAGGGGACTAATTTTTTAGAATAGTAAACAGTAAAAAATTAAAACTTTTCATTTATCAAAAAAGTTTAAATACATAATTTCACCAATAAATCATTTATCATTTACAATTTTTTTTGAAAATACATTAGGGTGCATTTAGGACTGATTTAAGGTAAAAATCGTAGGATACCAAATATGCACTCTAATGTATTTGTACCGATACTATTTCCCCTTAAGGCCTATTTTGCTATCTTATTATCTCTAGACCTTTGCTTTGTAGAAGCCTACTTCTTTGAAAGCATTTTTATTATATTTTTTATATGGAAAGTGTGTATCGGCGGCCTCAAGAACTCTTATATGGACGTTATGAGTCATCATCCAACATTCTTGTTTAGGCTACACCATGTTTCCTCTGAAGGGAATAATATTGAATTTAAAGTTCAATCGCTTTGCTTTTTTTCACTCTTAACAAAAGATTGAGCTGGAGTAGAAGCTGGTGTTGGGAAGATAGAATTTTGTGATGGTAAACCTAACGCTCCCACACTTCCTCCTAAACCAAAAAGACCTTCTGGATAAAGGTTTTGATAGAATAATGGATTCTGTAATTGGAACATAGCCATTAAGTGAGTAAGCTGGAAATTAGGTGTTGAAATTCCATCTTGCGAATTGCTATTCATATGAGGTAGAAATGGTGGAAATGGGAGACCCATTGGTGGCATGCAAGTCGTTGTTGTTTGCTCTAATGGTTCCAATTTCATCTTCTTTGCCTCATTGGATAATTGCTGAAAATTTGAAAAAAAAAAAATCATTAAATATTAATTTTAAAAAAAAGTTTTAAATGTTCACTTACAATTTTCTTTGGTGGCCTGCCACGTTTTCTGGCCAAAAATTGAAAGTTATTTGACTCAGCTGTTAAAGAGGACAAAGGTGTGGAAAAATCAGTTTGTGTGGAAGATTTTGGCGAATCATCTTCACTGCTGTCCTTTTGGGCCCGTTTGAAATTATTATAAGCTTGTTCTCCATCAAGGCGGTCATGTTTTCGCTTGTGACTCACAAGTTGACTGCTTGAGTGTAGAATATAGTTGCAGTTCTCACGAACACAGTGAATATGGTTACAAACATTTGAGAATCGGCATTTCTCGAAAGGGCAGGCTTCGGTTTTGAGAATTTTCTTAAAGCCATCCTGAGTAAGACGTTCATCGCGTAAGTGATAAGACTTGTGTTTTTCTATATAAACAAGAAAGAAAAAACAATAATGGTAATTTTTTGATTTGAGAATCTTTTTTTTAAACTTTTTACCCATATCAGCTTTGTTCTTGAAAGTGAATTGACAATTCTCCCTTCGACAGTGGTAGTGCGATGTTTTCTTTTCATAAAATGGACAGCTCTCTGTTTTGCAGTCCTCTATCGCTCTAAAACGCTTAAAACTAGAATTTCAAAAAAAAAAACAAAAAAAGTTAAATATGAGTAAAAGGCTTAGAATATAAGAACATTTTTGTACATACCCCTCTTGGATTATTTCTGAATTCTTTCGATGATAATTTGCATGCATTTGTACATCACTTGTGCTAACATAGACTTTTGGACAACCTTCTTCCACACAATGGTAGTGAGTTTGTTTCCAATTGTAAATACATCCAGGATTAAAGGATTGCGAGCAATCATCGGACGAGGAAAAACGTAAGAAACCATACGCAAGACTTTCCTTGCGTTTCTTATGCCATTTCAGATGACGAATAATTTCGTCTCTTTTCGTAAGAACTTTTCCACAGCATGGTTGGTCATAGCAATGAAAGTGTTCACGAATGTGTTCTTGACGGCATGTTAGACTTTCACATTCCAAATATGATGGGAATTTTTTCAAGTGCTTTAAACTTTCTTCATCTGGTAAAATATAATTATTTCGATAATGATTAGTTTGCGATTTCTGATATGAGAAATGTCAAAAAATAAGCTAAGTTCAAATGGACTATAAAATCAACTTAGGTACAAAGAAATTTTTGAACTCACTTTGCAAAATGCTTTCCGCACTTCCACTTCCAGTAGATGCATTGATTGAATCCAAGTTCTTTAAAAAAAAATAATTGAAAAATTAAGATTACAACAAATTTTTTAAATAAATATTTTTTAAATGTTCTATCTCAAAATTTAGCGATTTAGTTAACTATACAGAAAAGGGCATAAGTGTCGTTTTGTACTTTAGATAACATCCCTGAACTATTCATTAGTAAATTGACAGTTTCAGTCAATGACAGTTTCAGCCAGCTTGTTATTATGACGAATAACAAACTTTTGATATTTTAAATATAATTGTTAACTTCCCAAGTTTTCAAGGTCCCTTGAATCTTAATGAAAGAATGTTAGAGAGATGTTTATGTTTACGTACATTCGGGAAGTTTTTTTTGGTAGTCCATATATCAAGAACCAGTAGAGATATCGACTTCAAATAAATGTTGTAATACAGACAATAATGCAGAGAAATGAAGAAAGGACTCTCAAAAAAACAAAATGAGTGGCTGGTTTTTCATACCGTTACATAGCCCAAAATATCTCACGTACCAATATCGCTAGACAGTTGAATTAAATTTGTATTTATTGTAACGTGATACCAAACTAGTATATTTTTGGAAAAAAATCCAATTAACGGTTTTTTTATAGATCAAAAAAACTGAACAAAAATATTTGTCACCTGGAATGTTTTACGAACAAAAAATGATTTTTAATCCAAAAAATTAAAATCTACAGAAACGCAAAATTGGTAAAATTTCATATTCGATTCTCGATATCGAACTATGCTGTATCACCCTATAATCTTTGGAAATGTACAGTTATTAATACATGTCTATGTATTATTCCAGAAGATTAGTTCGCCGCTACTAAAGTTTTTGTGGCCAAAGAATTACCACAAATTGTTACAATGTTGAGTAAATTGTAAAATAAAATAAAATAAATTGTAAAAAACAGTACCTAATATTGTCCAGATTTTAATTTAAAAAAAAAAGTTACCTAAAATTTAAAGTAAGTTTATGTCTGTATGGTAAAATTTTGAATTTGATTATATAAAATTGAAAAATAACGGAAAAATAATTCAAGAAATCGCAAAGCTAGTGGGACGATCAAGGAAATTGGTCTACAGTGAGATTAAATTGTTTGAAACTCATAACATGATGAATGCCATCCGAAGAAACCTGCCGACAAAAAAAACTGCTGATGATCGGATAATTGCTGCTTATGCAAAGAATATCCGTTTATGACGTTAGCTGAAACTTGGGATGAAATGCATAAAGACCATGGAATATCATTAAGCAGGTGAACAATCAGTAGAAGACTAACTAAGAAGGCTTTGATTGGTTATGTAGCTCAGCACAAACCCCTGGTTTTAAAAAAAAAATATTTTTCAGCTACATTTACTTTCACTAGAGAATACGGACAAAAATCGCTATTATTTTGGAAAAATGTTCTTTGAAGCGATGAGTCCAAGTTTAACCGTTTGGCATCCGATGGAAAGCATCATGTTTGGCGTCCACCAAAGCAAGAGCTGAATCCACACTACACAGTAAAAACTATGAAGTACGTTGACGTGTGTATCATGGTGTGGTCTGCGTTTTTATGGCACGGTGTAGGGCCAATAATTGTTATAATAGAGTAGCGAAAACTGTATAGAGCCCTGGAGCTGATGATAATTTGCCATTATCGTGGACATTTATGCATGACAACGATCCTAAGCACACTTCGCAGCTAGTGAAGCAGTGGATTAATGATCACCAAATCAATCTATTGCCTTGGCCTGCACATAACTCTGACCTTAATCCCATAAAAAATCTATGGAACGATGTAGAATATCAGGTTGGATCGAGGAAACCAAACAAATTACAAGAACTTTGGGAAGCTATTAAAGAAAACTGGAACAGCATTCCTATTCATCTTTGTCAACGCCTAGTAGAGAGTATTCCTGGGAGGTTACAAGCTGTAGTTAGAAAAGAAAGGTTTCCCTACAAATATTAATGAAAATTAATTTATTAATTGTTATAATTCTGTGACCACCATTTGTTGCACTATCCAACGTTATTTATGGATTTTGTTTTTGTTGCTATTTTTTTGAATTGTTATTATTTCGTTTTTTATTAAGTTTGTTTCTTATTAAATAAAACATTTTTCAATAAATCATGTTTCAAAAACAATCAAAAATAATAATCGGGCTTATTTGAAATCTACATTTATATTATTTTTTGCTAATTCTCTGTCCAACACACTATATATTAAGAACCACATATTCTAATATTAGAAGCATTGGTATCCAAAGGGGCGTGTCCAAGAACACCGAACATTTTCTAACAGATTTTATTTTCAGTTATAAAAAAAAGAAATACAAATTAAAAAAAAACATACCACACAATTATTGCTTTCAATTTTAACTGCCACTCGATTCGATTCCGCCATTTCATCTCCCACACCCATATCCGATGATATCTTTAACATTTTTTGGGAATAGGATGAATCTTCACTATCCGCAAACGTATTTAGAGATTTTGTATTATCGTCTGAGATATCTTGTGCACTTGTAGATCTCGAAGATGACAACACATATCCTTGTTTCATCGGAGTAATAGGCTTTAATTTTAGAAAATATATATATTTAGTCACAAACGTAAGTTTTTTGATTTAAAATTATTATTCTAACCGTTATTGGAGATGAAAATGAGTCAGTACTTTCTAAAACCGGCCCATCTCCACTACTTGTAATACTGGAAGTTCCTGTTGAAAGTAATGGCTCTTCTTCTTCGATATCCGCTTCCGCATCAGTAACTGTCATCAATGTCATCGGTTGTGTAGAGTTTTTATCACTTCGTGTCACCATCACATTGTCATAAATGTCACTTATTGAAGTTGTTGTCACTTTTTCTTGTGGTGTAGATGTCACTGTTGATGATTGAAGGAAACTTTTTGAAAAATTAACAGGATTATTAATAGAATTATTATAAATCAATTGTTGTTGTAATGCACTATTATTATGTGTATTAAAATAATTATCATTATCACTAGTTGTGTTAATGATATTACTACTAATACTACTATTACTACAACTACTAGCACTACTACTACAATTGTTAGGACTCTGATGTTGTTCTTGTTGTAATGGTTGTTTTTTCAACATCAAAGAAGCAAAATCAGCAGCATTTGCAATTGGTGTTGTTGTTGTTGTAGTTGTTGCTGCTGCTGCAATTGTTGTAATATCCTTATTTTGTTGTTGTAAAGTTTGTTGTTGAATTAATTGTTGCTGTTGTTGTTGAATTAAATTCATCATGTAGAGCTGCATTAGAAATTCCAATTGGTTAGCCATTATTTTAAATTTGTTTAAATTTGTATTTTCCACTCGACACGATAATTTGAAATCAGCAACAAACAAAGTAACAAAATTAATTTTAACACAATTTCAAAAACACAAAATATGTATGGATGTAATGTAGAAATTAAAACAACAAGAAAATTGTTAAGATTGTTCTTTTGGAGAGATATGAGATATGAAGGTATGATAGATAGATAAAAAATCTCAGAAATTCTTTGATTTTAATGTATCAAGCTTGGCAATGAAGCACAAACTGAATTATCCATCGGCCAGACACCTCAGGATGTTGATAAATTTTGACTTTAAAAAATCTAAAACCCAAATTCAACCCTCTCTCTTTTTTTAAGGCCAATGAGTTTTTTAAATTCTCCTTATTTTTATTTTCTCACACATACAATGAGACCAAATGAGAGAAATTCATTTTTTCCTCAAAATAAAAAAATCACAATGATCAAGGATTCCTTACATCGAAGAAAAAGGGGTTGCATTATTATTGCATAACACAAACGCAAACACAAGCACAACTCAACTCAACACACATTATGCCGATCTATTTCTATCGTCATCCCTTAATCATCGCAATCTCTCCTTAGAAAAATAAACCATTCTTTGGCAAATGGTAGAGGTCCTTTTTTTAATAATTCGAAATAAGGAGAAATTTAAAACGACGATGACATTCCTATTCCTTCTTTTCTTCATTATTTTATGAGTGAAAAATTCTCCAGGAACCAAAATAAAAAACTTCTCTCTTCCGATCAATGATCTCAAGAGATGAATTCATTAACAAAATACATCCGTTGAACCATGCAAGGGTCAGAGGTCCTGTCAAATTGAAAAGGAGAAACCTAGACTTTGTAATATGAATAAAGAAGTGCGTAAATGTGATATATGTGCGGTCATGGCCAACCCTTTATTGTGTGTCACACAATATTGTGGTCAAACATTTGAAGCCATTCAAAACATTCATTTAAGATGGGTCATCCAAATATTTTTGTCATAATTTGTCATGATGGCCATGCATTTTTTAATAACGGGCTTCAATGAAAGCTTTAGATCGTTTCTTACTCAGGGGAAATCCACATGAACTTTGATAGCGACAAAATGGCTCCAATAATAATATATCTTGAAAAAAGTGTATTGGATCCAAGGGCGGATCCAGACTTTTAATCAGGGGGAAGGGGGTCAAACACTTAACATTAATATGAGTTTTTGAGCATAGCTTAAAAATGTTCTTTAATGTTCTCTAAAAGAGGATGTACAAATTTAAATAACATTAAATGACATAATGTGTTCCTAAACCTTACATTTACATATTTCAAGGTGACAACTTTAGTTATTAGATTATTTTAGAATATTGTTGTTGAGCAATATATGATCTAATTATTTAATTTGGACGACTCCCTACATATGAAAGTGAAAGCATTCTAAGATTCCAAGAGTTTTCTAAATATGCCCTATTTTTTTCCAAAAATAATATAATCTGTTCTTGTTGGCATTTCTATAGATGCGAAGAACGCTACAAGAATATAGAAGCAAAACCCCAAAGAATGAGAAGCGTTTCTGCTTTCCCTTCACTGAGTAGGATGTTGGTATTTTGTGAGACTCTCTCAGTTCTTTATTTTCATTAGCAATGAATATTCTTCGTATAAGTAGTGGGATACTTAGAAACTCCTTTATGAAAGGGTAACGAGTTGCTTCCTTGGCTGCAGTGTCTGCAAGGTCATTGCCTTTGATACCTGTCTGACCTGGTATCCATGCAAAAAAATGTTGTCATAATTGTAGTTGATGCTGCGGATGTAGTTAACCGTACTGCAGTAATTATTAAAATTTTTAATTCCTTGAAGGATACTAAAGCTGTCAGTAAGTATTAAAGTTCTTACTGCGCACGTCTGAGCAATGGATAGAGCTTTCAGTAATTCTGTAATCTCTGCCAGGTAACTTCCAGTGGGAGGTTGCGGTCCTTTCTTTTTTGTGGGTTCTGTGGCGGGTATCAATCGGCAATGTAGTTCTATTCCATGGTGGTGGAGAGTTAAGGGCTTGTAAGGCTTCTGGCGAGAAGCAACAATGGGATCTCAGTAGATACATAATTTTACTTAGTGAGGAGATCGAATTTTGTCTATTTTTATCTTTCTATTCAGACTTGTGAAGTTGAGTAAAGTAGATGGGAAATGTCACAGATAGCTCTGCTTATAAGGTTTATAGCCCTTTTTTGTCCTATCCTGTATGTAAATTTCTAGCCTGACTCCACTCTTAGAGTCTCTACTGGTGTTGTTCTTAGTGCCCCTGTAGCTGTTTGGTAGTATTGGTTAATGATAACTGCCAAGTTTTTCTTAGATGTGCACACAAAGATAGTGATACCATGCTAAATATTGCCTTCAACTAAAGTTTTTGTTATTTTGAGAGCTGTTTTTAAGTGGGGTCCTTTTCTACGAGTATTATTACGATTTCTTAACTGACCAATGATGTTTTTAATATGAAGAAGAAGATCCCATTTATTATTACCACTAAAAGTTACTCCTAAAATTTTAAGTTGTTTTTTGAGTGGTATTGCTGAGTCACGTAGTATGATTGGATTTGGTGAGCATTACTTTTTCCTACATAGGTGAAGTGCCTCTATTTTAGTAGGAGGAACAATTGGTCAAGTTTGTTAAGTCCATTCATAAATTGTGGTATCCACTGATTAAAAGTGCTTTCTCAAATTAGCCGTTCGGATTCGGCTTAAAACTGTAGGTCCCCTCCATCCCTGGCAACAGTACTCGCACTCGCACACAGGCATGGTTGAGAGTTGTAAGTCACTAGGCCTTAGTTCTCAACGGACTGTTGCGCCACCCAATTTATTTTATTTTTTATATAGGCATTAAACAGATATACTGACAAGGGGATCCTTGTGATGTACCATTTTCTAGTTTTTTAGAGTTAGGTGAATCCGTTAATATCTACCCGATAAAAAGAAGTTAATAACCTTTAATAATTGATGTAGTACTCCCCATGGGTGGAGTTTTCCAATAGATGTCGAGATCAAATGACATAACAACACTGTATTTACAAGATGAGAGGTTATCTGACAATTTATTTTCCATGAGTTGAACGAGAGTTTACACTCTTCTATTGTTCCTTAAAGCATGTTGTTCCATATTCAATATTTTTTCCATCAGCCAGCCTAATCTGCGTCAAATAATTTTCTCAAACATTTTGGAGAGAACAGGTAAAAGAAATACCGGTCGATATCCTTGTATTTTATGATTGTTCTTATAGAGATTTTTGGAATCGGCTTAAGTATAGCTTTCTTTTGATCGTGAGGAAAGATACCAGTCCGAAGAATATTATTAAAGAGAGAAATCATTTCATTTTAGCGTTTTAAGTGTTGTGTCAAATTCGTCTCTTGAGATCTCGCAGCTTAGTTCTTCACATACATTTTCTTGAAGTGAAAGATTGTTTAAATTAAATACTGTGTTCTTAGCTACATATATAGTGTTTTCACTATATTTGCCCCATGTAGCTGAAAATGTATTGGCTATTTTTTCTGGGTCATTTTCTAAGCAGCCATCTAGAAAAATATGTGGAAAGTGTTGGTTAGAAGTCGATGCTATCAAAGATTGAATACGATTCCAAAGAGAATTTTCTTCGGACTCAGTTTTCGAGAGTCTATTATTGCTATCGTTGTCAGTTTGCTTACTCGTAGATTGGAGCTGATGCTAGAAGACACATTCTAAAAAATGTACATATGTTTTGCGTGAACCTTTTGAAAATATTTTGATCTTAAAAGAAAGATCAATGTTTGGTTCTTGACATAAGTACATAATTTCTCTATAAATTATATGAAACGTTCATTATATTTTTTCAATTAGACATTAGTTTAACAAAGTGTCACGTTTGCTGTTTTTAGATTTCTTTAATTTTTTAAGATCTTAAAAGTGTTCGCATTCAACAGAAAATTAATTTTAAAAGAAAAAAAGATTTTAATAAGATGGAATTGACCTTAATATCAAATTATGGTGATCTCTTATTCAAAGTTTCTTCTTAAGAGCCTCAATATTTGCTCTTTCTCTCAGAAGGGATCTTATGAAAAGAGTTTAAAGCATTACTAAAGTTTTTCAAAATTATGAATTATATTAAATCAAAGATTTAAGTTGTTTTTGACAGCACACCTTGGCCCAGTCCTCCATTAAAATTGGTGCTTTTAGCAACAAAGTTTAAGGCAGTAAAATACAAATTTTATTTTCATATATATACAAAATAAACGTAATACGATAAGTTTTGAACTCAATTAAATTCCTACGAAAATTAAAAAAAAAAAATCACCCAGGGGGGGGGTCATGATGCCTATGAACCTAACACATTGTCGGTGCACATTGGTTTTGAATTCCTGAATAGTGCAATGACTGGGAAAGACAGAGTGTGGTAAGGCTAAATAACGAATTTCTGTATTTGACAGTACAACGAAATTTGAGCTCGAAGGTATATTAATGTTGATATTATCACCAATCAATATAATTGTTCTACGTTCATTACTGGCTTAAGTAAGTTGCAGGAACACCAGCCCAGAGATGGGAGATAAAATCGAGCTTTGGACGTATATAAGTCTTGTAAGTAACAGTCAGATCAGAAGAGGAGACACATTTCTTGCACCGCCATAGGAAACCCAAACATCTTGACCACATCGCGTATGTGGTACAAGAGGTGGTTGGTGACACACATACCTTGAATATCGAAATGTTTAGTATCATTCATGCAAGTGCCATGGGTAATGGCAAGGGGGATTATTTTGCTTTAACGATTCAAGACAGCATTGGGTTTTCGAAGCATTAAATTCCAACCGGTTTTTTATTCCCCATTGTACAATGCTATTTAGATGGGAGTTTAATGAGCTTATCATTTTTTGTTGTTGTTGCAGTTCGACATCCAAAGAAGAGAGATGTGAGTGTGAAAACGACTTTTAAAATCTAAGAGTGCTATCGTCAGCGAAACAATGTATTGGATAAGAAGTTGCAGACAGGAGATCATTAATAAAAATAAGAAAGAATGTTGGAGATAGAACAGAGCCCTGGGGCACACCAGTATTTATTTTGTGGTTTTCAGACTTGAACCCATCTAATACTACTTGTATTGAACGATCCGAAAGGTAATCCAATGCACGCATTTTTGATAAAAAAGCTTGGTGCCAAACTCTATCAAATGCTTTTGAAATATCAAGTGCAATAAGCTTACCTTCACTAAAACGATGTAAAGATTTGCTGTTCGGTGAGATGAATCATAAGATCACCAGTAGACCTATTACTGCGAAAGCCATATTGTCTGTCATTAAGAAGCTTTCGATCATCGAGATATTTCTTGAGCTAATAATTAATCAGAGTTTCTGAGACGTTATTTAGAGGTTGAAAAATGTTCACCTTTTTTGGGGATAGGCTGGACAAATGCTGTTTTCCATCCCCTCGCAACAAGACCTGAGGAGTAGAACAGATGAAAACACAGTGGTAGAACTTATGACCGAGCATCCAGAATTGGCAAGAGGATATATTTCAACTAGCTAACAAGAGAAGCAGGAGCTAAACAAAACATGGACAGATTAAGCTGCGAAACTAAACGCCGATGGACTTCCAAAAAGACCATAACAACGTCGAGAAAAGTAAGTCGTATTATAAAGTGTAAATTTATACACACATAACTTTATAAACAAAAAATAAATTTTAAATGTGTGGACTGATTACAAATGCAGTCACAACTTGCTGAAGAAGTTCCAATTTCAGATATAGAAAAGAAAGTAATTAAAATTACCAGAAGAAGTTGACACCGTTATGGAGGACCATATCCTATGAAAACAACAAGAAGGATAGCTGAATCGGTATCGTGTAGGCGATATCAAAAGTGATAGTTATTTTATTTACGTGAAGCTCAATCGTCTAGTCGATATCGTTTAGACGATAATTGTTTTGTATCCTTACGTGAAGCATAGCTATCGATGACGATATCGAAAATAATATCGACAGCTTTACGTGATGGGAGCCTAGATGTCATATAGCCAAAAATATTTAAAATTGGATGCGTTCGTTGATCTTTCTCTTAATCCTTCGCTCATACTTGGCTTACACTGAATTTGAAGAAATCGAACTAGAATCAATTCAAAACTAAATTATTGCCAAAAATCAATCTAAGGCATCAAATCTGAATGCAAATTATTTTATTTTAATGTACAGTACATACAAAAGTATACATATATGTAGCTACGTTGCAGAATTAGAGTAAAAGAATAAATAGCAAAATTTCTCGCTTGAAATTAATGAATTAATGAATAATTCAATTTACTGACAAAAAAAATACATAAATACATATCCTTCCTGTTCGTAGTTCCAATTTAAATTAATGCATTTATGTGTCGATCCGAGATCCTATGCAATTTTGTGTGAAAAGGAGAAACCTAGACTTTGTAATATGAATAAAGAAGTGCGTAAATGTGATATATGTGCGGTCATGGCCAACCCTTTATTGTGTGTCACACAATATTGTGGTCAAACATTTGAAGCCATTCAAAACATTCATTTAAGATGGGTCATCCAAATATTTTTGTCATAATTTGTCATGATGGCCATGCATTTTTTAATAACGGGCTTCAATGAAAGCTTTAGATCGTTTCTTACTCAGGGGAAATCCACATGAACTTTGATAGCGACAAAATGGCTCCAATAATAATATATCTTGAAAAAAGTGTATTGGATCCAAGGGCGGATCCAGACTTTTAATCAGGGGGAAGGGGGTCAAACACTTAACATTAATATGAGTTTTTGAGCATAGCTTAAAAATGTTCTTTAATGTTCTCTAAAAGAGGATGTACAAATTTAAATAACATTAAATGACATAATGTGTTCCTAAACCTTACATTTACATATTTCAAGGTGACAACTTTAGTTATTAGATTATTTTAGAATATTGTTGTTGAGCAATATATGATCTAATTATTTAATTTGGACGACTCCCTACATATGAAAGTGAAAGCATTCTAAGATTCCAAGAGTTTTCTAAATATGCCCTATTTTTTTCCAAAAATAATATAATCTGTTCTTGTTGGCATTTCTATAGATGCGAAGAACGCTACAAGAATATAGAAGCAAAACCCCAAAGAATGAGAAGCGTTTCTGCTTTCCCTTCACTGAGTAGGATGTTGGTATTTTGTGAGACTCTCTCAGTTCTTTATTTTCATTAGCAATGAATATTCTTCGTATAAGTAGTGGGATACTTAGAAACTCCTTTATGAAAGGGTAACGAGTTGCTTCCTTGGCTGCAGTGTCTGCAAGGTCATTGCCTTTGATACCTGTCTGACCTGGTATCCATGCAAAAAAATGTTGTCATAATTGTAGTTGATGCTGCGGATGTAGTTAACCGTACTGCAGTAATTATTAAAATTTTTAATTCCTTGAAGGATACTAAAGCTGTCAGTAAGTATTAAAGTTCTTACTGCGCACGTCTGAGCAATGGATAGAGCTTTCAGTAATTCTGTAATCTCTGCCAGGTAACTTCCAGTGGGAGGTTGCGGTCCTTTCTTTTTTGTGGGTTCTGTGGCGGGTATCAATCGGCAATGTAGTTCTATTCCATGGTGGTGGAGAGTTAAGGGCTTGTAAGGCTTCTGGCGAGAAGCAACAATGGGATCTCAGTAGATACATAATTTTACTTAGTGAGGAGATCGAATTTTGTCTATTTTTATCTTTCTATTCAGACTTGTGAAGTTGAGTAAAGTAGATGGGAAATGTCACAGATAGCTCTGCTTATAAGGTTTATAGCCCTTTTTTGTCCTATCCTGTATGTAAATTTCTAGCCTGACTCCACTCTTAGAGTCTCTACTGGTGTTGTTCTTAGTGCCCCTGTAGCTGTTTGGTAGTATTGGTTAATGATAACTGCCAAGTTAGATGTGCACACAAAGATAGTGATACCATGCTAAATATTGCCTTCAACTAAAGTTTTTGTTATTTTGAGAGCTGTTTTTAAGTGGGGTCCTTTTCTACGAGTATTATTACGATTTCTTAACTGACCAATGATGTTTTTAATATGAAGAAGAAGATCCCATTTATTATTACCACTAAAAGTTACTCCTAAAATTTTAAGTTGTTTTTTGAGTGGTATTGCTGAGTCACGTAGTATGATTGGATTTGGTGAGCATTACTTTTTCCTACATAGGTGAAGTGCCTCTATTTTAGTAGGAGGAACAATTGGTCAAGTTTGTTAAGTCCATTCATAAATTGTGGTATCCACTGATTAAAAGTGCTTTCTCAAATTAGCCGTTCGGATTCGGCTTAAAACTGTAGGTCCCCTCCATCCCTGGCAACAGTACTCGCACTCGCACACAGGCATGGTTGAGAGTTGTAAGTCACTAGGCCTTAGTTCTCAACGGACTGTTGCGCCACCCAATTTATTTTATTTTTTATATAGGCATTAAACAGATATACTGACAAGGGGATCCTTGTGATGTACCATTTTCTAGTTTTTTAGAGTTAGGTGAATCCGTTAATATCTACCCGATAAAAAGAAGTTAATAACCTTTAATAATTGATGTAGTACTCCCCATGGGTGGAGTTTTCCAATAGATGTCGAGATCAAATGACATAACAACACTGTATTTACAAGATGAGAGGTTATCTGACAATTTATTTTCCATGAGTTGAACGAGAGTTTACACTCTTCTATTGTTCCTTAAAGCATGTTGTTCCATATTCAATATTTTTTCCATCAGCCAGCCTAATCTGCGTCAAATAATTTTCTCAAACATTTTGGAGAGAACAGGTAAAAGAAATACCGGTCGATATCCTTGTATTTTATGATTGTTCTTATAGAGATTTTTGGAATCGGCTTAAGTATAGCTTTCTTTTGATCGTGAGGAAAGATACCAGTCCGAAGAATATTATTAAAGAGAGAAATCATTTCATTTTAGCGTTTTAAGTGTTGTGTCAAATTCGTCTCTTGAGATCTCGCAGCTTAGTTCTTCACATACATTTTCTTGAAGTGAAAGATTGTTTAAATTAAATACTGTGTTCTTAGCTACATATATAGTGTTTTCACTATATTTGCCCCATGTAGCTGAAAATGTATTGGCTATTTTTTCTGGGTCATTTTCTAAGCAGCCATCTAGAAAAATATGTGGAAAGTGTTGGTTAGAAGTCGATGCTATCAAAGATTGAATACGATTCCAAAGAGAATTTTCTTCGGACTCAGTTTTCGAGAGTCTATTATTGCTATCGTTGTCAGTTTGCTTACTCGTAGATTGGAGCTGATGCTAGAAGACACATTCTAAAAAATGTACATATGTTTTGCGTGAACCTTTTGAAAATATTTTGATCTTAAAAGAAAGATCAATGTTTGGTTCTTGACATAAGTACATAATTTCTCTATAAATTATATGAAACGTTCATTATATTTTTTCAATTAGACATTAGTTTAACAAAGTGTCACGTTTGCTGTTTTTAGATTTCTTTAATTTTTTAAGATCTTAAAAGTGTTCGCATTCAACAGAAAATTAATTTTAAAAGAAAAAAAGATTTTAATAAGATGGAATTGACCTTAATATCAAATTATGGTGATCTCTTATTCAAAGTTTCTTCTTAAGAGCCTCAATATTTGCTCTTTCTCTCAGAAGGGATCTTATGAAAAGAGTTTAAAGCATTACTAAAGTTTTTCAAAATTATGAATTATATTAAATCAAAGATTTAAGTTGTTTTTGACAGCACACCTTGGCCCAGTCCTCCATTAAAATTGGTGCTTTTAGCAACAAAGTTTAAGGCAGTAAAATACAAATTTTATTTTCATATATATACAAAATAAACGTAATACGATAAGTTTTGAACTCAATTAAATTCCTACGAAAATTAAAAAAAAAAAATCACCCAGGGGGGGGGGTCATGATGCCTATGAACCTAACACATTGTCGGTGCACATTGGTTTTGAATTCCTGAATAGTGCAATGACTGGGAAAGACAGAGTGTGGTAAGGCTAAATAACGAATTTCTGTATTTGACAGTACAACGAAATTTGAGCTCGAAGGTATATTAATGTTGATATTATCACCAATCAATATAATTGTTCTACGTTCATTACTGGCTTAAGTAAGTTGCAGGAACACCAGCCCAGAGATGGGAGATAAAATCGAGCTTTGGACGTATATAAGTCTTGTAAGTAACAGTCAGATCAGAAGAGGAGACACATTTCTTGCACCGCCATAGGAAACCCAAACATCTTGACCACATCGCGTATGTGGTACAAGAGGTGGTTGGTGACACACATACCTTGAATATCGAAATGTTTAGTATCATTCATGCAAGTGCCATGGGTAATGGCAAGGGGGATTATTTTGCTTTAACGATTCAAGACAGCATTGGGTTTTCGAAGCATTAAATTCCAACCGGTTTTTTATTCCCCATTGTACAATGCTATTTAGATGGGAGTTTAATGAGCTTATCATTTTTTGTTGTTGTTGCAGTTCGACATCCAAAGAAGAGAGATGTGAGTGTGAAAACGACTTTTAAAATCTAAGAGTGCTATCGTCAGCGAAACAATGTATTGGATAAGAAGTTGCAGACAGGAGATCATTAATAAAAATAAGAAAGAATGTTGGAGATAGAACAGAGCCCTGGGGCACACCAGTATTTATTTTGTGGTTTTCAGACTTGAACCCATCTAATACTACTTGTATTGAACGATCCGAAAGGTAATCCAATGCACGCATTTTTGATAAAAAAGCTTGGTGCCAAACTCTATCAAATGCTTTTGAAATATCAAGTGCAATAAGCTTACCTTCACTAAAACGATGTAAAGATTTGCTGTTCGGTGAGATGAATCATAAGATCACCAGTAGACCTATTACTGCGAAAGCCATATTGTCTGTCATTAAGAAGCTTTCGATCATCGAGATATTTCTTGAGCTAATAATTAATCAGAGTTTCTGAGACGTTATTTAGAGGTTGAAAAATGTTCACCTTTTTTGGGGATAGGCTGGACAAATGCTGTTTTCCATCCCCTCGCAACAAGACCTGAGGAGTAGAACAGATGAAAACGCAGTGGTAGAACTTATGACCGAGCATCCAGAATTGGCAAGAGGATATATTTCAACTAGCTAACAAGAGAAGCAGGAGCTAAACAAAACATGGACAGATTAAGCTGCGAAACTAAACGCCGATGGACTTCCAAAAAGACCATAACAACGTCGAGAAAAGTAAGTCGTATTATAAAGTGTAAATTTATACACACATAACTTTATAAACAAAAAATAAATTTTAAATGTGTGGACTGATTACAAATGCAGTCACAACTTGCTGAAGAAGTTCCAATTTCAGATATAGAAAAGAAAGTAATTAAAATTACCAGAAGAAGTTGACACCGTTTTGGAGGACCATATCCTATGAAAACAACAAGAAGGATAGCTGAATCGGTATCGTGTAGGCGATATCAAAAGTGATAGTTATTTTATTTACGTGAAGCTCAATCGTCTAGTCGATATCGTTTAGACGATAATTGTTTTGTATCCTTACGTGAAGCATAGCTATCGATGACGATATCGAAAATAATATCGACAGCTTTACGTGATGGGAGCCTAGATGTCATATAGCCAAAAATATTTAAAATTGGATGCGTTCGTTGATCTTTCTCTTAATCCTTCGCTCATACTTGGCTTACACTGAATTTGAAGAAATCGAACTAGAATCAATTCAAAACTAAATTATTGCCAAAAATCAATCTAAGGCATCAAATCTGAATGCAAATTATTTTATTTTAATGTACAGTACATACAAAAGTATACATATATGTAGCTACGTTGCAGAATTAGAGTAAAAGAATAAATAGCAAAATTTCTCGCTTGAAATTAATGAATTAATGAATAATTCAATTTACTGACAAAAAAAATACATAAATACATATCCTTCCTGTTCGTAGTTCCAATTTAAATTAATGCATTTATGTGTCGATCCGAGATCCTATGCAATTTTGTGTTTTCCAAAAATTTCCTTTTTCACACAACATATGCCAAAATGTGCCAAAATCTAAAATTAACATAACAATGCCTTTTGGATTTGAATTAAACATTAAAGGAAGTCCGATTCAACGATCGGAAATTTGCATAAATATATTAAAGAAAAAAAGCAGACTTTTTTAAAAATATACAATTCGCACATCGCATGTGCGGGGTGCGGTGCGTCCGCGTCGCTGTCGTACTCTCGTCAGAGACCCCTACAAAACACCTTGAAATAAATATATTTTTGTCTCTCTCTCGCATTCAAATTGAATCCTTTTTAATAATTAGGGTGCATTTTATGAATAAATTAAACTATTACAAAAAAAAAATTGCAAGGATCAAGTTCCAATCTATGATTCCTTCAAAGGTTTGTAGAACAAGGTTCACCTCATTTATGGCTCGTGCAGTGTTATGCAAATTAAGTTGAACCATGTTGTTCCTACATACATATGTATTCGTATATTTTTATTGATTCGTGATTATTGGAAGCCCTCTTTTCGATATGGTTTTGTCAGTTGATTGGAGATTTTAATTTAAAAGTTCTTAAGGATTATTATTTTGTTGTCAGTCAAGGACTATGGCTACATGTGTGTATGACATTTGTTCAAGTGTGCGGCAAAGTATATTTTGGTGCATGTATCGTTCTTTAGTTTATTTATTTTAATTGAACTCACTTTTATATATATACAACAAATGTCAAGACGAGCGACGTGAAACGGAGATGTTTTGACGAACGATTTGTTAGACGAATATATGATGGTGCCTAGGCTATATATGTACATATGTAGGCTTTTGTTCAAAAAGTTGTAACCGTTTTTCTTTATTCTTTAAAATTTACATATTTTTTGTATTGATCATCAAAGAGGGGATTTTGGTATGTTCGAAATTTAAAAATATTAATACTTTATGTATATGCGTACATGCAATAGAATACGATCTAAATTCTAAAAGAAATATATATTTTTGATTTGAATAGCTTTAAAAAAGTGTACAATAGTTTTGTAACTGTAACTGTTTTGTTATACATATATTTTATTAGGTTCAGCATGTGGTTTTTATTTAAGTCGAATAAAGAATAATATGAAAATAGTTTTGATTGCATTGAAGAAATTAATTAAACATTACAAATTTAGAAACACTGATAAATGGTTATATTGAATGTGCCAATACACAGATAAAAATAACGAGCTAAAATATTGGTGTCAAAACAAGCCGATCCGGTGACAAAAGTACGGTAATCTCGAAAATTCTTAATTCAAGATGGAAATTGTTGGTTTGATCCCCTTTCTTAAAAGCCTTTCAATACTAATTAGGCTTAAGATAAGTATACAATCGATAAGATTAAAAATTCTTATTTAAAAACAGATATTTTAAAATATTTCGTATATTTATTTTTTTTATATAATAAGAGATAGAACATAGTTAAATTAGGCTTGGATAAAATAAAACGACCGACCAGTTTGACTTTCAGGATAGAAGAGAAAGTTAAAGTATTTATTACATAAAGAGTTCAATTTAAAACTTTAACAATATAAAAGAATGCAGTTCTGTGTGTATGAATGTAATTCAAGTTAATAATTAGTGCCGTGCACTCAATTAGAAACGCTTTTCAGGTCAAACTTCAACTTCCGAATATTATGTGTTCTTTAAATAAATGCGGCCATCTTTTTTTTTACATTGAAATCTATCCAACTTCACTATGAAATCATAATTGTAACATAGGACACCGTTATTTTTTCATTAAAGAAAGCAAAAAGCACAAAATCACAAAATCGATCGTGCACATAATTAGAAACGAACCTTATTTTAAGACTTTCAAGATTAAAAAGTTATTTTTGGGCAGTTATACTTTTGTATCTAGTCTTTTCGACAATTGAATTTAAATTGTTTAGTTAGGTCATAAAAATGGGGAAAAAAAACATATCACGTAAAGATTCGATGTGAAATTTTGAGCCATCATATAGCGAGATATTTAACATTTTAAAATGTTGAAAGAAGATGGTATTTAATGCTATTCAATATTTCAAGACAAATAACACCATAGAAAAAATACCACGAAAGTCGAGACCAAAGTCAACCTCTCATAGAGAAGATGCACTCATTTTCGGGAAATCAAAAAAAAACATTTTGCAACTGCGAGGGAAATTAGGAGGGCAATGTTTGGTGAAGCAGATAGTGGACCGTCTGTAGACACTGTCAAAAAAAGGTTGCGTGAAGCTTCACTCTTTGGGCGCATAGCAAGGAAGAAGCCATTACTGATTGAACGTCACAGAAAGGGTCGCTTGGCTTTTGCTAAATAATATAACAATATAACCAATCAGTGGAAACATGTGCTTTTTTCGGATGAAACAAAAATTCATAGGATTAATTCTGATGGAAAAGCTTGTGTTCGCCGTCCGAGATCCCAAGAATATAATCCAAAGTACACTCGCTCCATTGTCAAGCATGGTGGTGGCAGTATTATGATCTGGGGAGCAATGTCTTGGTGTGGCGTTGGCCCGATCAAAAGAATTGAGGGCAGACCCCTCTTTACCACTGGGCCCAGGCCCAGGGCCCCGCAATCACCAGGGGCCCCAAAATTGCTGAAACATCACTTAACCTCTATTGGTCTATTTTCAAGAAGAAAAAAATATTTCGATACAATTTTAGATACATAAAGAATGATCAGAATTCGTACTTTCCTATATCTGTATGAAAAAATAAAGATAGTGGTGTTTCTATATTTGCAACGCGCATACAAGGTTTTTGGACTTTATTCCAATTAACAAACATAGATCTGATTATTTAGCGGAAACCATACTGAAGGTTTTGGAGGATCATGAAATTTCGATAACAGATTGCAGAGGCCAAATCTACGACAACGCGGCAAATATGTCAGGAAGGTTTTCTTTTTTCTGGTCTGCAGGCAAGAATAAAAGGAAAATGTAAATTTGCCACTTTTGTACCATGTGCAGGGCACTCATTAAACTTGGTAGGAGTGCATGCCGCTGGGTGTGTTTTAGAAGCAACCAAATTTTTTGACATTATTCAAAAATTGTATAACTTTTTTTCGGTATCTTCTAATCGATGGAGTGTGTTGACTGCTCATTTAGGTCCAAAAAAAGTCTTTCTCAAACAAGATGGTCGGTGCGAGCTGATGCACTTCAAGAAATTGAAGAAGCTTTGATGTCTATCGCGAAAGATTTGGGACAGGCACGAGAGGCCAGAGAGGAAGCATTTAGTCTTTGCAAAAAAATGTCCAAGCTTGAATTTACCATACTTACAGAACTTTGGAACTCTGTATTGCAAAGAATTAATAAAACAAGTACTTTACTTCAAAAACAAAATATTACCCGATGTTGCAATAAATTTGCTGAGTGCAATAGATGAATTTATAAATGGGCTCAGGGACTGTTTTGATAACTTTGATTCATCAGCCATACAAAAAAATTCCGGATTCCGAATACAAGGAACTTTCTGAAAGGTTCTAAAAGTTCCTGGATCACGGCATACTTTTTTTTGACGGCTCTGGACCCTTAGTAATTCTGACTGGGAAAGAAAGATTTAAAATTGAAACCTTTCTTCCCAATGTCGACACACTAAGCGTTCATTTGAAACAGCGACTAGGTTCGTATACGAAGATTGGCCAACGTTTTGATTTTTTTTTTCGATTAAAAAATCTGAATTCAGAAGACTTAAAAGAGACCTGCAAATCTTTTGCTAAATTTTACACCGAAGATGTGAACGGAGATGAACTACATGCTGAATGCCTAAATTTAAAAGACTACTTAAAAATTAGTCGACACGAAAATGAAAAAAACTGACAACATTCTAGAGCTTTATAATTTTTTAAAAACTAATAAAATTGAAGATGAATTTCCAAATGTTGAAATTGCACTAAGAATTTTCTTAAGTATGATGGTGACCAATTGCAGTGGGGAACGTTCCTTCTCTAAGTTAAAAAGAATCAAAAACGAACTCAGAACTACAATGATTCAAGAAAGATTGACATGTTTGTCGCTGATGTCAATCGAAAGCGACATCCTCAGAGGCATCGATTTTGAATATGTGATCAATGATTTTACTAATCTCAAATCAATAAAAGACCCCTTCAATAAATATTAATTTCTTTTACCTGAAAAAATATAGTCTGTGTCACTATATTGTTCTTTATATTACATTCTCATTAACTTTGTTAATTGACTGTTATTTAAATTTTGTTTATTTTTGAATTTTATATGACATATGTACATATTTATTTTTTGTTTTTATTTTTACATTGTTTATGTGTATGTTTTAATAGCTGCAATAACTACTTATTTTTGTAATGAATTAAAAAAATTTATTTATTTAAAAAATTAAAAGAATAAATATCAATTCAAAGTTATGTGATTTTTTCTGTATACCTTTATTACACAACATAACATTTTTATATAATCATACAGGCATTTTCGAAAAGTGCCCAAGGCCCCCAAAAAGGGTAAAGACGGCCCTGATTGAGGGTCATATGGACAGGATTCAATATTGCAGAATCCCATAGTATGGACATTTCAACAAGACAACGATCCAAAGCACACGGCCAGTTACACTAAAAAAAATGGTTCGAAGACAACTCCATCACTCTTTTGGACTGGCCGTGTCGTGCAGCCCGGATCTTAACCCAATAGAAAACCTATGGCAGCACCAAAATCCTATGGCAGCACAACAAAATTGGAAATATGCCTAATTTATTCCAAGAAATTCAGGATGTTTGGAAATCGATTCCAAAAAAAAGTTTGTGAAGATTTGGTTAGCTCTATGTCCAGAAGATTACAGTGTGTAATTGATAACGGTGGTTATTCGACAAAAAATTAAACAATATTTAGTAAAATATTAAAAAACTATATCATAAAGCTTAAATGTTAATAAACTAAACAAATATTAAACAACATAAACGTTTTTTTCCAATTATGTGCCCTACCAGTTTCAGTAATTTTTTCTTTTTTATAAATTCAAACAAAAAAATGAAAAATAAAATAGACACGAAAACAAATTGCAAGCAAAAACAAAATTAAGAAAAAATTAAAGAAGAAAGCAAGACAGACAAAACAAAATGACTATGAAAAATCGTTTTTAATTATTTGCACGCCAGTACATTCAACAAGTTTATTTACTTTTTATTTAGGAACGAACGAACTTAAAATATGAACGAAAATTCTTGTATTAAAGTATATTTGGGATTGATTTTAGCTCTTTTAATCTTGATTTAATATTAACTAGTCTTACCTTCAAGTTCAACATTCAGCTTGCCTATGTATAAGCGGATCAATTCGCACGACCATATCTGCGGCACTGGATATCCTTCTCTACCTAACACCTCTTGATATATTCAGCAAACAAATAGCTGCAAGATCTGCTATTCACCTCAAAACTTCGTCGCAGTGGATTAACAACAATATTGGCCACTCCGTAATTTTTAGGATTAAGAATCAATACCAAAGCTCACAGACTACACCATCCCCCAACTGCAATTTGACAGAAGCTTCCAGATTGCTATACCTTCCACGTATTTCTGAAAGGATTGGGCATTGCTGGAAGACGAGTCAATTTACTTTTAAACAGATGGATCAAAAACAAATAAAGGGGTTGGTGGAGGTGTACACCCTGAAGGTCTGAAATTGTGTCTCTAATTTTACCTTCTCAATCATTGTAGCTTGTTCCAAGTGAAACTTTTTGCGATAGAAGCAGTCTTTTCCTGGCTTAAAGAAAACGTGATGTCAATATCTGATATCCGTATTTTCTCAGGTAGTCAGGCCGCTATCAAACCCCTGGACTCTATCTCTACAAACTCTATAACAGGCCATAACTCTCGATCATCTCTTATGAAGATGGCACAACAGTTTAATATTTACCCTTGCTCTGTTCCAGGCCATAGAGACTTTCCAGGAAATTGTACGGCGGATGAACTCGCCAGAAATGGTACAGTTCAACCCATTCTACTACGTTTGGTTAATACTGGTATACCAAACGCTACATAAACTATTGCTAATGCAAGTCCTATGAAGACGGCAAATATAAGGTGGAATATAACATCACCACGTGTCAGGTCACGAAAAACACCTGGTGCGCTATCTCTAAGTAGATCAAAGCATAAGCTCAATAATCGGTGTTATAACCGGGCACTTTTTAATAGGAAAGCGGCTAGATGTATTCTCAAATGACTTTTGCTGAAGCTGTATGGATGAGGAAGACGAGGAAACAGTTCTTCACCTCCTCTGTACTTGCCATGATCTAGCTCAAAAACGCAAGACTTACCTAGGAGAATTCTTCTATAACGATAGATCATATTAACATAATCAATCTTTCAAGTTTCGTAAGGATTGGTTTCATTGAGCTTAGAAGAAAGCCTCAAGATCCATGTGGTATCACAATAGGCAATTAAACGGGCCTAAGTGTGTCCTAATCCATCACGGACAGCCACTTTAACCTAACCCAACCTACGGTCCCTAGGATCTTAATAAAAGATTTTTAGAGACGTACGTCCGTATGTCAGTACGCACAGAACAAAAATTATTGTCACCTCAAATATTTTATAAACAAAATATGATCTTATCTCCAAAATAATTGTATGCAACGAAGTATAACGTTTTTGACATTTGGTAAATTTTTTAGAAAAATCGAATTGACAGTTTATTTTACAAAAAAATAAAAACCTAAAATAAAACATTACTAAAAGTTGGTAAAAATTGATTTTCAACTCAAATATCTTTTCAAAAAATAAAAATATTGGTTTCAAACTAATTTCATCTTATAGAAAATATTGTTTTTGTTCAGTTAATTTTTATAAAAATGCAACTGTCAGTTTTTAGATTGATATTCGACTCTCGATATCTCATGAAAAAAGGAAGGTATTGATTTCAAAATGGCTTCATTCTGTGCTAAATTTTATATGAAAAATTAATCTGTATTTGTTTATATTAAAAATCAAAACTTTCAAGCAATTCTACTAATATTGGTAAAAATTGTTTTTCGACTTAAAATCTCGTTAACAAAAATAGATTTTGAAATCAAACTGTTTATTCATATGCAAAATACTGTTGGTAATTTTTAGTTAATCTTTTGGAAAAATTCAACTCACAACTTTTTTAACAAAACACGAAAACCTTAAAAAAAACAAAAACTAATAGAAAATGGTTTTCGACTCAAGTATTTGGAGAACAAAGAAAGATATTGAATTAAAATTATTTATCTTACACAAAATATTATTATGAATATTTTGTCAAAGTTTTAAGCAAGACAAATTAACAGACGGGATGGGAAGTTATCAGTGTGGGTGGCAACCCTACCTCTTTTTTCATTTTAGAACAGTGCACATTTTGACTTCTAGTTTTAAATTTTGAGCAACTTAACGATAGGCAGTTGAGACCTTATCTAGCAGTTAATTACTTATAATAACTTCGCAATTTTTTTTCTTTTTGTATTGTTTGGGACAAATATTGGTTGCCATGGGAATTCAGGATTTACATTATTTGTTTGTTTGTTGAGCATACAACAGGGTCAGTTTATTTTTCTAAAAATGTCTTCAATAAGAAATAAAACTGACGATTCATCAGAATTTGGATTGATAAAAGATAAAGAAATAAAATTCGATATCCCAAATTTGTAATTAATTAAATTTTGATATAAGAGTTTGAAATTAGCGATAATTTGTTATTTTCTATTGCAACTACTTTTCCCTATCAGACAAAATCGATTAGTCAATGGTGAAATTATTCTTGCAACCATTCCCCACATTGAAGATTCTAAAGGAAATCCCGGTGATTCAGGAACATTGTTGACAACCAATTTAAGGATAATATGGTATTCACTTGTACACAAGAAATTTAATCTTTGTAAGTACAATTTATTGAATTTTTGTTCTTCATGAAATAACTGACTTAATGAATTATTTTGGCAATAAAAAAGCTGTTGGATATGGAAGAATTATAACCCTCAACACAAGAACTGTATTTTCAAAAGTTCGAGGGACAGCTCAAGCATTGTATATTCTTGCTGCTGGAGAAAACTCTCGGTTTGAGTTTTTATTTACTGATGTCTCAGGAGTAACAAAATCTAATTCATTTTTCTCTTGCGTCTATGACATTCAACAGTAAGTAAAAAATAGATTTTGTTTGAAGTAAAGGCTACGGTCTGACATTTTATGAACCAAATGCTTCATAAGTGACTTGAGATTAACGAATTGTGAATGTACATAGATGAAATGTAATATTTCATTTAAATGAGTTTGCAGTTAAATATTTGAATTTTGTTGGTTTGAAACAGTCTTGCAATCTAACCATAGGTTTAAAATTCTTTCTCTTCCAGTATTTATCAGAAAACATTTTTGTACAGAGAACTAAAACTTCGCAGTGCTATACTCCGTTGTGGTCAATTAATTTTACTTCCCGAGGAGCAGATTTATAGTTCGATAGATGGTGTATGGAATTTGTCCAATGATACAGGCAATCTAGGATCGTTTATCGTCACCAACATACGTATGGTTTGGTTTGCTAATGTCAATGAAAGTTTCAACATAAGTGTACCTTATATTCAAATATCTAGTGTTCGTTCTTTTTCATATATGTACATAGAATTATTTACATATTCATTATAAATGTATTTCATTTTTTGACAGATAAAAATAAGAGATTCAAAATATGGTGATGCCCTGGTAGTGCAAACGTCAGAAATAAGTGGTGGTGGATATGTGCTTGGTTTTCGTGTAGATCCCATTGAAAGACTTAATGAAATTTATAAAGAATTGTGTTCTTTATTTATTGTCTATAGTGCAAAACCAAATTTCGGAGTACATTATGATTATCAGGGCTATGATAATTCATCTAAAAATCAAATAAGTGAAAATGAATTTAAATTTGATGAATTCCAAGAGATCAATGAAGATCAGGAGAAAGAAATTAATTCGAAATTGACAGCATATTTGGCAGAAGGCTATACAACTGATGTCACTCCAAGACCACCAACTTATTGCAAGGAATTGGGTTTTGCTATGGAAGAAATGAGAAGTGGATATAAGTTAAGTGATTTATGGGAAGTTGCTCCTACTGCTACTACAATTGCGCAACAAACTGAAGAAATTAATAATTAGTTTTAATTATTTTGTATGTTTTTATTGTTATTTACATATACATATGTAGATGTTTATGGAAAAACGGGTCGAAAAAAATACGATTTTATGTTTCGTCTAAGATTAAATTAATGTTAGTAATTCAAACCTTTTCATTTGAATTTTGAAAGCCAACTTGTTATTTTTAGATTTTACTTGGAACTTCAAGTCAAGTCAACTTAAGTCAAAATGACAGTTGATCATTTCAACTAAAAGCTGAACTTTATTACTCTATAATTTATTTATTTTCTGCAGTGTTCCATTTAATATTTTGTGTAAAATGGTTCCCTGTCAAATTGGGAAAGCAATACATACATATGTAAGTAATATTTCTTTATAATACAAAATGTAAATCGTGATGAACTTGTAGCATGCCTGAGAAGTGTTTTGTAGACAATAATGTTTTTAATAGTTTTTGTTTGATGAACTGAAGGTAGATGTTAGTGAATTAAAGTTCCAAGTTTGAAATTTGTGACCCTTGAAAAACTAACTAGCTGCCTTAGCCAAAATGTACGTTCAAAGAATGCAGTTAACTGCAAATGAAGTCCCTTATGTTGTCTAAATCTGCCTATTGTTCTGGTAAGTTTTTATTTAATTGTTCTTTAAAAAAACAAATTGTTTAATGTCCCAAAGATATTGTGTTAGCTCATTTCTTACCTATATATTCAACGCATTGCTTGAGCTAACTTCACTTTGTTTTCCTTTCCTACCTAGCTTGATTATTAGAAGCTTCAGCATCAGCTACAGCTTGAAGTACAAAAGAAAATAAATGTATGTTATTAAAATAATGAGAGCCAGAAATTGCTGGACACTGAATTTGGCAAAGTCGCCCAAAAAAATATACGTCCAAAACAGTTGGGAAATTTCCAGCGCCGCGCCCGTAATAATCGTTTACAACATTTTTAAGGTGGTCAGGTGATTGTATAAGCATATATTCCCCCGCAAGTTGTTCCCATATGATAAAGCTAGTTTCCAAGACAATGTTACTAACTGTGCTTATGCCCATTCGAAAAGCAAAAGCTAAATCTCAAAACGAATAACCTTTTGCGAGAAATCTGAAAACATTGAGAATACAAAAATAGTAAGTAGTATAAGTATAGTCACATTTCAAATTTCAGGAGCCAATGTAAAACTAAAGTGGAAAAACCTAAAAGACACTATCCGAAGGGCTTTTAGAAAAGTTCCACGTCCAATATCGGGATCCGAAGCTGCACCAATAAAAACGAGATGACCATTTTTCGAAATGATGGCCTAAACGAAGCAGACAAATGATCCAGACCTAACTGAGAGAAAACTTCGAGAACCAGAAAATTTTTA
Source organism: Eupeodes latifasciatus (assembly GCA_920104205.1). Lineage (NCBI taxonomy): Eukaryota > Metazoa > Arthropoda > Insecta > Diptera > Syrphidae > Eupeodes > Eupeodes latifasciatus. The sequence goes on along the minus strand of OV049924.1, from coordinate 177,611,264 downwards.
AATTGTTCAAAACCGGTTTTTTCTCTGAAACAATATCCGAATTACTGTACGAAGAAGATGTGACCCTTTTTAAATGTCAATACGCTTACAACCAGCACTCCTTTTACAAGCACCAGCTGCCCCCAAAATTTGCGTACAAATAAAAACAAGAGAACGTCAACATTACAATTTAGACTCAGAATTTCTAGAGTTAGAAAAAGAAAGACTTCAAATTGTAAAGCAAGAGGTAGAAAAACAAAGAAGGAATAATGATGACCTTCAAATTTTCAAAAGTCTTTTGCCACAATTTATGGCACAATTTAACGATTTCGAAAAACTTAAGATAGGAACTGAATTTGAAAATATTATATTGGTAAAACTTAAGAATATGTACAAATAAGGAATACAAAAAACTAACTTTAAACATAAAACTAGCCGTTGTTCTGGACTAACTGCTTTCTTTTGACTTGTTAATTTTGGTCGAACTCTTTACTACATCATATCAAAACATGGTACTGACATATGACAATATTGCCAAAATCTGAGAAGATTCTAATATACCTATGTAAATTATAAAATTCACCATAAATTGTCCTTTCGCGATTTATGGGGTGTAAACCAAATCTACGGATTCTCGATCTTATTATAGATCAGTATGAACACGACTTTTAACTAATAAGCTACTACGAATCGCACTTGTCGATGGCATTTTCCTAACTAATCGCTCAGTGACGTCGTCGTTTAGTAAATGGCCACCCATCGCTCAGATTGGTCGTTCAGCGACTCGTGTCGTCGCCTCGCATTGCTCATGGCGTGGCCAAAGCCCTAGCCTTACGTTTTGTTTACTATAAAAATCAATAAAACAAATGTATAACCATGTTTTCAATTTGCTTATATTAAAAGAGTACTACCTTACAACCAATTTTTGAGTACATATTGTATTCGTTGTTCGAGTCTAATTTGGCTCATGGGAACATGAAAATAAATGAGTCTTGCCCATTCAAATTTTGCTTCGGCTAGATGCATTTCAAAGGATAAATTTAATTAAAATTTTAAACATACATTTTACAGCCGAATGAATTACAAAAGACAAAATATTTTCCTATATATTCGTGTTTATCAGTTAAGTTGCACTATGAATAAATTGATTCAAAATAAATTGACTTAGCCCTACAAACAATTCAAAGCTCTTGAGTCTTTCAAAGCTTTTTAAATCCAGAAACCTTACCATAACTTCTAAGCTGATGCTGCTCTGCAGGACGTACTCACATATGGCTCCGTGTTAATGAGGAAGGTCTTGCCGAAAATCGTTGGTCCTTTATGTGAGGAAGGACGATTCCGCTCCAATCATAAATTCAGGCTTCTAGAAGAATGCAATCTTATATGAATTCAATATAAAGATTGCATTAATTGAACTCATCTAGGGATTAGGATTTTACATTTCATCATAATCAGTTGAGCACGAAAAGATTGCATTCACTTTTTCTCTAATCATTTAATTGCAATCATTTGAGAGTAAATGCATTATTTGCATTCTTTTAAAGTCTATGCATTCTATTGAACTCTTTGCATTCGTTCATTTGAAGTACGCAAATGATTGCATTCAAATGATTGTAAAAAATTAAATTTGGAGTGTTTTAAAGGCAATACAATTTTTGATTATTTTTATACGATGAACAGAAGGTAGAGGTTAATGAAGTAAAGTTCCAAGTTTGAAATTTATGATACTTAACAAACTAAGTATAACTGCCTTGGTTAAATTTTACGTTAAAAGAATGCAGTTGACTGCAAATGAAGTCCCTAATGTTGTCTGAACCTGCCCAATTATATGAATGAAATGTCAAATTTCACGACCATTTGTGTGACGTGTGTAATATGTATTGTAAAGGCACTTTAAAAGCAAATGCTGAATTTAGCATGAATTTGAAGTAACAATGAAGACTTAATTTCCAGCGTACCTATTAGCTCATAATGAATGCCAGATTGTATCTCCTTCTCCAGCAATCTATAATTGTGCTCGGGAGTTGGTAACCGAGAAAGTAGAGTAAGAAATCTGTTAGTTAAAAAATAAAATTATGATTTTTTAACGTTTTACTCTTTAAAACTTTTTAAACATTCTTTAATCAAGAAATTTATAAATATGAAATTGTTATATATGAAAAATCTTTTGATTTGTGACAACTATCACATTTGTGATAACTATCACCACAGCGGTATCTTATTTTTTCCTTTAAACTGAAAATAACACAATTCTCTTTGCAAAAATAGGGATGATTAAAATGTTAGGTAAATGATATTATGAACATTACTATTCCTTATTTCGCTTAAGGCTTGTAGCGCGTACATTGTATACCTTTCAATAACTCAAGAAACGATCACGATTGCCTTAAAACATATATGTTATGTACCTTAATATCATCTACTCATAGAATTCTTCTTAAGATATAAACGATACATAGAACTTCTTAATTTCCGCATCGCTAAGTTTTTCAAACTTCTTGGCAAACATCAACGGAAATCTTCAGAAAAAATAAAACAAGATTAATGATGATCGATCAAACGCCATGGCGTCTAGCATGAATCTGAAAATCTTCATTTCATTTTTCCCACAGTTGTAAGTTTTCAAAATGATCCAAACATCATTAATTTTATTTCAATAATAATTAACAAAGCGAATTTTCTTCTAAAAAAACTAAATTTTAACCCGAAATATTTAAAAAAGTAAAAAAAGAAAACACACACAAAATCATTAGGACTTGATGAAATTCGAGACGCACAAACATTTTCGTTTTGCTGGCGAATTTATTTGATAAATGATACATCATAAAATGTCCTGTTCAATATCCCAATACAGAATACAGAATACGGAACGAGGAAGGGTTGAAAGTTGAAAACCATTAGCACAGATCACATTACCAATACATCCTACCTACCTTATACAATAATCTAAGAAAATAGTCTTAAAAATTTAAGGAAATAAAGAAAAAAAAAATATTAATGATCACCCCACATATCCTTTTAGAGAAAATGACAGAAAACAAAAGGACATTTTACCCTTTTTTCTTGGTTTGCCTCGCATAGAATTTTTTCTAAGTTGTGATTTTTTAAAAAAATATTCCCACCCTTTATCGAATATTGCGAAATCTAAATCTCTGATGATGTTATGCGCAAAATAATCTTACAATTTCAACATCCTAGAAATTCGAACTACGTATCCCAAAAATGAGAAAACACAAAAATCCAGATGGGTCCTTTTTGTTTGGTTAGTATGTGCGTAACGTAGGTCGCAATATGGTTTTATAGGATCATTTTGTGATGTGCTACACATATAGAAGACGTCCTAGAATACATATGTGCGGCATGGTTTTGGAATCAATATTTGTGCTAGATTCGATCAATTATTTATTTTGTTGTCATAAGATTGCAAAGGGTTGAAACTTTTATTTATCTAAGAAATAAATGGTTTGTTCTCGTATGTAGTAGGTACATATTTGTCGAAGACGTTGATTATAGAACGTCTTGCAAGAATGAAATTCTATATTTTTTGAGGATACAAAAATTGCATCAGGAAGTGATTCTTGTTTCTTTAAGATAATATTATTTTTGCCATAGGAATAGGAATAGCATTCTGTGCTGTTTGGATATTTGATCTGGGGAATTAATTTTGATTGCTTCAATAGTTATAGGACAATGATGATGCGAATAAGGTAAAAGTATTTTCTTATACACATACATATACCAGGATTTGTTCTTTTTTAATATGAGACGTTGTATTAAATTCATGTTCTATAACTCTTTAAATGTTCTTAAAATCTGACGACTAGTTCACAGCCATGAAGTTCACAACGAAAAGTGAGTACCAGTTTCTAATCAATTCCAAGTCATAGTTTTTATTTCGCAAAATGAGTCCCCTCAATAATAATTCTTCAAAGATTTTTAGAACAATCTATAGAACAAATTTAATATAACAAAAGGTATTATACAAGGAGTAGGAGACCCACTTTCACCACCTCTATTTAGTTCAATCCTGGAAGACATTTTTCAAAAAAAAACTTATTGTAATACAAATTATGGAATGAGGATATGTGAACAAGTTCTTAACAATTTAAGATTTGCAGAAGATATAATTCTTATTTCTACAAAAGCAAAAAAAAAAGCACACATTCAAGATAAGTTCACGAAACTAACTACCTTGTGTTGAAGTTATGACAAATCACAAAAAGGACGATACATTCGTATAACTTTGGCCGAAGAAAAAATTAAGTGCGTAGAAGATTACATATATTTGGGACAACTAAAATCATTTAAGGGCGGCCAGGAAAGATGAAATATGTATATCTTGGACTCTGCTATTAAACTTACGGACTTCAAACTTGAGTCCGCTTGACTGCAAAAACATTTAACCAGCTAAGGACATGTCAGGCCAAAATGTAAAGGAAAGTTCTGAACATACGACCAAGTCAAAGGTTACGAATTTAATATTTTCACAATAGAACCGGAATTATAGACGTCATAAATAGAACAAGAAAGCTGAAATGGAGCTGGGCAGGTCATTGTATCTAGACTTCAAACTAAAGATGCGCAAACATGACAACAAAATGGAGACCAGAGAACAAGAGACCATCAGCAGACCGACCCAATAACAGATGGCGTGACTACTGACTATCTATCACAAATAAATTAGTACAACGAAGCCAAAAACAGAGACATATGGGGAGCCTTGGGGGAGGCTTATACCAATAACCAACATTATTGACTTTTAAAATTTTACTTACATCGCTCCATAAGACTCTGTTGAAGTCTTCATCTGTCCAATCCTTATGGGTTTTGGCCCATTCCAACCGTTTGATCTTGTTTTGGGGTCGTAGAAGTGGTTTCCGCACTGCAACACGCCCAAAAAGTCCAGCATGCCTTAGCCTTCGTTGTATCGTTGATACAGATAATGGTTCTTCCCGGATTTCATTGATCTCGGCGCGTATTTCTGGTGCTGTTTTCTTCCTAGAACGCTTGCTTATGGTGATGATATGCAGATCTTCGGTTTTTGTCGTAACTCTAGGTCGTCCTGACCTCGGTTTATCCTTAAAACCGCCGGTACTAGAGTAACGCTGTATGGTCCTGTGAACTGCTCCTTTGGATATCTTCAGTTTTGTGGCGATTTCTCTTTGCGAATAGCCTTCTTCAATAAGGTTCATAATCGCCGATCGAATTTCAATAGTTAATTCCTTAACTTTTCCCATGATGCGCACTTTGTTTACTGGAGAAGATCACAGTCTCAAATAAATTTAAATTGGATCAAACCGAGCATTATATGCAAAATCCTGAATATGCAGGTATTCAAATTTTACATTTTTTTACCCTTTAATATTACTCCAGTCATAAAAAAATTCCAAATTGAATGTAAGAAGTCATAAAAAATTAAAACTATGGGAAATCCAAATAGAAGCCAAAAACCCAATATTGTTTTTTTTTTACCTTTTTTCACAAAATTCCTCATAATTTACAGAAAAGGATTAATATCTGGGGTTTTTTCACTTGCACCTTTTATGAATGGTCTAAGTTAACAATGCAGGTAAAAAAAATCCTATATTCATTCATAAACCCAAGCGCTTGGTACAAATAAAGCCACCCTTTGAAGGTGGTCTCAAACTTTTGACCGGTAGTGTAACTGTTTTATTTTTAAATTCAATATACAAATTTAAGATTAACATTTGCATAATTTTAATATTGTAAGTTTTTAAATTTTAACAACAAACATTTTGTTTTCTTAATAGTTAGTTAATGCAATTGTAAATATCAATAAATTGTTATCAGCAAACTGAGGCAATAAGAGATTATAGTCTAAGAGCCGGCAGCAAATTTTGGGAGTGGAGTCATAACCAAAATATATATAAATATATGTGTAGATATACGCAACATTATGCCAAATTCAATCGTCTGGCAGGTTTTTTTTTCAGCCGGAGGCGGAGGTGGGCGTTCGAAAATGGTAATTTTTTCGATTTTGGGGTCGAAGTGATAACCACTTAAATTGATATATAAACAAAAGGGGATGGTGCCCTGTTGTCAAAAAAGTGTGTCCAAGACGTTTTGCTTTCAGCCTTCCCCTTGCAAGAAGGCCGCCAAAATGCGCGAAAATCAACTTTTTGGGTCGAAATGATAACCACATGAATGATACATCAAAAAATCAGACAAATTCTCCTGATTGTAAAAATGTGTGTCCAAGACGTTTTGTTCCCCTTCCCCGTGCCAGACGCATTTTAACACTTTTTAACAGAATTTTTCAACTTATATCCTTAATAACTTTTTTCCTGTTAACCATAACCAAAAGAATCATATACCAAATAGGAAAAAAGTTATTAAAGGATTTAAGTTGAAAAATTCTGTTAAAAAGTGTTAAAATGGCAAGGGGAAGGCTGAAAACAAAACGTCTTGGACACACATTTTTAGAATCACAGGAATTCGTCTGATACTTTGGTATATGATTCTTTTGGTTATGGTTAATAGGAAAAAAGTTATTAAAGGATTTAAGTTGAAAAATTCTGTTAAAAAGTGTTAAAATGCGTCTGGCAAGGGGAAGGCTGAAAACAAAACGTCTTGGACACACATTTTTACAATCAGGAGAATTTTTCTGATTTTTTGATGTATCATTCATGTGGTTATCATTTCGACCCAAAAAGTTGATTTTCGCGCATTTTTGCGGCCTTCTGGCAAGGGGAAGGCTGAAAGTAAAACGTCTTGGACACACTTTTCTGACATCAGTGGACCATCTACTATTGATTATATATTAATTTAAGTGGTTATCACTTCGACCCAAAAAGTTGATTTTCGCGCATTTTGGCGGCCGTCTGGTAAGGGGAAGGCTGAAAGCAAAACGTCTTGGACACACTTTTTTGATATATCCATTTATGTGGTTATCACTTCGAACCCAAAATCGAAAAAATGACCATTTTCTAACGCCCACCTCCGCCCCGGCTGAAAAAAAACCTGCCAGACGGTTGAATTTGGCATAATGTTGCGTATATCTACACATACATGTACATATATATATTTTGGTTATCACGCCACTCCCAAAATTTGGTGCCGGCTCTTGGTCTATTATAGTAATAATAATAATATAGAACAAATAATGGCTCCTACAGTTTTTTGTAAATGCAAATTATAAATCATTTATTAAATTCAACTTAAAGAACATTTACCATAATCATTTTAACCTGCCATCATTTGAGACTTCATGCATTCGTTTGCATTCGCACTTGAAGTCTTTGCCTTCAAATGGCGTAATTGTATTATTTTGAAGTCTTTCATTCTTTTGAAGTCATTGCATTTTTTTTGTAGTGTTTGGATTCTATGAAGTCATTGAAGTCCTTATAGCACTTCAGTGCATTAAATGATAGCAAGGCTTTTTAATGAATGCAAAGTGTGTAAGGAATTTCAGATTCAAAAGTATGAAAACGTCTTGTTGATAAAAATCAATATATGGACAATTATGAGGCTGGTGAACATGTTTGCCGAATCTGAAGATCCTAATGTTCGTGTTCAGGATGCAATCGCAGGGAAATCCAAGCGTTTCGACTCGAAACTTGTTGCGGCAAATTGGAGTTAGCAGAAGGTCATTACAGCGAGTACTTTAAGATGACTTAAACTTGTTTTCGTACCAACAAACAAATTTATTTCCAGGATCTCCACTTTTCGCTGGCCCTCAAGGTCACCTGACCTGACTGCACCAGACTTTTTTTTATGGGGTTATCTTTAACAGGAGGTGTACAAAACGAAACCCACGAATTTGACTGAACTAAAACAGTCCATAATGACAATAATTAGGGCGATCCTTCAGGCCACAATGAACAATTTTTTGATCAGGTACCGCATTTGTGCGCATGAGCGTGAAGGTCATTTACGGACTATCATCTTTAAAAACAATTGACTATATAATAAAATTGAATGTTCTATCCAATAAAAAAAAATGAAAAACAATACTGATTAGAAGACAAGTTATTTAAATTTCTTATTTAAGCACAATTAATGCGCCACCCTGTAATTTGAGGCTATGTATATTCATGAAGTCGTTTTTTTCAATAAATTTGTGCTGATTTTCCAAATCTACAATCTCTTTCTTCAATATTCCTTTTAAACATTTTCAGTATCTCACTTATTTTGGAAGTCTTGAATTTTCATACAAACATTCACCTTAAAAGAAAGCTGAAAAATATACGCTAAAACGGTTCTTAACAGAAAAATGCAAGAGCAAAATATAAAAACAATGTTGAAAACGTGTATTTTGAACACATATAACTGAAATCGGTTTGGAGTTTGGATTCGGAATCAAAATTAATTTTAAACCATTAATTATCTCATAAAAATAATGAGAAGATTTGTACTTTAGAAAATTATTATATCGGGTGATTTTTTAAGAGCTTGAGAACTTTTTTAAAAAAAAAAACGCATAAAATTTGCAAAATCTCATCGATTCTTTATTTGAAACGTTAGATTGGTCCATGACATTTACTTTTTGAAGATAATTTCATTTAAATGTTGACCGCGGCTGCGTCTTAGGTGGTCCATTCGGAAAGTCCAATTTTGGGTAACTTTTTCGAGCATTTCGGCCGGATAAGCCCGAATTTCTTCGGAAATGTTGTCTTCCAAAGCTGGAATAGTTGCTGGCTTATTTGTGTAGACTTTAGACTTGACGTAGCCCCACAAAAATCGTCAAATCGCATGATCTTGGTGGCCAACTTACCGGTCCATTCCTTGAGATGAATTGTTCTGCGAAGTTTTCCCTCAAAATGGCCATAGAATCGCGAGCTGTGTGGCATGTAGCGCCATCTTGTTGAAACCACACGTCAACCAAGTTCAGTTCTTCCATTTTTGGCAACAAAAAGTTTGTTAGCATTGAACGATAGCGATCGCCATTCACCGTAACGTTGCGTCCAACAGCATCTTTGAAAAAATACGGTCCAATGATTCCACCAGCGTAAAAACCACACCAAACAGTGCATTTTTCGGGATGCATGGGCAGTTCTTGAACGGCTTCTGGTTGCTCTTCACTCCAAATGCGGCAATTTTGATTATTTACGTAGCCATTCAACCAGAAATGAGCCTCATTGCTGAACAAAATTTGTCGATAAAAAAGCGCGAAACACATTTCGAACCGAACACTGATTTTGGTAATAAAATTCAATGATTTGCAAGCGTTGCTCGTTAGTAAGTCTATTCATGATGAAATGTCAAAGTATACTGAGCATCTTTCTCTTTGACACCATGTCTGAAATCCCGCGTGATCTGTCAAATACTAATGCATGAAAATCCTAACCTCAAAAAAATCACCCATTACAATTTGTAACGTTGGTTGTTGTTACGTTTCCGAAGAGAACACAAAAAATATGTTTGCGTGAGTGTGTGTGTGATGAGCGTGATGCTGAAGCTATAATATGTAAGCGAGTGGAGCGAGTGGATCGACGATGATGATGAGCAGAGCCAAGCGACCAAAGTAATTTTGTTCAGCTTGTCTACTGAAGCCAGCGTTGAAAAGCAAACTATTGAAAATAAAAGAGCAACTCCAACTATAGGTTGTGTGTTTACCAATTTATTGAACCGAATGCTTACGTATGATTTGCTTCGCCCTTTTATACAAAAAAAAGGAGAAGCACATTACATTAAAATATTTATGAAAATGTGTTTTCTATTAATAAAATATAGCACTTTTGATGTTTGTATGATAATGAAAAAATGTGCTGATTATTATAAATAATTAATTTATACAATTCAAAATATATATGTTTTATGTCTGTATATAATATGTAAAATATGTATGGTTGTTGTTATATATGATGTTTGTGTATTTAAGGCTGAAGGTGGCTGTTACAAATCTAATTTTTAGGGTTGTGTTTTAACTTAGCCTCAAGAAAATCGTTTTAGGGTGTCTTTAGCATTAACAAAAACATATTTTAAGAACCTGTTTTGATATACAAATTCAAAGGTGAGATTCGAATTCAGAACATTTTAATCCTTTAAAAAAGTATTATTTTAAAAAAGTATATCAACTCATCAAATTACATTCGGTTAAAATATTTGTCTAAGTATTGAGCCAACGTTATGATGTAAAGATTCGACAACGATGTACTAGTGAAATTCAGACATAAGTCAATGGAATTGAAATCGCCTTTTTTTAAAAGTTTCTGCCAATAAAGAATTTCGTACAAACTTTTCTAAAATCATAATTTTTGTTTTCCAAAAATGGCTAAAGATTTGAAAAGATAACATGACCTTCAAAATCAGTGCCATAAAGAGATGATAGAAATCGTACAAGATTTACAACTCTAACGCAATTCTTTGCGTAGCTACGTTAAAAAGCTATTAATTGAAGTTGATGACTTTATTACAATTTTTATTGGAAAAACAGAATTTTATTTAAAGGAATTGTTTTAGAATCAATTGCAACGGAAAAACCTTCAAATAACGATTATCATTCGTTTAATAATAATAATAACGCGCAAAAAACTTCCATCATCGAATGTTACAAAAAAAATGGAGAGAAAACCTGCTGATTTATTTGTGTTTCAATTTGAAGGAAAACCCAAAAATTTGTAAATCGCGGAGCCATACATTAAATTCTTTTAAAAATAAAGAAAAAAATATTTTAGAAATAAATTAAGGTAAACGTCTAGCGAAGCGTTAGAGAAAAGGTTGAAAGGCTATCCCAAATTTTTTAGATAGGTTGATTTGTTGTTATTATTTACATATTAATATTTTTCTGTTTTTCACGAAACTGTGATATGTCAATCCATGCGAAGCCGGGCGGACCAGCTAGTTTATATATATTCTGTAGGCCCTACATTAAATTGGGTGACCTACTTTCTCTGCTCGTAATGTTTGACCTGATAATTCAAATTTTCTATTATACATACGAGTATATCTTTAGTCCGAAAATGTTTCTTAGCAGCCTAAAATGATAAATTATTTTCCTTAAATTATTGACCAAAAGTGGATACTTGATTCTTAAGACAGGAAATATAGAATTTCTTTATTTTAGTTGTTCATGTAGATTTTCATTGTTATAAATTTGTCTGTAGTAAAACAAAGAATACCATTTCTCTGTAAATTGTGGAATTTTGTTTTATAAATACAAAATTTCCATAAATTTAGCTACAATAAAGATCTTTATTTAGATTTAAAAAAAAAAACAGTATTAAAAGAGACAAACATTATTTTATTTGTCCTATTTTGGTAGAAGTAATATTGTTAACTTGCCATATGAAGTTAATGTAATCGGTCCGATTTGTCGAAATCAAAATTTTGACATTTTTCGACGTTTCAAGGTCCATATAGTCTAAATAAAAGATTTTTTAGAGAGATGTCTGTGCGTACGTGTGTACGTACCTTCGGGAAGCTTTTTTCTCTGTCCATATCTCAAGAACCTGTAGAGATATCGACTTCAAATACATATATGTTGTTATACAGATAATAACACAGAAAGATACAAAATGAATAAAGGAAGACATTGACTGCAAAATGATTTCATTCTGTGCTAAATTTTGTTGTTAAAGTAAGGTAATGGCCTTAGAAAAATGCAAGCTGTATTTTTTTATATAAGAAATAAAAACTTTCAAAAACTGCTACTAAAATTGGCAAAAATTCGTTTTTGACTAAAGATCTCGTTAAAAACAACAGATTTTTAAATCAAACTTGTTTTATCATATGCAAAATATTTTTGGTAGATTAAGGTTTATTTTGTAGAAGAATTCAATTGACTACTTTTTAAAAAAAAACACGAAAACCTACAAAATCAACACAAAACTGAAGAGAAATGGTTTTCGACTCAAGTATACGAACAAAGAAAGGTGTTTACCTCATATTTTGTATCTTACGCAAAATATTATTATGAATAGTATTTTGATAAAGTTTTAAGCAAGACAAATGGAAAAACAGAATGAAAAGTTATCAGTTTGGGTCGCATCCCAGCCTCTTCTTTTATGAAATCAGATGCTCTGACAGTATATCCCTTAAATAATAATTTGTACAAATCAATTTTTTGGAAACGATCACCACTACGTTTTGACCGTAATCGTGACAAGACGAGATAAAATAATTAATTCTATCGTTATTATAACACATTCTAGCCCCTATATATCCTGCTTCTAAAATATTGCAAAATTTGTTAAGTGCGGTATCATAGTTTATTTTAAATTGCTTATGAATTTTAATGATCATAGACTGATGATTGATGTGGAAACTTCCTCTCATTACGAAACCATATGCAAAAAAATTACATTTAAGACTCTATGATTTTCAAGTAATTATAATATATTCAAAACAATTTGCTTTCAAGACTTAAGTCAAAAACTCTTAATCAATAAAGTCAAATACATGTCCATAGGTATGTATTGTATATACATATGTAAATTTATGTTTCTGTAAATCAATATAACCTTTTCCGATTCTTCTGTATAGCACAATTTCAACGTATCCTTTTTTCGAACCACAAATCTTCTTATTTAACTTGCAAAACCCCTTTTTTGCATCTGCATCTTACATTGCCTAGGTATTATTGTCATTATGTTGCAAAAATGTATGCAATAGTTTCGTCTATAAATATTCGTAACCCTAATCAATTCGCGAGCACTATGAGTACATCAATCCTTTCAGAATATCATATTTCCCAGGAGAAAGTACATGTTTCTTAATTCACCCCTTCTTCAGTTCCAATGCAAAAAGAAAAAAAATAGAAGAAAGATTTATTTAAGAAACTGCAATGTAAATGCCCATCATCCTTCTATCGCACTATCAATCCATCTTAATGTTCTTCCGCAAACACAGTACCAATCTCGTCCTGCCTGCCTTTCGCTCGCTGAAAAAATTCCCATGGTATTTAGGCTAAACATCTTTTAAAAATTCTTCAACAGCGTTCTTCCTATAAGCACCTCAAGCCTCGACCCTTAGCACAGCGATCAAAGGGTACAAATACTATGAACTCAATGAGCAAAAAAAAATATATATACTATATCTTCTCCTTAAGACATTGATGAAAGACAAAAAGGATCAACGACGAGGACGAGTTTTCTTATTCGAAAAAGGTACAAAAAACCAACAAAAAATAAAAAATTCTTCATCCTTTGCTGAAATTCGAGACGAGCATCATCGATATCATCATAATTATTGTGATCTTTAGATAAAAATTTATACCTCCGAGGAGGATCTTTCTCCAAACAGCAACAAAAAAGAAAAAAAAAAGGATTTTCAATTCACGCTAAATTACGTCGGAGGTGAATCCTCGATGCTCGTCGATGGAAAAGAAAAATCCAAATCGAATAAAAACACACACCGAAGAAAAAGGTTATACCTATACCATTTTTTGGAGAAAGGATCACAACCCTTACGACCCCTTGTCGAATTACAAAAATCAATGATTTTTCCTCAAAAAATATCACTAAGAGGGGATCCTATTTCTGAGTTCTGAATGTAATGCTTGCTAGAATCGGGAACAGCTTTTGATTTGAACTATAGTTGCACTTCCCAGAGGGAAACAATAAAAGGTCTCCCCGATGCCTGATGGCAAACATTAAGTATTTCACCCGTGAAAGGCATTTACCACAGTCCAAAGTCCCAGGGTCCATAGGTTAGGACTATTAAGGTTAAATGATGATGCCAGATAATATTCTGCTCTGTGTCTTTGCTGTCTGTAGGTTCTAGGTACCTGGATTTTTGCAATTGTTTAAGCAGTTTTTTATCCCGTCTTTTGCATTTAACATTGGGGGAAATAGTACCAAATAAAAATATTCGGATAAAAAAGTGAATCTTTTTATTTTTTTTACAAATTAACTTAACAATAAAATTTGGTTATTGATGAATGATGATGATCTTGATGATCATCATTGGGGGCTATTGATAGATCGATTTAATTTCTATTTTCACATCTGCATTATCATGGTTAAAGCATTTTCATTTCTTCTTAATTGTCTTCACTTTGAATATGTATATTGTGTGCTGTGCCCAGCTTATACGAGATACCTTTTATCGATTTTGATATGAAGATTTTAATATTGCCTGACCATCTCTCCTTTGTTGTAGACGGAGACCCTTCTGATGCACAAATCTGCTAAAGAATAGGATCCTTTGTTTAATTTCTTCCCTAATGCTCTTTGTATATGACACTTCAACACAATACTTAATAGAGAAATTAGGGAGATTTATTTATGCAGATTTATGAAAATAAGAAGAGCAGAGCCAAGGATGTGAGGAAGAATTTGCTTTGACAATTGAGGTCAAGCTTGGGTCAAGGAAGTGTTCTCGGATTTAGTTGTTGAAAGGCGATTAGGGTAAATTCGTAAGAATATAGATTGATCTCCTTATGAAGAAAAGAATCTTATACAAAATATATGAATGGGTATTTTTATATGAATTAATTATAATGTATTCCTTACGAAATGTTTTAAGGACATTCCTAAAGAAAAATTAATTTTCTGTTGATCGAACTACACTTTAATATTTTCCAAACCTTTATTTGAGATGTACGATAGATAAAATTTATCCAATTTATTTTATATAAAGAATTTAGTGAGCAATATAAAAAAAAAAAAAACAAATTAAGAAAACAAACTTATTGAAAGAAAGAGAATTTTATAATTATGGAAAACTATTACAAAAATTATTTAATAAACAACAAAACTATGTATTTGATCAAAATAAAATAATTATGAAAGTGGAAGTAGAATAAAGTAAGGTAGTTAATATATTCTTAACACCCGTCCTCAATTTTATGATTTGATATTTTGGATTAATCCTTGAAAGACATTCCTAAACGCTAAAAGCATTTCTTATGAGCCGATAATGATTATGGTTTCGTTATAGCATCTACTGGCATGTTTTCGGTACTATTGAATTCAAATTAAAAAATAGTGACCACAATAGGCACAGAAGCTGAAAATGTCAAACTCAGTTCCGTTGCAAGAGAAGCACTATTCTTACGAAATTTACTTGAAGATAAGATATATAAAAAATCAAAATGAATTGTTTTTTAAAAAGTTATTTTATTTCAATATAAATAACAAACTTAAACACAACATATAAATTATAAATAATTTTATTTTTGCGACGCGTTTCGGGAATTATTATTCCATCTTCGGGCGTTAATGGTGTTGACTGTTTGATGCTGATGATTGTGCGTTCGTCTCATTTTATGCTGTTGTCTTCTATTTTATTGTTGTTGTTAATTTATTTTATTTCTTTGTTTTTATGTTGTTTTATCTTGCGTGTTTTAATGCTGTGTCAAATAATATGGCGTCTAATAGTTTTCCTTTCTTACAATGGTGCATCGGAATTAGGTTATTGTCGAAATTGGTGTAATTATGGTTGTTGTTAATCAGGTGTAATGCAAAATTGGATTTTGTGTTTTGTTTTGGTCTATGTTCGTTAAATCTTTCATAGAATGTGCGTCCAGTTTGTCCAATGTAGTATTTATATAAAAAGCATATAAAACAGAAGAAAACAAACTACTAAATGACAAACTAATTCTAAAACCAAACATATTATTTGACACAGCATTAAAACACGCAAGATAAAACAAGATACAAGGTACAAACTTTGAAATTTCAAAACCTAGATCAACAGCTTTTTTTTACTATCTATTACTCGTAAAATTATCATTCACAATCATTTATTTTGCTGTAAGATCTTATCGATAGGTGTGCCGCTAAAAAAATCACATATTACAACACATTTTATACCAATCACGTTTTCAATTTTAAACTTTAAAATGACAATATTTATTTTTAAATAGAGGCACATGATCTAATTAAATTTTAACTGATTTATTGATTAAAAGAGAATAATTTAAGCCTATAAAATACTACAAGAATCGATCGTTGAGAAAGTTCTATAGAGAAAAAGATCAGATTTTAATGTTTGTAAAAACGCAGGTACTCTAATTTAATTGCTTTGTACTATTTTTTAAATGGTAGCACACCTCTCTTTCGAGGTTTTTCTATCAGTGTATATTATAATTAATTATATATTAATGAAACAATCAAAGGTCGTTGAAATGTTTTTTGTTTATAAAACTTAATAAATTTGCATCTGGTACGCTTGAAATTTGCAATATTTAAGCCTATTTATTATTAATTTTAATTAAAATCACAAGTAGGTTACATAATTGAAATAAGTCATGATACGAAAATCTATCCACTTAGAAAGTGAACATTTCATTTCTAAGGCTTAATATATTGTGGTAACATGAAAGTTAAAAATCCTGTGGATATGCCTATGTATCTGTTTGCGATTACACCTCGCTTGCTAGGTATACAAACTCTATAAGATTTAGACGGATTTACATTCGAATTTTCCAATAACACCATCCTTTTTTAAGGTGTAAACTTTAGAACCAATCTCCTCCAGAAAAGCTACATTTAGTTTGCTTCCAAAAAGTTCTTCTTGTGTAGCATCTCCGTTAATTTTCGTTCGACACCTGCACCGTAAGAACGCAGAAGTTTTAACTAATTCTGCCCACACAAATTTGTGAAGTCTGCTTTCATTCATAAGACACCTAGCCATTTTAGTTAATGTCCGGTTCGCCCTCTCTCCAAGCCCATTCTGCTCCGGTGTATGCGGTGCAGTCTTTTGATATAAAATTTCGCTCTCTTTTTTCTCCAGAAAGGCATGGAGAGCTTCACTTTTTCTTTTAAGAAAATAGAGTAATATCTTCCTTAAAAAGTCATCCATGAAGGTTATAAAGTATTTTACCTTTCCTAAAGATTATATGGGCATCGGTCCACAGATATCTGAATACAGTTTATAGTCGCTATGACGTCTTCTCTTTTCGTTGGTGGTATTACGAATCGCTGTTTAAGTTTGCTTAGCTCGTCCAATTTGTTGCGATGTCATCTTTAAACTTATCGGGCAGTCCACGAACCATTTTTTGTGCTAATAAATGATTCAATGAGATTTAATTGACGTGTTTTAGCATATTGTGCCAAGACATAAGCGACCCATATTTTATCTTAGATAATTTCGTTGTATCTTTGCTCAGTTGAAACTGTTCATCAGCTACTATAAAGTCCAAAACGGTTTTGTTTTTCAGCTTTCATGATCAAGTCATTCGCTTTGTCACAAGTTCTAGCTCTAGAGCCTTCAAAAACTTGCTGATTAAAATAAGATTGTCCCCTAATTTTGGAACCAGTAAAGTATTATACAATTATATTGGTTCTTTCGAATTTTCTATTCATCAGCAAACATACGTGAGGTTGCTCCGTTGTCCAGACACCATGATCGCTGTCTTGAATTCTCACATGGTACGTTTGCAGATTGTGACGTAAATTCCTGTGCAATGAACCCATTTTAATATTCCTAGCAGCTCTCAGTTAACCTGGTTAAATCAGTTTTAGCCCAGCAATTTTTACCCATGTGACCCTGTTTACCACATTTTCTGCAATTGTAATTAACATTTTTGGTTTCAACTTTTACCTTAAATTCAGGCTTCTTTTTAAAACTTTGTTGAAGTGTTTGGCACTGAGCACGTTGTTGTTCCAAATTTGTTTTGTTTTTTCAATCGACCCAATAATGGTTTGGAATGCACGGTCGAGGATAGATAGACAGACGGACGGAATCGGGGGACCATTTTATACACAAATATAACGCACATATTATTGAGATTGAAAAAACTAGTTTGAAATTTGATTTAGACATCAATGTTCAAAGTAGTGTTTGAATAATAATTGAATTGACATTTAAATCGAATTTTTGAAAACGGTAAAACCTATTAAGACAAATTAACACAAACAAACAATATACAACACCATTGACCATTGGACAATTAACGGAGACATCTTACAATTGTACGTCCTTTGTATACCTTCATCTTTACTTCTTCTTATTTGTCTGCTGTCTTCAAAAGTAATTATATTCAAGAAGGGTTGTATTCTTAACTGACCAATATAAAATTTCTTTGAAAACAGGTTAGGTATTTAAAAAATCGAACAAGGGATGGACACATAATTTGTGTTGTTGATGGTCAGTTAACAAGCGACACGTGTGAAAAAAAAGGAGTTTTAATTTAACACCTTTGTTCACCCTTCTCTAATGGATATAGGTACTCGTATATAGTGGACACTGTCCAGAATATTTACATATGTAGATCGTTTTTATCTTTGCCTTGGCACGTGCCAATATGATTAGGTATAATAATTTTCAAAATCAAAGAATAATGTAACAAGGGGCGTGGGTTTATAGTTTAAATGAGCTGTAGCCCCAAATTATTTGAAGGTGTCAGTCGGCAAAGTCACTTGAGTGAGGAGAGATTAACGCTCCAATGTATATTAGTGGGCCGGGCCTGTTCCCCGCCTACCTACCTACAGACAATTTCCTGCCAGTTTGTCATCTGCTTTGATTAGGGTTAAGCATTTTCAAGCTATTTTGTAGCTTTGACAAGTTTCTGCTTGGAATTGGAGAGAATTTATCCAGGTCATTGAAGAAATGTTCTCCCTGGAATCTCGTCGTTGACGATGCATATAGACTTGCGATTATTAGCTAACAAGGTGCAATTGACTCAAGAACTAAAGCCTCTTGACCATTTCAAGCGTCTTCAATGGTCAGAATGGTGGCAATAGATGGCAACAGTGGATGATCAATTTTCGAAGAAAATCATCACATTTTCACCTCAGTGGATTTGTCAAATTCAAATTTGAGCGAATATTATTCCAGAGTGATTGTCGAAAAACCAATGCACCCACAAAGAGTGACTGTTTGGTGTGGTTTATGGGCGGCATCATACCAGGCCGTATTTTTTTATGCAAAATAAGGCCGGTCAGGCAGTTACTGTAAATGGTGTTCGCTATCCTGAGATGATAACGAATTTTGTAAGGCCTAAATTGGAAGATGTGGACGATGTGTGGCTTTAACAGGTTGGTGCCATTTGCCACACAGCTAACGAAACAATGGCTCTTTTTCGCGACAAATTAAATGGTTGTGTTATCTCACGTGGTGGCGATGATGTCAATTGGCCGCCAAGATCATGTGATTTGACACCGTTTGACTTCTTTCTGTTGGGTAATTTGAAAGGAAAGGTTCACCACGATGAGCCAGCAACATTTCAAGAGCCATGGGATGAGATAATTTGGCTTATTTACGGGCACTGCCTCTTGCGAGGAATTGACAAATCCTCCAAGAGTAATCCTTGTTAAGAAAAGTGCTTTCTCAAATTAGCTGTTCAAATTCAGCTTAAAACTGTAAGTTCCCTTGGACCATCGAATGGAGGTGGCTATTTGGCTGATAATTTGTTCTATACCACTATTATAGTAATAAAAAGAAATGATAATAATTTCCTAAATGATTTGTGTTTTATTTAAAATCAATACCGATCTTGAAATGGAACCACCCTTTATAAGTCAATGTCAAAACTGAACTTAAAGTTATTAAATTTAAGTAAACAGAGAAACGCTTCTAATTGCTGTTACAATAGAAGACTTGATCTTGAAGCTTATAGTTTGACCTTTCGTATCAGATACAAAAATGGAGTGAAGTTAGAAGCGTTTGGTTTTTAACTCCATCTTTTATATTGCTGACACTATGAGGATCTGATTTAAAAAAAAAAGAACACAAAATAATTGATAGTTTTGAAGACATCTCATGTACACTTTACTTCAGGTAAACACAATAGGGTATCCTGGATAGGTGAATTTTAAGATATCTTTTTGAACGAGTTGGATACATGAATTGAAATAACTCTCAAAAAATAAAACACAACTTTCAGCTATTTACAAAAAGAAGACAAACATTAAAATTTTGAGGCCCAAAATTATTGTAAAACAAAAAGAAACGTAAATATTTGAAATCAATTTTCAGACTCCTTCAAGTTCAACCATATTATGTTGAATCACCTGTTCTGTCAGATACCCACGTACAAGAAATTCTCGGATTCCTTTTTTGACATTCCAGATCTTTTGGATCAGCTGTTCCTTTACATGTAAAACACTAACAAAAAGGTATCCGGATACCCTATCTGTCCGAGATTGAACGCAGCCAATGATCGCATTCACAAAGCTAGTGGCTACGTAGTCAAGGGATTCTGATTGGCTAAATCTAAATACAAAAATAGTTCAAATTTCGGGGAGAGTACGATAACTTAGGCGACAAAGTTTTATGACGGATTTGTATAGAACAGTTAAAAACAAGCATTTTTTAGTATGGGAGGGGGGTCTATCTCCCCCGTTTAGGCGGTAGCGGCAATTTAAAAAAATATGTACGTTAAATGGAAAAAAAAAATAATTAAAAAATAACGGTAATACTCACAATTTTTTAAAGCCAATACTTTTGTCTATTAGCTTGTTTTTAAATCAAGTCAAAACTATGCATTGTTTTTGAAAAAAATAGTTTTAAACTCAAAATTTGGACAAAAAAAATTTAAAAATAAGGTTTAAAGTGTAATTTTGCAAAACCTTAAGATTATCTACTGCTGTTTTTTTTAGAATTCATTGCTCTTATTTGTTTTTGATCAAAAACTGAAAACTAGATGATTTTATGTCTTCTAGTTTTTGAGAAAATTGAAAATTAGCAAAAAAAAATCTTTTAATTAAATTATTTTTTCCTTGCTTGAGTATTTACGTAGTCTTATTTTGATAGTAATAATCAAATATAGATTAAGATATACCAAGGATAAATTAATTTTTCTTAAATCCAGCTTATTTAAATGCAAAAGAAACTTTGCATGTACCCCATCTTGCACCCACCGCACCTTTCACCCACCGCACCTTTCACCCACCGCACCTTTCAGCCACCTCACCTTTAACCCACCGCACCTTTCACCCACCCCACCTTGCACCCACTCCACCTTGCACCCACCCTAAATCCTATAGTGTGCCCAAGCAGGGGAGCAGCACGCCCCCCCATACACACCTCGGTGTGGCCTACACCCAAACTCGCACACACCCCACTGTTGCATACACCCAAACTCGCACCTACTATTATTACTATCAAAAAAAGGCCACTCAAGCAAAAAAAAATAATTAAATTTAAATAGTAGTTGTGGTTATTTTCAATTTTCTCAAAAACTAATAGACATAAAATCATCTAGTTTTCAGTTTTTGATCAAAAACAAATAAGAGCAATACATTCTAAAATAAAAACAATAGTATAATAATCTTGAAGTATTGAAAGATTACAATTTAAACCTTTTTTTAACTTTTTTTTACTCAAAATTTGAGTTTAAAATTAAATTTTTCAAAAACTATGCATTTTTGGATTTGATTTAAAAACTGACTTATAGAACAGAATGTTGGCCTTAAAAAAATGTATAATACTTAATTGTAAGTATTACCGTTATTTTTTAAGAATTTTTTTCCATTTTAAATAATAATTTTTTTAAATTGCACCTCCTGCCTAAAAGGGGGGATATAAACCCCCCTCTCATGGTAAAAAATGTTTGTTTTTAACTGTTCTTAAAAATTCCGTTATAATATCTTATCGCCTAAGTTATCGTACTCTTGCCGAAATTTCCCCTCCGACGATGTAGTGTACAAATTTGGCTACAAAGTTAGTGCACACTGGTTTTGACGTTTCACAATCAGCTGCTTGGTAAGGACACAAGAATTCAAAATGAAATGAATCTTTCGGTATTTAAATATACAAATATAAATCAATCATATTATATCTTCTATTTGGTTTTATTGAATTTAAAAAGAAAAAAAAAAAACTTTTTAAGGTTATGAAAACACAAATGTTTCTTATTTTATATATTTGTATTTGTCATTAATATGACAGTTTCGGATTGACTAGCTTGGTAGTGCAATTTTGTATTCACAAAGCAAGTTGAATTTTGACTACGTAGTCACTAGCTTTATGAATGCCCCCAATAACTAACAACTTAAACACTAAAGATTAATTTTGACAGTTGAGGGTGCAAAACTTTTTAAAAAATATTCCATTTTTGGACTTCGTGTAAAAGTATTACTTCTGAAATCAATATTGTATGCGATAGTTTGTTAATTTTGTATTCAAAATTAAAAAGCAGTTCAAATGTCACGTCCGGAATATAAGAAGTAACAATGTATACGTTTGTATACTTTGTTTCCTCAATTGACATGTTTTATCATTTGACATTTACAAAATTGGAACAATGTTCTATTCTTAAGAAAAGGCTTTTTTTATTTTCTTAAAATAGACTGCCGTTATGAACATTTTTGAATATTTTTACCTGTAAGTTGAGAATAACTACGAGTATGTTTAACAAAAGATTTCTCAGCGTACAGCAGTGCAGGGTTGAGAGTTATAGATATAAAAAAGACCTAAGTTTACATTAAATGACCGTTGATTTGATCACGTACATGTGCACATATTATAAAATACATTATATTATTTAGGTATGTAGCTTTTATACTCAGTGACCCTGTGAAATTAAAAACACCCCTTTTTTGTAGTGATCACTTATCCGTGAATTTTTAACCCTTTTCTGCGCCTGGACCATTCATAAGAACATCATGTCATCTTACAGACTGCTAATGGCCGTTGGTAGCCGTCGAGTCGTTGTGGATGATTCGTATATTTAAATTCCATTATTCGCGCACATGCTGTCCTTCCTATAATTCAACGCGAATGCCTTGTAATTTTATACTACTCGTATACTCAATATGTACATATATAGTGGAATGGCCAAATTGAAGGGACTTCGTAAAGGAATAAAGGATAACTGACTGGACTGGACGGGTTTTGCCATTGTTGTTATGAATTACAATTGTTTTGTTTGGTTTTAAGTTTGTCCTGTCAAAGTATAAAAGGGATATTTTTTAAAAACTGGTTTCTTAAATAAATTTTGGGAACTGAGAGTATACGGAGTATATGCGTATGAAAAACGTTTTTACAAAAGGATATCACCCTTGTTTTTGTTGAGAATCTTTTGATTACTCATCCTAAATTAATTAAAAATGCGGAAGAAAAGGTGCGTAGCGTATATCTCAAAATTTATCTCTCACAGGAAAAACAAAATACCAAAAAAAATGAAGAATTTTGTACTTTGAACATCTTTCGTAACCAAGTTGATTTACTAGGTTTTTAAATGACCTTTTTAAGGATATGATTATTCCCTTTTTTCAAAAGTTCCTTAAAACACGACTCGGATTCGTAGACGTTTTAAAAAAAAAATTTTTGTTGAAAAAATCTTCTCATAAGGACATGAAAAACAATTCTAATAGAATTCAATTTTTACTCGAAAACAGTCGCATATGATTTCATATCACGAGCAATGCAAGATTTTCTTGGAACTCGAGTTGTCCATTAAAGTTGAACCAAAAAGGACAACTTTCTTATAAAAAGCATTCCCAAATGAGAAACTGAATTTAAATGTCTTTTTTGTTTAATGATAGGTCCTTATCAGTGTGGCTTTAGACCAGGAAAGTCCACTACTAACTAAATATTCACATTACAGGAGATCTTGGGAAAATTCGAAACTTCAAATCGATACCCACCTTCATCGAGAAGATGGGTTTGGTGGTGAATGATGGCAAGACCAAGTTTATGCTGTCATCAAAAAAGGACGTTGAACGACGATGTTTTGAACAAAACATCACCATGGACAGTTATAACTTTGAGGTAGTTAAGGACTTTGTCTACCTAGACACCGCTATAAACTCAGACAACGACACCAGAGTTGAAATCAAACGAAGAGGCCTGGGCCATTTTAAAGAAAGATGAGAGCGTCTTAGGATGCTTCGAGAAATAGTTCGGGTGATTAGTTCCACTAGATTTAGAGTGGAGGAGAAGATACAACGACGAACTGTAAGGGCTGTACAGCAACACTGACCTGGTTAAGAAAATAATAGATAGCTGTCTCCAGTTTCGCACTCCAAGTTAGGTGAGGTCACTTTCCACTTATGCGCAACACCTGATCCGCGGTCTTCCTCTTCTGCTCTGTCCCGTGAGCGTGGATTCGAAAATTCTCCGGGCCGGAGCATTGGTTTCTATGCGCTCTATATGACCCAGACATCTCAATTGTTGGAATTTTATCTTTCTGACTATTTCTACGTCGCTGTACAGCCCATACATTTCGTCGTTCCATTTTCTCCTCCACTCACACCTTCTATGCATACGAGACCGTAGTCCATGCTTCTGCACTGTATAGCAGGACGGGGATGATGAGGGTCTTATATAACGACACTTTGGTCGCTCAAGAGATGGTTTAACTATTCAATTGCTTTCTTAGCCCAATGAAACAGCCAGCGGTTAGCAAGAGTTATTCTTCGTTTGATCTCAGCGCTGGTGTTGTTTTCTGCGTTCATAGTGGAGCATAGGTAGACGAAGTCCGTAACTACCTCAAAGTTACGTCTGTCAATGGTGCCGTTTTGACTGAGTCGTCGGTGTTGTAGGTCCTTTCTTGATGACAGCATGTACTTTGTTTTGTCCTTATTACCCGTTAAACCCATTTTTGCCGACACTGCCTTAATACTCACAAAAGCCCTATTGACATCACGCTGAGTTCTACCGACTATGTTAGTGTCATCAGCATATGCTAGTAATTGGACAGACTTTTGAAAGATAGTGCTTCTAGTGTTGACGAGGGAGCTCTGCACTATTCTTTCAGGACGATGTTAAAGAAATCGCATGACAGCGCATCACCTTGTTTAAAGACTTTTTTGACACCAAAAGGTTCGGTTTAGTTGGTTCAAACTTTTATGGAACAGCGCGAATTCTCCATGGTCATACTGCACAAACGGACGAGCATGGAAGGGATGCCAAAACTAGACGCGGCTCTATACAGATGGTTGTTGTCGATTTTATGTTTTTGTTTTTTTTTTTTATTATCTGCCGTAATGCGAGTATTTGATTGACTGTGGACCTTCCTGGTCTTAAACTACACTGATAAGGACCTATCAGGTTGTTGACGATGGACGTTTAGACGTTCATATATTACGGCAGAGAAGATTTTGTAGCGATATTAAGTAGACTAATTCGCCTATAGTTGGTGCAGTTTAGAGAATCTCCTTGTCACAAAGAAATATATTTGTAATTAAATAATAATAATAATAATAATAATAATAATAATAATAATAATAATAATAATAATAATAATAATAATAATAATAATAATAATAATAATAATAATAATAATAATAATAATAATAATAATAATAATAATAATAATAATAATAATAATAATAATAATAATAATAATAATAATAATAATAATAATAATAATAATAATAATAATAATAATAATAATAATAATAATAATAATAATAATAATAATAATAATAATAATAATAATAATAATAATAATAATAATAATAATAATAATAATAATAATAATAATAATAATAATAATAATAATAATAATAATAATAATAATAATAATAATAATAATAATAATAATAATAATAATAATAATAATAATAATAATAATAATAATAATAATAATAATAATAATAATAATAATAATAATAATAATAATAATAATAATAATAATAATAATAATAATAATAATAATAATAATAATAATAATAATAATAATAATAATAATAATAATAATAATAATAATAATAATAATAATAATAATAATAATAATAATAATAATAATAATAATAATAATAATAATAATAATAATAATAATAATAATAATAATAATAATAATAATAATAATAATAATAATAATAATAATAATAATAATAATAATAATAATAATAATAATAATAATAATAATAATAATAATAATAATAATAATAATAATAATAATAATAATAATAATAATAATAATAATAATAAAAATAATAATAATAATAATAATAATAATAATAATAATAATAATAATAATAATAATAATAATAATAATAATAATAATAATAATAATAATAATAATAATAATAATAATAATAATAATAATAATAATAATAATAATAATAATAATAATAATAATAATAATAATAATAATAATAATAATAATAATAATAATAATAATAATAATAATAATAATAATAATAATAATAATAATAATAATAATAATAATAATAATAATAATAATAATAATAATAATAATAATAATAATAATAATACTAATAATAATAATAATAATAATAATAATAATAATAATAATAATAATAATAATAATAATAATAATAATAATATAATAATAATAATAATAATAATAATAATAATAATAATAATAATAATAATAATAATAATAATAATAATAATAATAATAATAATAATAATAATAATAATAATAATAATAATAATAATAATAATAATAATAATAATAATAATAATAATAATAATAATAATAATAATAATAATAATAATAATAATAATAATAATAATAATAATAATAATAATAATAATAATAATAATAATAATAATAATAATAATAATAATAATAATAATAATAATAATAATAATAATAATAATAATAATAATAATAATAATAATAATAATAATAATAATAATAATAATAATAATAATAATAATAATAATAATAATAATAATAATAATAATAATAATAATAATAATAATAATAATAATAATAATAATAATAATAATAATAATAATAATAATAATAATAATAATAATAATAATAATAATAATAATAATAATAATAATAATAATAATAATAATAATAATAATAATAATAATAATAATAATAATAATAATAATAATAATAATAATAATAATAATAATAATAATAATAATAATAATAATAATAATAATAATAATAATAATAATAATAATAATAATAATAATAATAATAATAATAATAATAATAATAATAATAATAATAATAATAATAATAATAATAATAATAATAATAATAATAATAATAATAATAATAATAATAATAATAATAATAATAATAATAATAATAATAATAATAATAATAATAATAATAATAATAATAATAATAATAATAATAATAATATAATAATAATAATAATAATAATAATAATAATAATAATAATAATAATAATAATAATAATAATAATAATAATAATAATAATAATAATAATAATAATAATAATAATAATAATAATAATAATAATAATAATAATAATAATAATAATAATAATAATAATAATAATAATAATAATAATAATAATAATAATAATAATAATAATAATAATAATAATAATAATAATAATAATAATAATAATAATAATAATAATAATAATTAACCTCTTTTTGGCGTAAAGGATCGTTTAAACATTTAAATTGATTTGAGTATCAAGAACTTAGTTATTCAGTGTGAAAAACTCGGATTAACTTATCAAACTCGAGGTCAATCCAAAACTCGAATAAACTCACATTAGAAACTGATGTCTAACTTTAAGGTACTTTTATAAGGTACCTAAGCTGAAACTTGAAATTGGAAATTGATGCATAACTGCTACAATTTAAGATCGAATTTGAAATAGAAGAAAATAGAGTAGTGTATTTTGAGTAGGATCACATCGCCAACTTTAAAAATCCACAGTGTCATGTTGCCTCGTGCCAGAAGCGAGTCAAGATAATCAAATTCGTAACAATCCTTGCCGGACAGCGTCCACTTTTCTCAGCGCTCAATGAAATAAAAGGGTGAATATATTTTCTGACACTGTCATTAAACTGACCATCTTCAAAACTCAACTGCTTCGTGTCGTGTGTCCGTTTGTTTACAAGATTTAAAAACCTGTTTTCTTATTAGTTTTTCAGTGGTCAGTTGAAAACCCTTTTATCAAAATCACTCCCCAGCTAGAGACAAATATAATAAAAATTCAATCATAAAGGAAAAGATGGGCTACTTAATGTCTACCTACCTTAATAAGAAATCTCCCTGTAATCCATTATGGTCAGTCGCATGGTCATTGTCCCCTTTATTTCTTTACCTTATGCTCTTTTCTTAAGAACCATTGATAGTAAGATCTTTCTTAAGAAGTTTTTCAAAAGACAAAAAGGAATGAAAAGACTTGTTGAAAGGAACGAGCCAATTCTATACACATATGAGGATCCTTCGATGCTGATGGACAAAAGAATTTAGGGTATGCGGTCAAGGAGGATTTATATTATTTTCAGGTTTTTGTTTTCATTTTTTAATCTAAATTCTCGTAATATTCTCTCCTAATACCCATATCATTTCGTTTCGGGTCACTAAACGGAATCGATTGACACCTTTGGGAAAAAGGTTACTCTTTTATGTTCCAAATGAGGGATGCAAAATGATATAAATGCATCAATCTCATACAATCGAAGTTGTTTTTCTTTATCTTTAAGGATAGTAATAAATTTGTGGCTTTCACAATAAATTCGACGGAAGTAGATTTGCAATAATTGGGAAAAAAATAAAGAAGAAATAGAGGTTCACTATTTATGGAGTTCAAGAAAGTCACATTGCAAAAGGTGCAACCTTTAAATTCGCTATGGTTCTTAGTCGGGTATATGAAAACATTTATATATATGTACATATGTTATAGGGATGAAGGTAAATATAGATTCGTATCTTTTTTCTACATCTTCGATCGGGAGCTGCATATAGAGTCCTTGTATTTTCGCGGTAACGAAGAAATCGGAGGTATTTATGGCAAATTGTTGTGCAAATGAAGATTTAATGGGGATGAAGATTCTTATAATTTAGGTATATATAGTATATTCCCATAAAATTTTAATATTTAAAGAGAATAAATTAACTGATAGTGTGCGATCAATTGAGCAGTCAACACATTTTGACAGGGGATAATCATCAATAAAGGTAAATCCTTGAGAGAAATTTTTGTCCGGCCTATGAGTCCTTTTTATATAGATACAAAAATTAAGATGTTTAGAATATGGAAGGCTGTTTTCTTTAAACTATATTTACATTGGAGCTATTTTTTTTTTAAGTATAACAATTTAAAATAATTGTTAAACTCTATCAAGAAATCGACCGTTAAAAAGAGTTTTGCAATAAGAGGAAATTTGCAATGCTAAAGTTGTGAAACTAGTGATTTGTTCTTTACATCGATGACATCGAGGAACTTTTTGTGAACTGATGGAACAAACGTTCTTGACGATTCAATAAACCACCCATAATTTCGTTGATAGCTTCTCATTCAAAGAAATGCTACATAGACTTCAACTTATGATCAACAACTTGGATGACTTTAGAAAAAAGTGGATTCTGCAGATAACCAAAAGTTTTGATTTATGGAATTTGGAGAAATTTTAAATTTAAATTTCTAGAAAATAGAGATAAGTTTAGAAGTAAGGTTTCTCAAAATTTGCAAAACAAAGAAAATTTTTTTAGAAAGGCTTTGGGCAGACTAATATGATTGAAAAATTGCGTTCCAACTTTATTGGAAAGTTTACTGGACACTAAGTCAAGAAAACTATATCTTAATATCAATTCCAAAGATACTCCAAATGGAATGGGTAAGTTCATTAGACAACATAAGGGACTTCAATATTACAGTCCAAGTTGGCTAGTTAATTTTTCAGATGTCATTAATTTCTATCTTGGAACATAACTTGACTATCTTCAACTTTGCAGAAAGTATCAACAACATTATTGTCTACAAAAAAAAAATTCTTCCACAGGTTACAAGTTGTGTTTTGTATTGTGAAGAAAAAGTCCTTATTCTTTTTTCAATATTATAAATTACCAAAATGATATTGTGCAGAAAATAAATAAATCATTGGTCATGGGCAGGTTCAGACGACATACACATGGGACTTGAAAGAAGGGCAAGTTTCTAGTATCTGATTGGCCAGCTGCCAGAAAATTACCTTCCAATTAAGGCAACTTTAATGGGAAGTTAGTCAAGAAAAATCTCCCTAACTTTCAATTGAAGTTTACTTCTGTCACAATGACAGTTGATTATGCCTTTTCATTCAATTGAAAGCTGAACTTTATTACTCTATGATTTAATTATGTTCTGCACAACTTCATTTAATGCTTTCTGTGAAGGGTTCCTTTCAGTTGAATGAAAAAAACATGATCAACTGTCATTTTGACAGAAGTTGACTTGACTTGACAATCCAGTCAACTTTCCAATAAAGTTGCCTTAATTGGAAGGTTCAGACAACATAAGGGACTTCATTTGCAGTCAACTTCATTCTTTGAACGTAAATTTTGACCAAGGCAACTAGTTAGTTTTTCAAGTGTCATGAATTTCAAATTCAGAACTTTACTTCACAAACCTCTACTTCAAGTTCATTGTACAAAAACTACCAAAATCATTATTGTCTACAGAACACTCCTCAGGCAAGCTACAAGTCCATCACGATTTGTAGTTTGTATTGTAAAGAAATATTACTTATTTCTTTTCCAAATTTACAAGGAAGCTTTTTACAGAAAGCATTAAATGAAGTTGTGCAGAAAATAAATAAATCATATAGTAATAAAGTTCAGCTTTCAGTTGAATGAAAAAACATGATCAATTGTCATTTTGACATAAGTTGACTTGACTTGATAGTTAGGGAGATTTTTCTTGTCTAACTTTCCAGTCAATTTTCTAATAAAGTTGCCTTAATTGGAAGGCAATTTTTTGGCAGCTGGCCAATCAGATGCTAGAAACTTGCCTTACTTTCAAGTCCCTTATGTCGTCTGAACCTGCCCAATTTTTGATTAGATACTAATTTTTAATGGGCAAAATTAATCAATTTAATCTTAATCTTGATCTATCAAAACAAAAAATTGCCCTCTTTTTGCATTCCATGAGGACAAATAAATTGATTTATTTTTGATTTAGCATCAAATCTTCAGATCTTTATGCATACATTTCCAGGCTTTATTGCGGCACCGTTTTGAAAGATCTTTATTTTTGACTTGGCCAGAAATATCTGAAGCTTCCATTTTTTTCAGTACTCGAACAATCTATTAATCATCAATTGAAGACTCTTAGGTAACTCAGCCAAGACAACGATGTTATCAGCGAACTTAGGATTTTGATTTACAATTGCAGAGGTTGCAGAATCTTACAGTTGTTATAAAACGTTTCCAAACTTTATCGAGATTTCTTTGTTGTATACGAATGCCTCCTTTAAATCAATGAGTCAGCTTGTGACTCACCCAACAAGTTATTACACTGTACCCATTTGAGAATCCGTTTAGAGAGTATTTTTGTGAGGATTTTAATTGAAGAAATCCACAATGATATACGCCCCTATAGTTAGCCGGAACTCTGTTGTCACCATATTTAAAAACGGGGCAGGTTAAGCGTCTCTCTGAAACTATCTAGTACACAAATTATCATATGCTTGGTTTAAGGGTTTGGGTAAATATTCTATTTATATATTCTATTCTATTCTATATTATTAAATATTCTATGAAGATAAAGGTTCTGAATTTGTAAAACTCTTTTAGAGCTCATTTAAAACCATTTGTTCCTCTAACCAAGAAAATGATTCCTCCAGCTTGTCGTTCTGGATATAAGGTCTAGAAAATTGAAACAATGAAGATACATTTTCTTCCGTTAGCATTTCTACCAATTCATCCATTTCAAGTTATCTAGCAACAACTGAAGCCAAAGGTTAGTAAAGTCAAGTTCCATGTTTAAAACACTACGAGCAATGTTTGTATTCTCCATTTCTTTGCCAATAAATGTTGATTTTGTTCTCTACGAAACTAGGTACTATAGATGTTAGTTCTAATAATACAAAGGGATGAAATGAGTAACCCAATAACTGACCACACCCGAAAAAAGTTACAAATTTAGAAACCTGTTTTTATTTTATTTTTCAATGCGGAAACCTATTTACTTAAGTGGTCAGTTAAAGGACTGGTTTTATTTTGACGTGTGCCAAGCGTCCAGTTTAATTTACCTTTTTAAATAAGCTCACCCTTTTAAAGTAAGACCGGTATTGGTCAGTGACAAGCAACTTTGTGGGAGCGATAGTGATGGTTATAATTGTAATATGTTTGGGAAATTATGTTTTATTTATTATGTTTATGTAATTTACAATACTTTTTGGTTGAATATATTAATTGTAATTGTAATTGTAATTGTAATTGTAATTGTAATTGTAATTGTAATTGTAATTGTAATTGTAATTGTAATTGTAATTGTAATTGTAATTGTAATTGTAATTGTAATTGTAATTGTAATTGTAATTGTAATTGTAATTGTAATTGTAATTGTAATTGTAATTGTAATTGTAATTGTAATTGTAATTGTAATTGTAATTGTAATTGTAATTGTAATTGTAATTGTAATTGTAATTGTAATTGTAATTGTAATTGTAATTGTAATTGTAATTGTAATTGTAATTGTAATTGTAATTGTAATTGTAATTGTAATTGTAATTGTAATTGTAATTGTAATTGTAATTGTAATTGTAATTGTAATTGTAATTGTAATTGTAATTGTAATTGTAATTGTAATTGTAATTGTAATTGTAATTGTAATTGTAATTGTAATTGTAATTGTAATTGTAATTGTAATTGTAATTGTAATTGTAATTGTAATTGTAATTGTAATTGTAATTGTAATTGTAATTGTAATTGTAATTGTAATTGTAATTGTAATTGTAATTGTAATTGTAATTGTAATTGTAATTGTAATTGTAATTGTAATTGTAATTGTAATTGTAATTGTAATTGTAATTGTAATTGTAATTGTAATTGTAATTGTAATTGTAATTGTAATTGTAATTGTAATTGTAATTGTAATTGTAATTGTAATTGTAATTGTAATTGTAATTGTAATTGTAATTGTAATTGTAATTGTAATTGTAATTGTAATTGTAATTGTAATTGTAATTGTAATTGTAATTGTAATTGTAATTGTAATTGTAATTGTAATTGTAATTGTAATTGTAATTGTAATTGTAATTGTAATTGTAATTGTAATTGTAATTGTAATTGTAATTGTAATTGTAATTGTAATTGTAATTGTAATTGTAATTGTAATTGTAATTGTAATTGTAATTGTAATTGTAATTGTAATTGTAATTGTAATTGTAATTGTAATTGTAATTGTAATTGTAATTGTAATTGTAATTGTAATTGTAATTGTAATTGTAATTGTAATTGTAATTGTAATTG
The DNA here is from genome assembly GCA_920104205.1 of Eupeodes latifasciatus. NCBI lineage: Eukaryota > Metazoa > Arthropoda > Insecta > Diptera > Syrphidae > Eupeodes > Eupeodes latifasciatus. The sequence goes on along the minus strand of OV049924.1, from coordinate 177,578,335 downwards.
TAATTGTAATTGTAATTGTAATTGTAATTGTAATTGTAATTGTAATTGCAATTGTAATTGTAATTGTAATTGTAATTGTAATTGTTATTGTAATTGTATACCAGATCGTATCATGGATTCCATCAATGAGTAATAAACTTGTTTTAAAACATCGTGGTAAGTGTGGTATTTTAGATGAGATGACTGCAAACATTGCTTTCTTTAGGTTCATCCTCAAATGTATCCCATAAAAGGTGACTGTCTATTACTACTCCCAGATACTTGTAGCAGCTTACTAATTCGATGCGTTGTTTTTGGGGCAGTCATTATTCTGTACATAAATCCTTTGATTTTTCGGCTTGAACTGCGGACTTCTGGTGTGCATCATTTTTGTTTTTGACGCATTCATTACCAAGCTGTTGTCGTAACACCATCTAACTGCCATTCTTCTTGAAATATCTTTGTTGCCGTATAAAGAGAACTATGGCTAACGACAATAGCCGCATCATCAGCAAAAGCGAAGAGAATACTCGGTTTGAAAAGTCGTAGCTATTCGTTAGTCTATAAGACAAACAAAATTGGATCCAGTTTGATCCCTGCGGAACTCCATATCTCATCACTTTTTTTTCTCACTCAAAGCATCTTTGATTTTAAGACAAAATGTTCTGTTTTGAAGATATTCTGTCAGCCAATCAGCCATAGAGCCACGAATTTCAATTCAATAAGATTTGAGTGATTTAATGTGTAGAACGCCTACGTGATGTCTCTTATCTAAACTTTCGTTAACACAATTCGCAAACTCACAACAAAGTAACTTTCCTGTATTTTCAGTTTTCACCCTTCTGAAACTTGTACTGGCTTCTATGAATCAGTGCTTGTTTGTCAACAAAACCTTGCAACCTGTTGGCAATCACACTTTCCAAACATTTTTCAATAACTGGAAGAATTGATATATTTAGGTCTATACTTGTTTAATTGGTCCATTGCTCCTCCTTTGTAAATCGGCCTTACAACTGCTGTTTTTAAGGTAGATGGAATTTTTGAATGAATTATACTCAAATTATTTAATTTGCAAAGAAAAGGAGCAAACACGTCCGTATAGCTTTTTCAGCATCAAATCTTTTAGCCTTATTTTCTCCAAGTATATTGAGGATGCTTTCAATCTCAGTGACGTTAGTTGCATATGAAAATATTAAACTTTCCACTGCATCATTGATGTTGTTTGACGTTTTTGTATTGAACTTGTTAATTATGTTCTCTGCCTGAGAAGAGACAAACTCAGCCAATTCTATACCCTTTTAAAAATTCATATTAATTTGAATAAAAATTAAATTATCTACGCACACTTTAATTACTCACATTCCACACGCCTATACTAATAACATAACTCATTTGTTAGATTTAGATACATATACAAAAGAGCTGACACTCGAACCTCTAATATGGCTTTTTTGATGTTTTAGAATGTGTTTTTAGCGAAACAATACAACTGCAAAACCTTACTGTGTTATTAAAACTTTCCAGAGCCCTCATAAAATTTACTGATCTAATATTTAACACTAACAACAAGCTTCGCTTCAGGATTCCATACATGATTATGTACAGTACATACATCTCAAATAATGCAGCCCATAGCATTAATTTCTTTCCCTTGTAACTACGTAAATACTAATACTTGAAATATATTTAAAAAAAAAAGAGTTCAAATTTTCTATTCATTCATATTGTAAAACGGTTATGCAAGTTCAATTTTAAAATCACAAAAATATCCCTCTCTATTGTTATTTACCAGTTTTCGACCAAAGGGTATCTGCTGCTGCAACACGCATTGTTACTTTAATCTTTTTTTTGTTGTTGTTGTTGTTGTATAATTGTAACTCTCCACCATCAGTCATCCTTATCCTCGATGTTTTCGCATTGTCCGCACGTATTTGGACACCCTCTTCCCTTGCGCGGCTGTCGGCTATGGGAGAATTGAGAACCTTAGGTCCTTTGAGGTGAACGAGTCCATGGCGATTGAATGTACGAGTACGAGTAACCAGAACCACACGGTTACTATTAACTAACAGAGAGGACGTCGACTTCATCGTCAGGACCTTTTCCTTTAACGTCAAGTCAACCCTTTTTTTAAAAAATATGTAGGGGAAAATAAATATTTGAAAATTTCATTTCTTTTTTGGGATTTCTATATTTATCGAATCTTTTTATTATTTTCTTTTTTGTTTAAATCCTACATGTACCTAAATAAGTGGTCTTTTTCTCTATGTAGTGAGTATCATCAAAACTAGAGAGAATAAAATCCAAGGATGCGATGAACGATGATGATCGTCTTTTGCAACAACCATAGCATCACCACCTGGCGCTTTGCTACGAGCTACGAGAACGAGAGACTTCCTTTTGGAGAATGAAAGGATTATAAAATGTTGGGTTGTGTTTGCTAGTTCTATTTTTCTTGTGTTTGTTAGACATTTAATAAATGAATAGAAAGGAATATTTTCTTCTTGGGATTGAGTGTAATCTTTCTTGGATCTTTCTTCGGGTTTCGACACCGCACCGGTACGGGGACCGGTACCAATCGATCAAGAAAAGGATGAAAAAAGTAAGTTTTTTCTTTTTCTTTCTAATCATCGATTTATTTTATGTTTTTATAAGAATATATTTACTTAAGCAATGAAAGGAGTGTATGATCGTGCAACTGATTAAATGATGTTTTATGAAAAGATTGTGTGGGTAAAGCGTAAAGGTGTGCCTTGTGTTGCTATAAAAAGGAAAAGGATTTAGAGAACATTGATATTGAATGTTTTGTCAGGAAATTTGGAAGTTATATAAATTTATTGTGTATAGGTATTTTTTTTAAATTTTGATTTTTGCCGGTTGGTTTGCGTTGGAGTTACCTTTTAAATCTAGGAAAGGGTGGAGTATATATTGCACACAAGGCGCATATACATATAAATATGATGTACACTGCGAAATAATGATAAGGACTATCAAGGTATGGCAACCCTTTTGTTTGATCTTATATTTTTATAACGGTTAAACTAAATTTCTCTCTCTTGTAAAGTTTGTCTAACAATAATTTATAGATCTTTATTGCGGTAGCCAAATTTTATAAGACCAAGTGATTGCATTTAAGAATCGTTATTAAAAAGGACCAAAAATAAGAAAATCTTTAAATAACAAATGTTTGTTAGTAAATCACGTAAATAGATTGAATTTATTAGAATAAAACACGTCGTTATGATTTTATAATTATAATGTCTCCTGAAAGCCATTATCCAAAGGAGAGCGGGGTCTTGTTGCTGATTACCGAGAACAGAGGAAGACACCTACCAAATAGGTGGCATAATTTCAAGAAGTAAATCTGTAATAGACATTTGTTTTTTTTAAGTTAAGTTAAAATTATGGAGTTAAGTGGAGTTCAGGTAAAAACCTAAATTAACCTAGGGAGAAATCAAACGCCCAGACCCAATCGTTAATAAATCGATAAGCCCTGCGAAAATGTTTAACATTTTAAACCATAATGTGTCACCAAGGCGGCTGCAACAAGTTTTGAATGGTGTACAAATATTGAATATGTGAAACGCGTCCCGAAACCAAAACTCTCATCATCTGAAAAGTATCATTTTTTTCGAATTGAGGAGGCCCAGACAGTTGCCAGCAATACACGTGTTTTGTTGGGAAATCTATCCATAGTATAGTAGGATTTTAAACAAAAACAATATCCATAGTATGAATAAAGTGTCTTGCACATGAGTGCGAACAACGAATGGACGAACAAACGTGATTTTACATATTTCAAAAAGTCAATTCGAAACAAAAACACATTTAAATTATAAGAAACCGAATGACAATAATGTTAGAATAATAAAATTTGCATTTTGTTCTCTAAAACAAGACAATTTTGTAAAAATAATTTGTTAGTAACGATGATTTTTTTAGGTTAAGTACGCGCGATTTTTTTATTCGTTGCGAGTGTGGATAATGTGGAACGCGAATAAAGTTTGACAGTTCGTATCAACTACAATTTTTTTCGCGACGAATAAATTTGTTTTCTTAAATTTATTAATATATGATATTGAAAAGTAAAAGTATGCATCATAAATCAAATAGAAACAATATTGCTATCGTTTTGTTAAGAATTTGTGTGGAAATATGTCTTCAAACGTATATAAACTCACATTTTGTAATTCATTCGTCGTTCGTTGGTCGCGCTCATGTGAATGCTGCTTTAGAGTTTATTTCTGAATCCAAAATGATTGTTCGGAATTAGTCTTCTTTCGTCTATTATTTTGCTGAGCCCTTTCAATAACAGTTTTTCGAAAACTTTTGCCATGGTTGGTATAAGCGATATATTTGTTGTATAATATATATATATTTGTTGGTATAACAATGACTGTTGTTGTTTCACCTGCTTCTTACTTCTTTGAGCGTGACAAAAGAAATTTCACATTTGTCGTTTCTATCAACAAACTGTTAGGAATCTGAACACGAATTAGTTGGGAATGGTTTAAAAACATTCGAGAGATGTTCAGCAAAAAGATCAGCCTTTTGTTCCGGGTTTCTGATCCTTTGTCCATCTTGATATTTCATTTATTTTCAGCAAAACTCCAACAAAACAATTTAAATAAAAGGAAGTTTTTTATTCGGTATTTCATAGTTTAAAAAAAATATACAAAACGTTAACAAAATTTGCCCTAAAAATGTAAAACATTAAAAGATTTTTTTTAACGGCAGCTTAATTATTGGTTTATAACAAATATTTAATTCTTAACGCAAATACACTTTGGCTCAGGATTTCATTATTTCCGCATTCCAACATACTTTGTCCAAATAGCTTTATTATCGAAATAAGGCTTATTTCTCGAACAAATGATAGCTTCTCTAAATATATTACAAAAAACGTCAGTAATTACTGGCATTCGATACAAATTACTAAGGAATTCATATATCTGCAAAGAAAACATTTAATTAAAGTTAATTAAAGCTCCTTAAAAATTAAAAAAAAAATCACCTTTGCTTCATTATCCTTCCAAAATATATGATCACAAAGATATTGCAAACTTTCTGGAAATATTTCAATTCGATCTGCGCGTGAGGTAGCAATCACATCAAGATTTCCTAACAAAACAGCACAACCTGATAAAACATCAATTGCTAGAATAAATATATCTAGCATATAAAAAGCTTTGTCCAGCTTCTCTTTGATCGAAGAATTTGCCAAAAGTGCTTGAATTTGTAAAAATAGTTCCATAATCCAAGCGCACGAGCACTCATCATTGTTGAAAGCATACAATGTTGCTGCTAAGTGTCGAAATAGAAAAGCATGCTCTTCAGGTTTTTCTGCAAATGCATCTATAATGGGATTTAACCATTTGAGTGGATTTGGTAGTTTGTCATTGTAGAGCACCAAGTAACATCGAATAAGTGTGGCTTTTTTTAGCTTTCCAATTGGCTTTTCCCACCAATTGCACGGAGATGTTAAGCCATCAATTGAATTTGGATGCATTGTAGCCAAAACTTCGGTGTATTTTTCAAATAGCTAAAAATATTTGGTTTTAGTTTAAGATTGGATTAAAGTAGATAATGTAATTCACCTTCGAATCAATATCCATTGAATCCATGTATCTTTCTATGATTAATGTATAGACGTCAAGAACCTCTGGTATATCACATTTGCCAGTAAAAATATATTTTGCACTATCTAAAAACTTCTCAAAAAGGCAGCCTGTAAAAAAGTTATTTTATTTATTGTTTTAACATATGACAGAGGCCGTAAAATAAAGATTTCAAAAGCCTACGCACAATTTCAACATGTATATAAAAATGAAAAACTCACCTTCTGCAAATCCATTTAGTTGCGATTCCTTAAAGCAGTAAACAGCGATCTTCTCTGTGAAATTTTTGATAATTTGCAAGCTAACTCCGTTAGCTATTTCTGGAAGCACATTGAACAGCAGGAGGAGATCTTTTTCAAAGCAATTTGGTTCGAATTCTGTTAGGAAATTCTCTAACAATCTCCTAGCTGTTCCCGAGTGAAGAATTTGATTTTTTGCTATTAATATGCAATATTTTCGAGTTTCAAAATTCAAATGGAAAAAACTATGCAGGAAGCACCAATCTAAAGGTGGTATGGGTTTTGGAAATTTTTTCGAAATTGCCCGTAGGGCGTTCGTCACTACATGTGGCTCACTGAGACGATCACCGAACCGCGATTGCGATACCAAATAATTAAGTACCGCTCGGAGAACACTTTTAGGATCATTCACTTGAATCTTACGTGGTTCAGGTTTACCTTCAGGTATTCTATAAACTCCACTTCTAAAACCATTTATTTCCTGATAAATATAATGAGAAAGCAGATCTGCTACAGCTGATGTACATTCTGGTCGAACCCTTTGTAAGACTTGAATCCAACAGTCACCAGGTATTGTTTCATTTTGTAAATCGATGATTTCTCTCCCAGTGTGTTGGTTATACTCGTATTCACTTGCTACGTATTTAAAGTCTCTGAATATCGGTGGTATGTGTCGAAGTGTCATAAGGGTGTTAATTTCGAAGTGGGTCAGAGCTTTAAAGGCTTCTTGAATAATCTCTAGATTGTCCGATAAGCAGATTGTTTTCCAAATATTATCCAAAGCATCTTCTACCAGATTTTCATATTCCAAAGTTGGTGTTTGTAATAATGGAACTTGGGCAAAGAATTTAAGTAAGCTTTTTAATGTTCGCGGGCGTGTTTCATGACGGAACTTTCCACTGAGAGCTTTCCACGTAGATACTATGTTTACGGTATGGCTTTCGCATAGTGAAATAATAGCATCCAAGGCTAAGGACGTAGCTAGATCGCCATCCTTGTCGGTGCATGAGTTAAGAGTATCTGAGAGATGTGATACCAGATCTGACCCGTATTGATTTGGCCTGAAATTGTTTAAATGATTTGTTTGTAGTTAATTTTTGATATTGAATGAAAAACCTTTCAGAGCAAATTTCTTTAATGGTATGAGTTTTTGTTATTTCGAATTCTGAAAGTTCCGTCCCGACTAACTCCTTATGTGGCTGTGATAAAAGTTTTTTAAGAAAAGGATACGTTCGTCCCTCAATTCGCCATAAACGCAAATATAGATCCATGCAAAAGGTGGGGTTTTTGATATTCATCGCCCGAATGGTGTTTAAGATCATTGGTATGTTATCCTTTAATTATTAAAAAAAAAAATAATAAAATTTGTTTTGATGATATAGCAAATACACACTTTTGAAACTCCAAAACTTGGCAGACCTCTTAGAAGCTCAATTTGTATTTCTGGATTAACCTCTTCGGCCAATTTGAAAACATACGTCATCAGAAAATCATATGCTATATCACCGTTTATTTTAATAATCTCCAAAATAATCTCGTAGATCCTAAACCAACAATCCATCGATGGTTCTCTCGATAGAAATAATGCCCTCAGAAATAGATTGATGCTCTGACAAAAATTTGACTTAGCTTTAACATTCAGAGCATCGACAAATGTAAAAACATCTTTAAATTCCGACTCATCAAAGCTCTCAACTAGTCTGGCTAAATCAAATGCAATTGCAACATCTGGATGGATATTTTTGATTTCTTTCGAGAGTTCTTTTGTAGAAATTTTTGGTCGTTGTTCTTCTTCCTTAGGAAGTTTGTTTAGAGTGAGAATTTTTTTCACAATCTGATGGGCCAAGGCTACACCATCTGTAGGTATGAATGCAGTCTGAGACATCCACAAGATGATACCATCGAGACACATGTTCAGAATGTATTGATTCCCACAGTTTTCTTGCACAACAATGTAAGCTATAAGTCGCAACAGGTCGGGCAAGTATATCGGTGAAAGTATGTGCACATTACGAGCGAGCAATATTAACAGAACGTTGTAAAAATTCTGATTGTGTTCTCTGGTTGAGTGCAGGACACGTAAAATTGATTGTAAACTTGGCCTTGGATCAATTCCGAACCCGGCTAGGTTTTGAATTACTACTGCCTGATAGACAGCTAAATCAATTGCTTGATCAAAGTCCTTTTGAGCAAGATAATGGTCGACAGCCTCTATAAGGATTATACTTGTAAAAAGACTGGTGCTCGTCGATGAGATCTAAAAAAAAAGAATGAAAATAGTTGAAATTATATTTTACAGACAATATTTATTGCTGCATAGCAAAAACCTTGGACCATAGAATGATTTCCTTAGTGAGATGTTTTGCATTTGTTTGGGTTTTAGCCAATGCTAGTAGACCAGTCCAGATTGTTTTCGAATAAGGCAGTGTCTCTGGATTGCAAAGAATATACAAGAACACTGGACGAAGGTATTCAGTGCTGTGTTTGTTTATTCTATGGAAAAGAGTTAATGAAAATAATAAACCATAAAATAGTGGTCATAGATGGTAACTTACTGTTTATCTTGATGATTACAAATTCCATTGATTTTGTTGGCAATATCATTTATATCGACACCCTTATTTTGAATAAGGGTAATCAAGGGATGTTGTTGTGTTTTAAGTCCATATGTAGACTGAAATGGTTCGTTGTCTTTGACCTGAGCTGCTTTTCGTTTCAAGCTTAATAACAATAAGTTAATAACTGATTCGCTAATGACTGAGTGTTGTGAAGAGCTTGAATGAAAAAAAAAGGAACCAAAGTTGTATATTCGATTAGGTTAGATAAATTTGTATTCATACAAAAACTATATAATATATTAGAAGAGAAACAAAATTACAAGCCGTCTGCCAAATATTATTAAGACGTTTGCTTTGAAAACTTCTATTAAGGTCAATGATTCTCTAGAACCTTCTCCCGATGAATCCCGAAACCAAAGGACGTTCATATCCTCTACCGCTTCACAATCAATACTCCCTCCCACATAAGCACGGCTTATAAGTCCGCGCTGATGTCATCCCACCTCTCATGCTGTAATGTCGAAAAAGCTATCCAGCGCTTCTCTCTCCAGTATTCCTTCTCATCCTAGGTAACATAGCTTAACTGCTGTTACTGATCCTAACTATATTCCACTACATGATGTTCTTAACGTCGTTTGACTCCTCACCCTATCTCTTCCTTCCAACTGCAAAGTATTACTATTGAGCTAGATCTAACGTGTTAAACGACTCGTGCCGATGACCAGCCTGGATCAGAAGAAAATGTTGAGACTGGTTTCTCTTCTACACCGGGCGATAGTTTGTCGCTGAAGCATGTTGCGGTTTCTCCTTCGGCCAACATAGAGAAGGGAGTAATGGCTATGCATGGACCCTCTTCTGTTGCTGGAAGCAACAATACTTAATTCTAGTAGTAATACTGCAGCAAACCGCTAGCGTTAATTGAGCAAAAATTGTTCTTGCTGCAGCAAGTACCGAGAAAGACTCTACGTCTAAGCGCGAAAGGTCTTTGGAGAGGGCCACATCGCACAGCACTCCCCTCAATCCCATCAAAAATGCAAGTTTCAGTGACGTCACTAGGGGCAAAGTAGTGGTTTCGGTCATTGACAGAAGCGATGCTGATGGCACAATTCCGGCTGATCGTTAGCAGTTGGTCAAAGTAAATTTCTCGTGTGGGGTCTTAAGCATTTTGAAAGAGCTTCCGGGACCACTTCCTTCCATAAGCGATGGTGGTTGGCATCAAGCTCATATCGAAATCATGGTTTGTGGCGATTAGAAGTCTTGTGACATGTACAAGGTTGCCAGGTGCAAAACTGGAGGTTGTTGCTAAGAAAGATATTTGACTCATAATTGGAAGATCGCCAAGCTGGAGAAGGTGAAGGAGAGTCTTTATAGGAGTGCCATTGTGGTACTCAATAAAAAATCCCTTGCTCCTCTAGCGCTAGCCATAGGTTTGATAAATTATGGGTTTGAAACGATCAAGATTGGAATCTACAAAAAAGACGAAGCTATCGCAGATAGCGGGCCTCCAGAAACACTCGAAGGTCAACTCGCGGCTGGAAGGCCTGGACGTCGTCTTCCCTCCCACCAGAGGTTGCCGATGTACCCATGACCTCTCCGATCACGACTCGACCTTCTAACAATAAGAACAACAGTCATACCTCCATGAAGATTGAGGACTATCTTAATGTGGTTCTTCGGAGTGAGGACGAAATCTTGGGTTCATCCTCAGACTCAGAAGATCAAAACAAGTACGTGATGGAGGTTGATCTGCCTTATTGTAGCCAAAATACTGAAGTAAGTACAGATCAATCTCCAACACTCCAGCCTCATTTCTTCTTTGTCTGCCAGAAACGGGAAAGACATTGTTCTCATCCAAGAACCATCGATTGTGAGATCGATCGATCGTAAACCTAGATCTTGCATATTAAAGAAAAGTAGCATAAATGTATTTTTACTCAATAATTTCAGTGATAGATATACCATCGTAGCTAAGCTGGAAACAGCCAAAGGAAAATACTGGCTAGTGTCGGCGTATCTTGGCCATGACTACCTTGACCCTCTCCCTGGTAAGACCCTTGAGAGAATAATAATAGGCAGAAGATCAGCCTAATAATTGGGAGCGATGTTAACGCTCATCGCACTGTATGGGGAGTACAAATATTAACGACAGAGGTAAGTCTCTTTTTGATTATATTCTTGGTACTAACCTCTTGGTAAGTAATTATGGAAATTTACCAACCTTTATTACTAAAACTCGACAAGAAGTTCTAGATATAACTCTTGTCTCCGATACTTTTCACCATATAATCTTGGACTGGAAATTATCTAAAGAACTCTCGTTCTCTGATCATATATATATTCAATTCAATATCAATGTGGAGGAAAACCATAGTCCATTGAAATTTCGAAATTATCGAAAAACTGATTGGACTACATACAGAAAACACTAGTGTTTTAACACTAGTTAACTTAATAATAAATGACCTCACCTTAGATTTAAATAGATCGTTAGAAATTGCTTGTCCGCTTATACCCATAAGTGGAAAAAGGAAACGACAATGGTGGGAATAAGCTCTTTTCCTGGCGGTCCTTCTGTGGTACAATCCAGCGATGCCAAGCTGTCTGAAAATGCAGATATCTCCTAGACAATTTCAAACAAAGAATCACTGAACTTACTACTGGATACTCACATTCCTGGTAGCTCTCTAACCACAACTTGTAGCAATCAAATACGTTCAAGTACCAATTTAACATATCTACAAGGTCTGATTACAAGTGACAAGCTACAATAGGTTCTCAACAGCTTCTAACCATTAAAATCTGCAAGACCAGATGGTATAATACTAGCCGAACTACAAAAGGCCTTAGACATAATTAAACCAATCCTTGAGGCAATTTTTAACAGCTGTTTATATCTGGTCCATATTCCCTCGGCATAGAGAGAAATGAAAGTTGTTTTTATTTTGACCTATAAGTTTATCATCATTCAACATGCCCACTTTAAATACAAATTGGTGGAAACGGTCTTACACACCTTAATACGCACAATCGAATTCTCCCTCCATCATTGAGAGTTCACTATGGTTGCTTTCCTTGACATCGAAGGCTTTTTTAACAACGAGGACACATCTGCAATCACCTTTGCACTAACATCTCCGAAAGTAGAAGGTCCACTTGGGGAGTTAATTCTTTTAATGCTGACTAGCACAGTAATTAACTAAAAACTGGGCAACTCTTCTGCTGGAAGATTCGTTAGTAGAGAGACATTGCAAGGTGGTGTTCTAACCCCTCTTTTCTGGAATCTGGTGGTAAATGATATTCTTACTGAGTGGTAACCCACACAAAACCGAATTAATCCTATTTTCTAGGAAATACAAAATTCTTTTTGTTAACCCCACCCCCATATTAAAGGATTCCAATTAAATTTATCAGACGAGGCTATGTACCTGGGTCTTATTTTAGACAAAATACTAAATTGGAAAAGTAATATACAAGAAAGAGTCAACAAAGCTACATATTGTAGCTCTCTTTTCTTGCAAAAAAGTTATTGCTAATAAATGGGGCTTTGCAACCCCGAATTACGCATCGGTAATAATCAGACCGATTCTACTTTACGGTGTAGCAGTATTGTGGATTGCTTAAAAAAGAAGCGTGTTCCAGGCGGAACTTTTGGCATAAAAGAAGTCTTTTCCTGGCTTAAAGAAAACGTCATATCAACATCTGATATGTGTATTTTCACAGATAGTCTGGCCGCTATAAAATCTCTGAGCTCTGTCTCAATAAACTCTATAACAGTCTATAACTGCCGATCATCTTTAATAGAGTTGGCACAACAGTTTAATATTCACCTTTGCTGGGTGCCGGGCCATAGACATTCCAGGAAATTGTAATGCAGATGAACTCGCCAGAAATGGTACAGGACAACCTATTTTACCACTTTTGGCTAATGCTGGAATACCAGTCGCTACATGTAAACTATTGTTGTTGCAAGACACTATGAAGAAAGCAAACATCAGGTGGAATATAACATCACCACGTGTCAGATCACGAAACAAATTTGGCCTACACTAGATTCAGTGGCGATTCCTGGTCATAGCGTTAGGGTTAGCTACTTTCTTCTAGAGGTACAAGATAAGTTTTCAAGAACTTTAATTAGTTTTATTCAAATCTTCCGCCCTAGGCTTACATCATCGATAAATGTAGAACATTTTTCATGAATTTTTTTGTTAAAGTAATATCGGAAAACAATATATAATTGGGACTTTAATTGAACGTCTGAAGTCTCGTCTAGCATAATTGCGACTGTCTGATTCTATTGGAAATTTTATTGCCAACTTTATTTTATGGACAACTTCGGGTTTGCAAGAAAGCATGCGTGATACAGGAAAAAAAGGCCAGCAAAACAATTTATTTTTATTCTCGCAACCAGCTAGCCATTTTCAAATGCAATATTGATTTTCGATAAAGGTTCGAGTATTCTTCCTTGTATGTTGGTTTTAAATCTGTTAGCTTTGGACATGGAAGCTTATTATTAACTATTAATAGCTTCCCCGAAAACGATTCTATTCTAAAAGTTTTTTCTAATAATTCTTCAATTATGGTCTTTGGTTGGATTTCAGTTCCGAGATCATGAACATTCCAATATCATGAAAATAAAGTATCTATTTTTAAACAAACAAAGAAGAATCTGGTTACATCGTCGCAACTCATAGCCTAAAACCGGATACATAATATTTTATATACTAAGATATGAAAAAAAAAAATTAAAATAATAATGGTATAATAAAGTACCGAAATTGTTTCGTTTTTTTTTAAACATACAATTATTTAGCTGGTGATAGAATTGCAATTATTATGGTTTTAAAGTCAAATTAATTTTTTTATTGAATATTATTTGCAAATTAAAGTTTATACAATTTGTATTATACTTTTTAATTAAAAAAGAATTGAATTTGAAGTAATGCAGGTGCATAAGTTGTTATATTATTTTATTTTGTTTTATTTTTCGTTCTGGTAATTTTCAATTTAAAGTCATATAGTATTCATTTTTTTTTAAGTATTAATAAGAGCAACGAATTCTGAATGAAAAAAGGTATTTACTTTATTAAAATTTTGAAAAACCACGATTCAAAATGATTTTTATACTTTTTTGACAAATTTTAGTTTTTCTTCGAAAATTATGAATTAATATCACTTAAAAACCGCCTGATTGGAGAACCCGTTGGCTTTAAAATTAAAAAATGTATAATTCGTAGGTAGGTGTGAATATTACTTTTTTATTAAAAGTAAAATGTTTGTTTTAAACTGAGTGTTCTAAACAAATCTAGTAAAATAATTTCCTAGTATCTTGCAGATATGAATTGGTATGGACTTATATTAATAATAACTACAAAATAAAAAATGAACATAAAACATACCGGTCATAACACATCAAATACTTAACTAGTGAAAAGCACTTTCTGAAGTAATTTTCCTTCCAGCCTAAAAGCCACGTCCAAACAAAAACTACTTCCTATTAAAAAATTGAAAAATCCGCTTATGCTCTAACATCTGTGTGAAATTTCCTTTTACTCACATATCGCAGCGTTGCCGCCAAAAAAAAATTCGTGCCACATTTTTTGAAAAAAACGTGCCATTTATGAAATTGTCGTGCCATATGAAAAAAAAATTCAAGTTGTTCTTTAAAAATACATTTTAATTCAATACTTTTACTATTACAAAAACAAAAAATCGCCTCCTCTATTCGTGTAGGCATTGTCCAGAAACAGGAGTTTTTGGCAAGTTCATAACTACCTATTTCACATCACATTATGAGTAGGTATTATTATCAAAAATATTATTAAGCCAAAACGTTTTTGAATCTTCAAGAAAAACGCTTTCCAATATCAAAAATTTGTCTTATTTCACCAAAAAGAACATCTTTCCCGCACTCAAATAGATGAGAAAATTCTGATACCAAAATATTGAATTGAGACAAAATACTTTGTATGTTTGGATTATTTTTTAAAAAGGTTGGATCAATTATCTTAAACGCATTATCCTTTAAATTAAGTTTTCTTTTAAATTCTTGTAAAAGTTCTTTATAGAATATTTGACAATCTTTTAAAACATTCAATTTTTCGTTAGTCTCTAAATTTTGAAGCTCTTCTGTGCATTCAATTCCCAAAAAAAATATCATCTATTGGTTTACAGTTTTCGATTTCATAGCAAATATAATCTTTGTTTTTTAAAGAATTAACATAATCTTCTTTTATAAAATTTTAAGGATAATTTTGTGAAAAGTAGATATGTATATCTGAAACTAATAAATTTATTTTTGGGGTAAAAAACGTGCCATATTTAAACTTTTCGTGCCACGAGAAAATTTCCGTGTCAAAATGGCACGATCGTGCCACATCGGCAACGCTAACAGACGAACATGCTCTTGTTCGATACATTCTTGTAGTGCTGGGTCAATTTCGCTACCAAACATAAATTTCACACAAATAAATAACCTCGCACAATTATTATCTGTTTTTAAAAACAAAAAATATGGAATGAATAGTTGATGTGTTCGACGATCATGTTCGAATCGTCGCTCGGTCTTGTTCTTCCTGGTTCCTGCCATAGTGCCTGTCTACACGCGTTGTGCCCACAACGTTGTGCTCACAACACTATGTGTCTACATGTGTTGTGACTACTCATGACCCCTTTTCCATTTTGTGTTGTGGAACGACAAACTTGAAACTTTTGTGTTTGAAATTTTGAGCCGGTGATACTGCCGACCGACATGCAGTTACGGTTGCCACTTGAAAAAAAAGCTTGTGTCCAAATTTGAAAATAACAATGACCACTTTTTTTTATAATGAACGGGCACACAAGGGGTTATTAATACCCTTAACATGTTTAAAGTTTAAACACAGTGCGAGTTTTAGGAAAATAGAGAAGGATTAAAGAGGTAGGTAAAAATGACCAACATAATCACATTTTGTTTAACATATTTTCCATATTATGCAGATGACATTTATTTTTTAATTACGTACAAATAAACTCACAAAATCCCTAACATACTTAATTAAATTAGATTAACCCAAATAAAGATTAGGATATATAAAAACAAAGCTTGAACATTATATCAAAGTTGCTTAAATGAGTTTAAGTTATTTCTATTTAGCCAAGTGAGTATGTTAAAAGAACGTTTTCGTTACTCAAATTGTGGAACATATTTTGTCGTTTCCGAAAAATATGAATAAAAAATGACCATTTGACCAAGTGAAAAAATAATGACCAAATTTGGTCACAGATGACTAATGTGGTAACCGTGTATACAATATGTGCAAAGCCGAAGAGCAAAACAAGTATACCTTTCACATCGACGAACAGAAAATAATGAGAAATTCGGAACGAAATGAGAAAGGAACTGTACTGCCCAAGCAGAAAATTCAATTTTTGTCATGAGCATCCCGTCCCTTTACTCAGCTCCTCGCTTGCCCACAAACTCTCGTCACAACGTTGTGGGCACAACGCGTGTAGACAGGCACATAGGAGACATCAAACTCTTGGTCGAGCCTGGTCTTCCTCTCTGTTGTGTCTTGTGTGTCTTTAATGTGTACCTGCATTTGCATAGTGCCTGGTTACACGAGCGCAAAAAAGAATTAATTCACGAAAGAGAACGGATGATTTTTAGAAAGAAGGAAAGGGATGGAAAAAAATGCCAATGTTCGTCTTTTTCCTCATCTTCAGATATGAGTTTTGCGTTAAAAATCATGTTTCTTTCTCAAACGTTCTCCTTTTGACAGACATTTTCATTTCTAATTTGCCGGCGAAGTAGAATGTACAGCAAATTTGCTTTTGTTTTGCTCGTGCTGTACCTGCGCTGCGGCTGAGTATCCAACGAAGTTTTTTGTGTTTTAATTTCCGACTGTTCCTCTATTTCTTGCATGCCCACTTAATTTTTTTTCTGTGTGTATCCAAAAAAGTAATTCTTTTTTGCGCTCGTGTAACCAGGCACATATAAAGTGTGTTCAGCAGAGAGAAAAAACTAAATGAGAGAACCAAATTTCCTCGTCTCCGTCTCTTCGAAACCTCTTACTCTCATTTTTTATAGCGTGTTGAATTCGTATCGTTGTATACATGTTTTCACCTCGGAGAAGAGTACACAAAAAAACATCATTTCCGGGAAATGCGACATTTTTCATTTTTGTTTATTGATAGCCAAGAAGGCTATGTTTTTTAAAGTCTCATTATAATATTTGTAATTCTCATGAATTTTTTTTTTTAATTTTGCTAACATCTTGTCGTTTTTATATCTACAAAAATACTCCTATAATTCAAATTAATTCTAGCAAAACATTTTTGTTTGTCAATAAATAACAGAAGAAGTTATACCGGTAGTTCGTGGTGAATTTGTTTTTCCCTTATTTTTCTCTAAGTTACAGATAGATGGCAGTAACAACCAAAACAAGAAAGGATGTGTGCAGAAAGTGTTTAACAAGGTTAAGGCTTTTTAGATTAGACTTTACTTGTAATTATATATGAACGAGTACATGTTTTTTATAAATGAATGGTATGTTTATTTCAATAGTAATACCTTAACCATTAACTTAACTACTGTATTATCTAAAATATACTGCATTGAATTATTTTACATTGAATTATAAAAGGCGGAAATAATAAAGTTCTATAGTTTACCGGGAATATTTATATAAAATATCCATATCTTCTGCAATTGCGGTATCAATCGATATTTTCTGGAACTTAGTGTTAACGTAACATTTATTTGTCATGAATTACTTTTTCAACTTTTTTATACACCATACAAATCAATTATAAATATTGGCTGTGATAATAATTACTTGAACACAGCATTTTCTATGTTTATAGTTATTCAGGTTTAGCCCTTAACTTTGATTTGCATTTATTTATGAATAGCCTAAAAAGATTAGCAAACATCTATGAATAAGCCACAATGCACTTTCAGAAAAACTGTAGTTAGAACTTTCCCTGACAGATTTTTCCTTGTTGCTATATAACTGAAAGATAAGATATAAATAGTTAGAACTGAAAAACTTATAAAAAAGATGCATAAGACTTCAATTTTGGTTGTATATTCTTTTTACAAAACCACTGAACTAGCGAGAATACAAATATTTTTACTTTTGTACAAAAGTACTTTTCGGCTTATGTAGTTAAGCCTTTAAAAGCAACACACTATCTTAGGGGAAGGGAGTAAGAATAGCTTATCACCTATTCACAAATCTTATGCAATGAAAATTGGCAACAGAAGTTACAAGTTGACGGCCTTTTTATTTAGTGTCTACTTAAATCACTTATTTTCAGCATTTTGGAAATGTCGTGAGTAATGTAAAGAAAATAAACAACGAGTACACACAAATAAAATAGGAATGGAAAAAAGAGATGAGTATATAAAAATGTTTTCAATGTTCCATGTTTACATTCTGTAACTCTCGTTTTCAATGTTCCTGCAACTCTCGCATCGACAAAATTAAGTCGATAAACTCTGAAAATTGAAACAAATCTGAGTTTTTTTTGCATCTTTCAACGGTCTGAGCGAAAATTTAACGCATAAACGCAGCTAATAATACAAATAATAGTTGTAGTGCTTTCAGAGTTTTATGTTTCTAGGTCCTAATTCTCATTGGACTGTTCCACTACTTAATTTATTTTACTTACTTAATGATTAAAACTGGCTTCAAATAACTAACTAATATTTATCTAAATGCGTAATTTAGAATTGTTTCTAAATCTTCATTGTTCTGGCACCTAACAAGAGTAATTAATTTCACTACATATTCGAATGATATTACTCTCAAACGAACACAATGAGAGTACCAAAAAGTTGTTCATACACAATTTTGAATTTTCTTTAAACACCTCTGAACAGCTGACTACATCCGCCATTTTTCAAAGGTGGTCGCCATTTTTAAAAGGTGGTGAGCAGAGAGAAAAGAGAGAAAAGTTTTTTCTCTCTCGTGGTGAGTATGTGCACGAACTTGCATAAGTATTTGTTCCCCACATTTTTTTTATATGGAGTTAATACATATGCAAGTTGGTGGCCAAATCACAGCTTGTAGGCAAAAAGAGAGCAACCGTCGAAGTTGGTTCTCTCTATTAGTTCTTTCTCGATGGTGTTCAGTGACGCTGTGCTGGACTGTTCTAGACAGAAAAGTACAGCTTTTTGCTGTTCATTGAGGTTTTTTCTGTGCTGAACTGTTCTACTTTCCTGTTCATTGACAAACCTAGAACAGTTTAGAACAGGATTTTCTGTTCTTGCTTTTGAGTCAGATCAGGTTAGAACAGACTCGTGAGAAATGTCAAAATCGAAGTTGTCATTTTTTTTTGCTTACGTTTTGATTTGGCTGTGCTTTGTTTTTTTTTTCTCGTGATTTAAAAAAATTAAAATAAAGTTATTTTGCCAATTTGTTTAATTTGTTTAATTAAATAATTATAAAATATAATATAATAACTTTCAATGCAATTTCTTTTACATTTCATCAAAGAAAAGGTAATAACATTAGTTACACTTTCATTCCAATCATCTGAAGAGGAATCCGACAAAAAATCACTATCGGTGTCTGAACCACTAACATTTTCAATTAGTATTATCTTAGCAATCACTTGATTTTCCATTTCAATAATTTTTAATAATATTTTTCACAGTAAAAACACAAAAAATGAAAATAAATAAGCGGTAAACGAAAAATTCACACAATTTGCAATTTGTTTTTTTTTTTACAACTGACGTTAAACTGACTGTTCTAACTTGATCTGACGTTTCTCACGAAACTGTGCTGTCCTGTGCTGTTCTGATCTAGACAAAACCTCAGTGAACAAACTTATCATAGACACACCATATAAAGACGGGAAACCTATCTGTCATTCTGGTTTTGCCTACAAGCTGAAACATCAATTCTCACCAGCGTTGCCGCGAAGACAAAAATTGTAAGGGCAATTTTGAGGGCCATTTCCAAAATGTGCGGGCCACTATCCCACTACCCTGGAAAAAATTTGTTTAAGAAAATAATAACAGTTTGTCTTTTCTAAATAAACTTATTATATTTCAGGTCTTTTTGTTTACGATATTAGTTATCACACTTGTACAAAGTTCCGATCGGGCACATTTCGGCAACGCCTCTTCTCACGCACCCTTATTTCTAATTCTAACATCAATTCACCACAGCTAACATCAATTCACCACCCTCTAACATCAATTCACCAAAATAAAGTATAGTGATGAGAAATTCTTTAGGGGGGGGCACCTAGTGGCTTCGGCGACATAAGATATTGAATTTTTTGGTAAGAGTACGATAACTCAGGCGACAAAGTTTAATGACGGATTTGTATAGAACAGTTGAAAACAATCATTTTTTACTATGGGAGCGCGGTCTATTATTATTATTATTATTACAAATTCTTTATTTGACCAAAACTCGAAATACATTTGAAAAATTATATAAGAACATTAGCATGGCAAAAAATATATTTGCCGTCTGCCTGAAAATTGACATTTATCGAGAATAAAAAAAAAGAAAGTTTAAGATTATAATAAGTTTATAAATAGATTATGTAGACAATTGAATAAATAGATTGAATTTAAATAAGCATAATATCCAAGTTTATAATATATATTTCCTCGTTACATCTTAGATAATGATACATAAATATACATATATTTAAAAATTTAAATTTACTCTGTTTCGGTAATCTAAATCTAATTCTAAATGATAAGGGAGCGCGGTCTATTCTCCCCGTTTAGGCGTTAGGGATAAATTAAAAAAATATGTGCGTTAAATGGAAAAAATAATGGTAATACTTACAACTAAGTTTTATAAATTTTTTTAAAGACAACACTATTGTCTATTAGCTTGTTTTTAAATCAAGTCCAAACTATGCAAATTAGAATTGTTCGTTGAGATATTATATTTTAATAAATATTTATTAATGCGATCATCTCAGATGCCAACTTAAGACTAAAATCGAAAAACATTTTTGCTGTAAACTGTCATCAAATATGGTTAAACAAAGATCTTATGGTTTCTTATACATGAATCACTTATTAGGAAAACAACATGCTCCCACGTGATTATATTGAAATGTAACATATTATTTAATATCATATTTTATGATCGAGAAGATCGTTCTTATTGCTTATTATTATATTTTGGTTCATATTTTCTAATTACTAATGGAACAGACGTGTCTTAATTTGCATAGTTTTTGCAAAAAATTGTTTTAAACTCAAAATTTGGGCAAAAAAAGGGTAAAAAAGGTTTAAAGTGTGATTTTTAAAAATTTAAGATTATTTACTATTGTTTTTAGAATGCATTGCTTATATTTTTTTTTGATCAAAAACTGAAAAGTAGATCATTCTATGTCTTTTAGTTTTTGAGAAAATTGAAAATTACCTAGAAAAATATTTTAATTAAATTATTTTTTCCTTGCTTGAGTATTTAAGTAGTCTTATTTTAATAGCCATAATCGAATCTGGATTAAGGTATACCCAGAATAAATTATTTTTTCTTAAATCCAGCTTATTTAAATACAAAAGAAACTTTGGCTAGAAAACTTTGTGATTAAAAGTGGCAAGAAATTGTTAATTTTTAACTTCACTATATTCAAAAGTGTGTACTACGTATAATACAGTTTTCAATTCAATAAAAAGCTATAATTGTCTGAACAAGGCATTTGTTGTATTATGTAAAGAAAACTTGAAATATATTAGCAAAAATGTTAAACATTGTTGTTTTTTTTAATTTAAATATAAAGGCCCAACTATAATAGGCATAAGCAAACATAAGCTTATGTCAAAAACCCAACGAAAATTCACTAAAGTTTGTGAAATTACTGCGGGTAGCCATAATGCAATTTTGCTCACTTATCTACATGTCAAAATAATATTCGCAGCTCTATATGAAAATATAAATCCTTCGTACGTATTACCCTCCAAAACCCATTTGTTTACATTGTTGTATTTGTAATGTGAAAGAATTCAAAGAGAAAAATTGACGTGTTTTCACGCATACATAGAAATAGCTAATGAGTTTTTTGGGGAAATTTCATAAATTAGAAGAGAAATGACACGCACACTATGAATAAGTTTATGAGGCTGATTTCCGGTTATGATAAACATTCTGAGAGAAATTAACTGCAGTGGAGTTGGCCTGTGTGTATTTGATCCAAACTGTCAGATTTACTTATGCGGCGAGCGACTGGGATCGCTCTTGCTTAAGTTTGCTTAAGTTAACGAAACTGAGAAAAATTGAACGAAACGGAGCTAGACTCCATTATGGTCACTCGTATTAGATTCTTTGTATTCGTACGTTTACTTATGCGCGCATATGCTAGCTTATGTCTATTATAGTTGGGCCTTAATACAAAGACTTCTGATTTAGGTAAAATTATACATTCCAAAAATTATCTTTTCTGAATAATGTAATAATTCTTTTTTTCTCGAATTTAAAAACGATTACTTTTTCCTAAAAGTATTTTGATAATTACAAAACAGTGACCAAGTTTTAACAATTTCACTATAAGTTAAGTTTTTCAAACAAAAAAAAATATAAAAGTGTGACAACACCTCAACATCACACATAAAATAACTGTTTATTTCGTCGAGGTGAGTTTGAAAACGTCAACAAAAATTCTGATTTTTTAACTCTTTCAGTCACGGATTTACAAAAACTACTATATTAAAGTAATACACGTGTTTTCTACTTAATAATAGTTTTATTATTTAGAAAAAAATAAAAATTTGAAAATTCAACAAACTGTTTTTGTGAAATAAGGTGGTTATTTTATTAACCACCGTGGCTCAACCTTGTACATAAATAAGGATGAAAAAGATAATTTTATTACATGAACAAAATAAAAGGACTACTTATTTTGTATGAAAATCCGAGAAACATTTTTTGTCTTTGCGGATACAAAGCGGGACTTTACAAGTGTTGCATTGCCATACGGTACGTGAAGGATTTGTTTTTGTGCTGCATTTTGCACATCTTCGTGAAGTAGACCGTTCTGGTTGGTGTAAATTGCTTTCCGTCCGTAATTCGATCGGAACTGATGGCTTGTGGCGTTTTATGGAGACAGGCACTGGACAAGAAGACACATTACTATTGTGGGAACGTCTGGAATTTGAATTTCTTTTCGCCTTTGCTGTTAATAGGATCCCTTCGTACACAGTTCTGCGGAAGTCTTTTGTATTTAGTAAATCTAATTCTGGTTGATGTTCCTTTCGGAGTTCTTTGTAAAGCAAAAAGGCATTTACTACAGCGCAGTCCAAAAAGTGGAAAAAAATTCGATGCCACCATTTGTGGGACTTCCTGTCGATGGCATATGTGCTTTTTATTTGGTCAAATTTATCCACATAGTTCATACAATTATTATATTGCGTCACGGCGTCTGGACAAGTCACTTCAGTCATGTCCCCATTGCGTTCTCTACGACATACAACACCTGTTTTTGTCGGGTCTAAATAGTTGGTTAGAATTAAAACAGATCTTTTATCTCTCCATTTTATAGCTGCGACATTCGTATCGCTTACCTTATAATCAAACTGGCCTCGTGTCAAATTTTTGTCTTCTTTCAGTTTCGGCAGATATTTACGATTAGAATTCACAGTTCCACACGCTAATATATTGTCTTTCAGTAAGTCTACCTGTAGGGCGTAGCTATTAAAATAATTATCAAAGAATACTCTATGATTCTTCGACTTTAAATTTTCGCAAAATTTTCGAACCACCTTGCCGCCGAGATCAGTCTGAACTATTTTTCCTATTTTTCCAGTGCATATTTCAAAATCTAAACAATATCCAGACTCCGCACACTTCATCCAAACCTTATATCCTCGCTTGATTGGCTTTTTTGGCATATACTGCTTTAGAACGTTCCGCACCACATTGGAACTCACTTGGACGTGTTCTTATAAGTTTTTTTGATTTTAACAAAAAAGTGTGAATGCAACTTTCTTACTCACACTCCAAGGATTCCAGGAAGGTATAAACCATTCCTGTAGGTTCATTATTGTACCAAGGACACGACCGAATGCATTCAATTTTTTGCATTTTTAAACATTTTTGATAGGAAATGCACACATTAGAACGCACTTGGACGTGTTCTTATAAGTTTTTTTGATTTTAACAAAAAAGTGTGAATGCAACTTTCTTACTCACACTCCAAGGATTCCAGGAAGGTATAAACCATTCCTGTAGGTTCATTATTGTACCAAGGACACGACCGAATGAATTCAATTGTTTGCATTTTTAAACATTTTTGATAGGAAAATGCACACATTGGAACGCACTTGGACGTCTTCTTATAAGTTTTTTTGATTTTAACTAAAAAGTGTGAATGCAACTTTCTTACTCATACTCCAAGGATTCCAGGAAGGTATAAACCATTCCTGTAGGTTCATTATTATACCAAGGACACGACCGAATGAGTTGCAATATTTGTATTTTCCTATCAAAAATGTTTAAAAATGCAAACATTAGAACTCATTCGGTCGTGTCCTTGGTACAATAATGTACCTACAGGAATGGTTTATGCCTTGAAGTGTGAGTAAGAAAGTTGCATTCACACTTTTTAGTTACAATCACAAAAACTTATAAGAACACTTCCAAGTGAGTTCCAATGTGGTGCGGAAATTGGTTCAAATGAGGATACCATATTGTGTCTACTTGCAAATTTAAAAATTTGAATCGATATTTGACGGTATTTCCCTTTGATTAGAAATGAAAATTATATACTGATCGATCGGGAATCATACAAAGAATTTTTTTTTGAGAAAAAAAAGTGTAATTGCGCATTTATTTTTCTCCAAAAATGTATTTTTTATTTTATTTCTTATTTTGACGGAAATTCATTTTCCCGAACAGCTGATACTTTTATGTTCACCATAGCAATTAGATACAAAAAAAACATCTGTCAAAACAAGTAAATACACCGCATCGAATTGTTGTTGGATTTCAAATTTCAAATGGACGTAATGTCAAAATTACAAATACAACAATGTAAACAAATGGGTGTTGGAGGGTAAAACGTACGAAAGATTCCGGTCTTTATATGGTGTGTCTATGAAACTTATACTTCGTCTGGTTTATCGCTTTTTTTTTTGCGCTTACCCTTCTATTAATTTGTATAGGCTTTTATTTGAATGTGTGTATGTATTTATCTGTATGTGTAGAATGTATGAAATTTGATAGCGCAAACTTTTGCGATGACCAAAGCCCGATGTTTCAAGATAGATTAAGTATTGTATGAGAGTTTTATTGCATGAAATGAAAATTATTTGTAGAAAAGTCACTTTAAATTCAAGTTATGTAACTACAACCGAATTTTTTATTATTATGGTCAACTGTTGAGTTTTGGTTAGTAATTCAATTACCAAATAATATACATACATATTAAAAAATTAGATTTATTCTAAAATTCTTGGTTTAGCGCCGCTAAACCAGCTAACTATGAGGAATCGCCCCTGACTAGATTTAAGGTGATCAAGGTGCTTGCTATCTCTAAGCAGATCGCATATAAGCTCTATAATCGGTGTCATAACCAGGCACTGGTTAATAGGAAAGCACGCTACTCGACTAGACGTATTCTCAAATGATTTTTGCAGAAGATGTATGGATGAGGAAGAGGAGAAAACATCTTCACATTCCCTGTACATACACTGCTCTAACTCAAAAAACGTTCGGGCTGTACAGCGACACTGACCTGGTTAAAAGAATAAAAGTCCAAATACTTAGATGGTTGGGTCATGTAGAGCGAATGGACATCAGCGCTCCAGCCCGGAAGGTCTTCGATTCCAATTCCGATGGACGACGCATTAGAGGAAAACTGCGACTCAGATGCGCACGCAGGTGGGTGAAGACCTCAACCAACTTGGCGTGCGAGACTAGAGACAGCTAGCTAGTTATCTAAATAGAAGATTACCAACTTAGCGCTAGTGCACAACCTTATAACCTAAGAACAAATGATAAGTTCTAGATTTTAGAAATTTAAAAACTCAAAATATGCTACTCCCAAATAATGTGAGAACTGATATAAATATTATATATTTCAAAAGATACGCAATATTATTTGTAAAAAGAAATCATTAAATTTAAGAAAATGTTAAAAATAAAAAATAAGATAAATTATTATTAATTGTAAAAATTGCTAAATTAAGCTAGATAAACTATATCTAACCTAAAAAAAAAACTCTCAAGACCAGAATTTGAACTGATATGGCAAGTTCAAGTATGTATATGTTGTTATTTATGTGTGACGTGATAGGCCGCGGTTATGGCCATAGGTAATTAACACTACTAGGCTAAGAAATCGGATGTATAATATATTCAGTTTATTACTAGCGGTTGGTGGACGACGCACGGTTGACCGTTGCCTTACAATGGAAAAAACTATACACTCATTTAAAACATTTTTCTTGACTGACTTTACATGCCACACAATATGTTCCTTGTTTTGCAGGAAGAGCAAAACAAAAATAACAAAAACATAGATAATAAATTGGATGTGATGTGGTGACGAAAGAACAGAAACAAGCTGGCAAACGACAGGTGAGAAAAAAGCAATTGGACCGCCCGCCCTGAGCTAATGTTTAATTTATAATTATTTGATGGTCGGTTTTGCATAATGGTCCCTGGAGTGTATTTATTTCTTGTACATGATTTAAGAGTAATAATTGTTACCTCTGAGCCTTCCAAGTAATTCGTAATTTTAATTACAGTCTTCTTCTGGGTGTGGGTCTATATTTTATAATACAATTTATCAAAGCAATTAAGCTAAAATTGCGTGAGCTTTAATTCTCCAACAAACTACAATTCAACTCGCAATTCAATACTCAATTCTTATCTTTGAAATAGTTAGCACACTTTTCATAATAAACTTCCAAAAATACAAACAAAAAGAGGGCGCTTTCAACTTCAACCCCCACATTGTTAAAAAAAATATAATATTGTGATATATGATACTTGACTTCAAGAAAAGGGAATCGTTATAAATCACGATAAAATCTAAAATTTTCACCTTTTGACCGTGATTGACATTAGAATATAAAATAGTGGACGGTACTTTGCCTTTGGACCTGTCCCAAGGTGTTATTGTTTTTTCTTTTGCTTACAATTAGCTTGAAAAACATTTACCTTAGCAAAAAGGAAATAATCCAGACAAAACTTCTTTATTTCATTCTAGTTAACGACTTGGTCGCACAAACATGCTAGGCGGTAGATATATTGATAAAATGTATGCAAAGAAAAAGGTTAATAAGTTTTAATTTATTCATAACAATATTATAATGGCATAAATTGGTCTCCCATACTTGCTCTTTTCACATTCAAAACGAAATGAAATGAAAACAGAGATGAACTTCAAGCTATTGTCGCGGATGAATTTTTTTTTTCATACAAATATTTGTTACCTTCCTTTCTTTGTCAGAATCGAAAAAGGATCGCTGAGGTTTTGGGTTTTGTGTCATTTATCAATTAAAATGCAACTGTTTTTCTGATGCCTTTATGTTAAGTTAGATTAAAGTGGCTTTTCGTGATTAGGACATACTTAGGCAAGTTTAATGGCCCATTTTGATACCACATGCGATTGTTACGCATTAGATAAAAGCGGTAGAGTTAGTTTTACTCTACCATTTCTGGCTAGTTCATCTGCCTTACAATTTCCTCGTATGTCTCTTTGCAGAGACAAAATACAGAGATTTGATCGCGGCCTCACTATCTAAAAAAAATACGGACATCAAGTGTTGATATCGCGTTTTCTTTAAGACAGAAAAAGACTTCTATTATCGCTAAAAGTTCTGCCTGGAACACGCTACAATTATTGGGAAGGCGGAATGAGAGACTTAATTTCAGTCATTCAGAGTACACACCTCCACCAATCTTTTTATTTGTTTTTTATCAATCTGTGTAAAAGTGGATTGACGCGTCTTCCAGGAATGCCCTATCCTCCCAGAAAGATCTGGAAGGTATAGAAATCTGGAAGGTATAGAAATCTGGAAGTTTATGTCGAATTGCAGTTGGAGGATGGTGTAGTCTGTGTGCTTTGGAATTGATTCTAAATACTTAAGAATTACGGAGTGGAAAATGTTGTCGTTAGCCCACTGCGATGAAGCTTTGAGGCCAATAGCAGAGCTTGCAGCTATTTGTTTGCAAGGTGTATCAAGGGGTATTAAGTAGAGTAGGGTATCCAGTGCTGCAGATGGGTTCGTGCAAATCGATTCGCTTATACATAGGCAAGTTGATCTTTGGACTTTATTTAGTTTGTCGCGGCTTATAGCCTTTTCTAAAGCAATCCACCATACTGTCACACCGTACATTAAAATCGGTCTGATTACCGATGTTTATAACGAATGCGTAATTTGGGGTTGTAAGCCCCATTTATTTCCAATAGCTTTTATGCAAGAGAAGAGAGCTACAGTAGCTTTTTTGACTCTTTCTTGTAACTTACGTTTCCAATCTAGTTTTTTGTCTAAGATAAGACCCAGGTACATAGCCTCGTCTGAGAACTTTAATTGGATGCCTTAATTATAGGTATAGGGAGGGGTATGGAATTTTGTATATAATCGAAAATAGGACGAAATCGGTGTTTTTGTGGGTTGACACCCAGTCCTCACCGATCAGCCCAAAGTATTAGTTTGTCTAAGGGGTTTCCAGAGGAGAGGGGATAGAACACCCCCCCTGCGGTTTCCCTCTACTAATCTTCTAGGAGAAGAGTTGACTAGTTTTGAGTTAATTATTCTGCTTGTCAGCATTAAATAAAGTAACTCCCCAAGATGTTTGTGCAGATGAGATTGCCGATGTGTCCACGTTGTTAAAAGCACCTTTTCATGATGGAGGGAGTATTCGATGGTGCGTTCTAATGTGTGTAATGCCGTTTCCACCGATTTGCCTTTACAGTAGACATGTTAAGACATATGCAGACGTCTTGTATCAATACTTGCCCTTAAATGGGCATCAATCAATCTTTCTAAGTTCTTTAGAAGGAATGATGATAGACTTATAGGGCGTAGATCGTTAGGGTTGACTTGCGAGCATTTTCCTGCTTTGGGTATAAAATAACTCACTTTTTTCTATGCCCAGGGAATACGGACTAGATATAGAGTGTTGTTAAAAATTACCTCAAGGATTCACTAGGTAAATAGGAAAGAATCAAAGTAATTAAACTACACACTAAATAGTTATTAAAAGAGTAGTAAAATTACATTTGTATTTACTAATCTTAGTGCACAGTTATGCAAAGTGGGATTTTTTGTTTTCAATTATAATGCCAATGAAACATGTCTATACTCCATATTTCAGAAATTTAAAAGTCTCAAACATCATGTATATCAACAAAATTGTATAATATCCTAGTCTTATTATTTTTAAACGACCAAATCGAAATTTACAATTTTCAGACTCACAACCCTGCTCTCCGGATGTGGAACTGCAACGGCAAAATATGATTAGCTCATTAAATTCCGAAATACACAGTATTGTACAATTTGGAATAAAAAAAACGTTTGGAATTTAATGCTTCGAAAACTCAATGATGTCTTGTATGGTTAAAGCGATATATCAACGAAACTGGAAATCTAGACATCCTCGGAATGTGCATCAGTAACCACCTTTTGTGGAGATATTACATACGCGATGTTGCCAAAAACGCCGCAAGATGTCTAGGTTTTATGAGACGATGCAAGAAATTTGTCTGTCCGTCTGATCTGGCCTAGATTAAAGCCAGAATATAACTTTCATCTCTGGGCCGGCTGGTGCTTCAGTACCTCATTTAAGCCTATCGGACAGTATTCAAGGAAGAGCTTTTAAAATTATTGGTGACATTAACATCATCAACTCGATTACGTCACTCGAACGTCGTCGTGAAGTTTCTTGTCTCACGCTTTTTTACCCTTATTTTAACGGACTATGCTCTAGTGAAATAGCCAGTTGCATTCCTCCCCTTAAACAATTTAACCGTAATACCCGCGCTTCTAGGAATGGCCATCAGTATACCCTTGAGCCCAACTTCGGCCGTAATATGAAGTACAGAGATTCATTTTTAGCCGTACTATGCGAATGTTGCCATGCTCTATCTTTCCCTATCATTGCAATGTTCAGGAAATCGAAATCAATGTTCACCGACACCTCCTATCCAACCCTTCCCTCTTTTCCTAATGCTCACACTGTGTCTTTGGCATATTAAAGGCATACAAAACCCTTTTAGTGTTCGCTAATTATAAAAAAAAATCATGGATAATTATTTTAATAACTTTTATAATTCAATAATTTTAAAAATCCATCCTTTTTCATAAGCTAAAACACTTCAGTTCGGAGGCCTGGAGCACATCAGGGTTTATATTGTGGGTTTCAAACTTGAATTTGTCCAAAACGATTTGCATTGAACAATTCGAAAGAAAATTTCTAATCCAACAAAGAAGGGATTCGTTGATATCAAAATCACACATTTTCGATAAGAGAAAAGATGCCAGACTCTTCTCGCCACAGTACGAATACGAAAAAAGATTAACTTCAATTCTTTTGAGTTTAAAATCAATTTTTTTTATTTTTTTGGCCAACTTATTTTGAAAAATTGAAAACAATTTACACATAAAACAAAAAAAGGTCCTAAAGAGAAGACAATACGTTTTTTCCATGAATAAAATGTTGCTTTTATAAGCAGCTTTTAAGTATAATTTTGCAATTTCCTAAGGATTTTCCGACCTTGTTAGAACTTTTAGTTAATGGTTTTTTTATTAGAAAGAATTATGTACATTTTGACGGGTAAAAACATAACCAGGAAACACATTTCCATGAAGAATAATGGGCCACACAATTACCACTCAATTAACTTGCAAGTACAGGCTTCAAGGAATACACAAAACAAACAAAAGTATATTCCTCAATTGAGAAACTATATTAATTAAGGGTGACATATTCCAAAAGAAACGCATAATAAACAATTTAAGTAGAAAAGGTCTTTGTTTTTATGTTTTCTACAGTTTATTCGGAGGTCTGAATTAATTTGATTCCTTGTTGGATTATTTTTTTACACATCATAATTTTTTTTTTCAGAAAGTAGTTAGTTTAAGCAAACTTCAAGGTTTAAGTTAAATAAAATGCTCATTCGACTTAAAGCTTTGTTCTTCCCATAGTTAGTTCTACGGAAGTCAATATGTATAAAATCAAATGTACGCAGGTGATGAGTTCCGCCTCGGTAATTAAAATGTACACATGATAGCAAATAAGTTGCATCAATTTCACCATTACTGAGTTGATGAAAAAATATTAAGTCATTATTAACACGCTTTTGATGGAGAGATTGCATTTGAAGTAGCAGAATACGATGTTCATAGGGAGACAGATCATACCAATCACCCCAAGGAAGACCCTTTAGGGCAAAGCGAATGAAATTATGTTGAATTGATTCAATACGTTTTCTATGGATTTCGTAATAGGGAGTCCATACCTGCGAAGCATATTCAAGGTGAAGACGAACATGCTAATTATACAAAGGAAGAGTAATATAGGGATCATTGAACTCCTTTGCCTAGCGTTTTATAAAACCAAGCATAGAACTTACTTTATTAACAATCAAATTAATGTGATGTGTAAATTCTAAGTTGGAACAAAAATGAACACCTAAATCTTTAAATGTGTAGACGCGACAGAGTTTTTGTTGTGATATACAATAATCAAATACACTCCCAATTGGTTTTTTAGTAAAAGTTATCGTCTAGCATTTTAAAGGGTTGAGTGAAAGGCTATTTTTCCCACACCAAAATGTGAAACTATCAATGTCGGATTGTAAAAGAATACGATCATGTGTGGACTTTATTATTTTAAAAATCTTCATGTCGTCAACAAAAATGAGTACTTCACTTGAGCGTAGACATGACGATACATCGTTAATAGACAGGATAAACAGAAAAGGGCCAAGATAGCTTCCCTGGGGAACACCAGATTGAGCAACAAAAGGTTAAGACTGACAATTTCTAAATTTTACCTCATAGGATCTGTTTTCAAGCTATGATTTGATCCAAGCTAAGAAAAATGGTGGAAAACCAAGAGCTTTAAGTTTAAATAAAATAATTCCGTGTCTAAGTTGGCAAAAAGCTTTAGAAAACTCAGTGTATACATAGTCAACTTCATAACCTTGTTCTAAAACGTTTGAACATATGTTTGAGAATGTGAGGAGATTTGTCACGGTTGATCTTTTTTTTTTCACAAAACCATGTTGCTGCTCGCAAATGAGATTCTTTTCTTACTAAAAAATGCTACACTTTCACAAATAACTTGTTTAAACACTTTAGGAATGCAATAAAGCTTTGCAATGGGCCTGTAGTTTGTTATATACGCCTTGTTACCTTTCTTGAAAATTGGTGTTAGAAATGACTTCTTCCATATACTGAGAAATTTGTCTGTTTTTAGAGAAAGTTTGAATAAGAACGTAAGGGGTTCAACTAAAGCATTACTACACTTTTTAATACTATCGGGGGAATACCATCGCGACCGGCTGACCAGTCATCATTCCACACGAATAGAAGATCAAGGACCTTACTCTGTAGCACAGGGTTATGACTACAGCTAGTTTGCGAAAATGAGTGAGGATTATGAAAATATACTTCCTCAACTACATCAGAGCTATTAACAAATGACTCTCGGAAATTGGTTACAGATTTCAACAGTTTTATTTAATGAAAGGTTCTTCAAAGAGGTTAGCATATCAGTAACAACACTACCGTATACAAAATTAGAAAGAGACTTAAATTCATTAATGAGTTCAACATAAAAAGAAAAGTTGATTGGAGACAGAGTTTTGAGGTGTGTTTTCCATGCCTTATATCTTTTGTTTCGCAGTGAACGCAGTTCTTTCTTGTTTTTGGACAAAAGTAATCCTTACTTCTACAAAGAATTTCGAAAAATGTCTTCAATCCAAAAATTGAAAAAAAAAAAAAAAAAAACCAATAGCAATTTAGGATATGAGTACAGACCGAAAACTCTCTGTATCTGTACCTGCTTTGTTTTCATGAAACAGAATAAGCATTCTGTTTAACAAAATCTCAAGGATTTACTTTATCAATCCAATACTTTTCCTGTAAAGTATTCATGTAAACAATATAAATATAAAATGTACCTATACACGAGTAGGAAAACATTTCCGGATGAAGATTACAATCAATTCAAAAAGGAGGAAAGATTTAATCATAAAACATGTATTTCCCCTACCAGAACATGCAATGTGCCTACTCCCACTTTACTTCGTAGCTTTGGCCTCGAGTATTGATTGCATTTTATGTAAATCGCCGCAATCAGTTCAAGGTTAATATATTATAACTCCAACGACTGACTATTGGTAGATTTTAGAATGATTGGTGGTTCAAAAGAAGAAGACTTAACCCAAATAGACAATATTTTCTTACCTGGAATTAGGCAGCATAGAGATAAGCATGGCCAGCACATTATTTACATCGAGTATCCCAGATTCAACGAGTCGCACAAATGTTTGCGAACTCATAAGGCTTAGCTGGACAATATCCGATTTGCATTGGGTTTTTAAGAATTCAATTTCTTTGATATTATGTTCAAGAACTTTCTTCTCTTTACTTTCACAAATTTTCGTATAGATTTTCTCAAGCAATGCAGATATTTTCACAACCGAAGAATTCTTCGTAACACTTTTGAATTCATCCATTTTTGTTCCGTATTGTAATTGCAGGAACTTTTATTTGGAGCACCTGCACTGTCCTAGTGAGTTCTTAGATGATGATGACCGACCGACCGGACGACCGTACGACTCGACTGGTTACTGGAATTTGTTTTGATTTGCCCTCTTGCTTTATGAACATGCAGATTGGTCTTTGTGCTACTAGAAACTAGGTAGTTTAAGTACGCAAGACTTTAAATTAAAAAATAATAAATATAATAACTCAACAAATCGCGTGCAATGAGATTTTTGCCGATTTGTTGTGTTTTATAAATTTATGTCAAAATCTGATACCTGGTAATAGATGTGTTCAGAGTCTTGATGTGACGGTGTCTATTATTATTTTTTGACAGCACACTTTGCCACGTTCATTCTTATGGGATCTCAAAAATATTGCCAAATGAACGCGCCTAAAATGGTGAACATTTAAACAATGCGATGTGCTGGATTTTATAAGACTTGCTTTAGCGATAGGTTTATTTCATTTTGAGAGACTTATCTGGAGCAGGTAGGCTTGTGCTGTATACATTTACTAATTGTCAAATTAGAGCAAGTTGAAAAGGTTTTAAATGATAAATTTAAAAATTATAGCACTTCCTATAATAATCTGTATTTGACTTCTGTAACACAAAAAAAGGATGGTAAAATTAATACATTAATTAAAATTAATTGTGAGATAAAGAGAAAAGACTAAATGCAACTTGTGGGTCGTCTTTTACAAACAGCCAGACACAAGCACATAGACACTTTGCGGCTCGGGCTCGATAGAGAAGAAGACTTATGGCTGAAGTTAAAAATAAAATTGCAGCCAGGTGATCGAATTCGGAAAAACTGAAAATAAATGTTAAATATATAGTTTTGTTATTAATGAAAACAAAATCGGAAACGATGAATACGGAGAAATTACATATCTGAACCGTTTGTTAGATGACAGAAATGACAACATAGAAATGTCAAACTATGATGCAACCACAGATGCGGTTGCGGAAATTAACGTATTCAGCGAATTTAATTACAAGAAAAATTAATAGTAAAAGCTTTTTATATAAAAACCATAGTACGATTTCAATTACGATTTCTTGTAGAAATTTTGTATTGTTGGATGAGATTTTATATTTTTATGTTTAGAGGATTGCGCTAGGGAATTATAATTGTAACTAATATGGGAATGTATTTATTTAAGATTTTCATTCTTATACCATAAGAGGAAGCTAGATAAATAAATTTAAAAAAGGTCATCAGCTTTAAGAAGTTCAACGTCATAGAAAAATGATTTTTGTTTCAATAGATAGATTTGTTGATAACATTTGTCATTAATCGCAAGACCTGAAAACAACAACACTTCTGAGTCGTCATCAAATTCAATTGTTGTTTTATCTGCCGCAACACCTTCATTTAAAACGTCATCATATGTTCAACCGATCATTAAAAATGCAATTGACTTGTGCCCTAAGATAGTGCAGCAAGACAAAAGCAAACCAAGTCAGCGCACTTCTAAACTGATTGGTAACTGGACTGCAACTGAAGGCACAGCTGATTTCTCATTCTCATCAGTTCTTAAGCTTAAATTTCTTCATCTGTCTCGTGTCAGTACGAACGTCACCGAGAAGAACATTACTTCTTTTGTAGCACATAGGCTTGAACTTCCGGAAAGCGTGCTTCTTTGCAAGAGATTAGTTAAAAATAATGTCGATGTTTCAACTCTTCATTTCACTAACTTCAAACTTGGAATTCCAGAGTTTGCATTTGAGAAAGCATTTAATCCCTCTATTTGGCCATTGGGTGTGCAGATTAAGAACTTTATCCAACGTCCAAAATCAAAAAACGGGAGTGTTGCGAACCAAATATCAACAACATAACATGTGCCTCATCGTCTTCCCTTAATCCGTCACAGCTTAGAATTTATTATCAAAATGTTGGTGGCTTGCGAACAAAAACAAATGAGTTTTTCATCACTTCAAGTGCACACGACTATGACGTAATAATATTAACAGAGACCTGGCTGCACCATGGAATCTATTCTTCCGAGCTGTTTGATTCTTCATATGTTGTCTATCGAGTGGATCGTTCTCTAGACATTGGTATGGATAGAGGCGGGGGAGTATTAATTGCAGTTCGTACTTCACTTAATAGTAAACAATTAAATTTTCAAACAAATTCTATTTATTTTGATCAACTATGCGTTCTTGTTAGTTCAGAGCATTTAGCACATAATGTAAGCAGAGCTGAATATTGTTTTATTGTAAATTATATTAGACCAAAGAGTAGCTTAGAATTATATGTTCAACTTGTTTCAAATGTTAGTTGTTTATTGAATGGCTTATCTTCTAATCAATATCCATGTATCTTCGGTGACTTTAATCTTGGTGACATTGATTGGCGTTATCTAGAAGATGAGCAAATCCTTGTCCCTTTTAATGTTTCTAGGGATGTGGAAGTTGAATTAGTTGATAACTTTTCCTCGTTAGGATTAATCCAAATAAATCATGTAAAAAATACTTTAAATAGGTTTCTCGATCTTGTATTTATTATTAAAGATCTTAAATTTATGGTCTTTGAATCAGACTTTCCTTTAGTAAGAAATCAAATTCATCACAAAGCCATTATGGTTGTATTTGAACTTTATAATTTTCAACCTGTTATTACAAATAACTGTTTTATATTTAATTATAAGAAGGCTGACTTCATTTCGCTAAATAATTATTTTAATACCATAAATTGGGAGCAACTATTTGCAGATAAATCTTTAAATCAGATGTATACCATCTTTAAAACACTTTTGTTTGAGGGTGTTCAGAAGTTCGTTCCGGTAGTTCGAAAGAGATCGTCTTTTAAATCTCCCTGGTTTAATAAAAGACTTAAGAATTTAGAAAATGTAAAAAACAAGGCTTTAAAGAGATGTAAGGTAACAGGCAAATCTGAAGATAGAATTCGTTTTATGCAACTGCGACGGGAATTTGATTTTTTGAGTAGATTTCTATATTCACAATATATTAGTTCAGTTGAAAGGAATATCAAATGCAACTCGAAATCTTTTTGGGTTTTTTTAAATTCAAAACGCAAAAGTTCTGCGTTTCCTAGCTCTATGGAGCTTGATGGAGAGACCTCCCATAGTACTGAAGCTACATGCAATCTTTTTGCTAAGTTTTTTTCAAGCGAATTATAATATAGACATTATACCTAATAGTGAAAACCTGTATAATGATATTAGTTCTCAAATTGATTTTAATGTGTTTTCTCTATCTGATCAAGAGGTATTTGACGGCTTAGCTTCTCTTGATGTTAATATAAAAGCTGGAGTAGATTTGATTCCTCCTCTTTTGATATCGGAATGTGCTGTTTCGCTTTGTAAAGTACTAAAAATTATTTTCAATAAATCGCTCCATTCTGGGGTTTTTCTAGAAGAGTGGAAAATATCATCCATCAGCCCTATTTATAAAAGTGGTCTCAAGCACTTAATTAAGAACTATAGACCAGTCTCAAAACTTTCAGCGATTCCAAAACTTTTTGAAAAGTTGGTGTTCAATAGACTTAGTTTCACGGTGAAAGACATAATATCTTCGAGACAGCATGGATTTTGTAGTGGTCGCTCCACTACTACGAATTTGTGTCTGTTTACAAGTTTTTGTTTATCTGCTTTGGAAAAAAGAATGCAGGTCGATGTTTTGTACACGGATTTTGTGAAAGCGTTCGATAGAGTCCATCATAGACTTCTATTAAGAAAGTTGGAGAGAATGGGATTCAGATTCGGTTTTCTTCAATGGTTAGAATCTTATTTGTCAAATCGAAAACAGATTGTTAAAATCGAAGGCAATCAATCCTTTTTTATTGAAGTCTTATCGGGACTGCCTCAGGGAAGTCATTTGGGACCCCTCCTTTTCAATCTTTTCGTCAATGACATTCCGAACTGTCTGCAATTTTCTAATTGTTTGATGTTCGCAGATGACTTGAAACTATATTCCCAAATTTCTTCAGTTGAAAATTGTGTTAACTTTCAAAAAGATATAGATGCGTTTTTCAATTGGTGTAAATATAATCATCTCGAGCTAAATATCTCTAAATGTAAAATATTTAGAGCTTCTCGTACAACACCTAAAGTGCTGTTCAGTTACAGTCTCGGCAATGAAAGTCTTTCAACCGTTAGTGAAATAAAGGACCTTGGCGTTATTTTTGACACTAAGTTTTCTTTTTCTGAACACATACATTTTATTATTTCAAAAGCGAATTCGTTGCTAGGTTTTTTAAAACGCAACACGGGGGTATTTAAAGATAGTTATACTCTGAAAACGATTTACATATCTTTAATATTACCCATACTGGAATACTGTTGTGTTATTTGGTCTCCTTTTTATCAAAATTCCTCAGACAGGATCGAAAATATTCAAAGAAGATTCACGCGCTTTGCTTTAAGGAATTTCAGGTGGTCAGATGGTTTTCCCAATTATGGCTCTAGGTGCGCACTGATAGATTTAAAATCTTTAAAAAGCCGTAGAGAAACCCTTGGGGTTCTTTTTATCAAGGACATACTCAATGGTAAAATAAAATCTCCGGACTTACTAGCTCTTATGTCTTTTTATGTTCCTGAGAGACATCTAAGAAATAGGGACGTTCTCTTTTTGATTCCTAGTCACAGGACGAACTATGGACTTAATGAACCCATAACTCGTAATTTATCTCTTTTTAATTTAATTCATAGTGAAGTCGACCTTCAAATGAATAGGGATATGTTTAAGAGTATTGCTTTAAACTTTTTTAATGATGTATAATGGTAAATTATAATTTAATTGTAGTCAACAGATTATGTATCCATTGATGAATAAAGAAATAAATAAATAAACAATGCGATTAGGGCTTCAAAAATATTGAAAAATCATATAATAAAATAAAAAATGTGCATGGATATTCAATTTTGTACACATTAAAAGCTAATAAACCTACTTATTACTTTGTGATTCAATGAATCAGTAATAAGGAAAGGCTTACTTTTACGTCATTGTTTGGTCAAGACATGCACTTTTTATTATCGAATCGGGGTCTATCTCCCTCCGTTTAGAAGCTAGGGGCCATTATAAAAGGAATTACCTACATAAATTGAAAAAAAAATATTTGAAAAACAACAACAATATTTACAAGAAATTCCTGTACCGGTTTTGAAAGCTATCAGTCCGTTGTATAATCCAACATTTAGATTGAAATTTGTATGTCAATAGTTTAGACCCATGTTTTTCAAAATTGTGAAATTAAGTTTTAAATTGGCTTTTCTTATTTGATGACCAAGAATAACATTGGGCAGGTTCAGACGACATAAGGGACTTGAAAGTTAGGCAAGTTTCTAGTATCTGATTGGCCAGCTGTAAAAAATTACCTTCCAATTAAGGCAACTTTAATGGAAAGTTGACTGGAAAGTTAGTCAAGAAAAATCTCCCTTACTATTAAGTCAAGTCTACTTCTATCAAAATGACAGTTGATCGTGTTTTTTCATTCAACCGAAAGCTGAACTTTATTAATCTATGATTTATTTATATTCTGCACAACTTCATTGGTCGCATTCACAAAGCTAGTGGATACGTAGTCAAAATTCAACTAACTTTGTGATTGCAAAACTACACTACAAAGCTAGTCAATCTAGAACTGTCATATTATTGACAAATGCAAATATATAAAATAAGAAACATTTTTGATTTGATAACTTTAACTTATCTTTTGTGTTTTTAAATTCAATAAAATCAAATTTAAGACACAATTTAAATGATTTATATTTGCATTTAAATACTGAACGATTTATTTCATTTTGAATTCGTGTGTCCTTACCGAGCAGCTGATTCTGAAACGTCAAAATCATTCTCCACTAACTTTGTAGCCGAATTTTTTACACTACGTCGGAGGAGAAATTTCAACTACTTTTGTAGTTAGATTTAGCCAATCAGAATCCCTTGACTACGTAGTCACTAGCTTTGTGAATGCGACCATTTAATGCTTTCTGTAAAAGGGTTTCTTGTCAATTTGGAAAAGAAATAACTAATATTTCTTTACAATACAAAATACAAAATCGTGGTGGACTTGTAGCTGGGTTGTTGATAATTTCCCCCAAGATATAATCCCCAAAAGAAAATCCCCAAATTCATAATCCCCAAAACGAAATCCCCAGCAGAAAAATTCACAAAGAGAGAATACCCAGGGCGAAAATCCCCAAGTGAATATCCCCAAAACAATTATGCTCAAGTAGTGAATATATTAAATTTCATTTATATTGCATGAAAAAATGCAATCCAAAGATCTGGAAACAACAAAATCATCCGTTTCAATTTTTATTCCAAAACAAGAGAAATACTCGGCACTACAAAACAACACTTAGACAGCACTAAGCAAGCACTACGAATACAATGATTCTCTATAAATACTAAAGTCAGACTGAGAAGTGCATGCCTTCATAGTGATTTTTTGTATAGAAAAATTGTTATCATTTTTATTAATATCACAATAAGAGAATTTCATGAGAGTTTTTCTAAAAACTTCATACATAAATGAAGACATAGAGGAAATATATTATATAATAATAAAATAATAATATATTTCCTCTATGAATGAAGATATGCACGGATACTGGGGATTTGGAGATTTCATGGGGATTTTGGCAAAATAAATTATTTAGTTGGTGATTTTGTCCATTTGTCTTACGTCTCTGGGGATATTATCAATATGTATTAAATTTGTTTGGGGATATTATCCCGTGGGGATTCTATTTTTTGGGGATTCAATACGATACCCCTTGTA
This sequence comes from Eupeodes latifasciatus, assembly GCA_920104205.1. NCBI lineage: Eukaryota > Metazoa > Arthropoda > Insecta > Diptera > Syrphidae > Eupeodes > Eupeodes latifasciatus. The sequence continues at coordinate 177,538,501 of OV049924.1, read as the reverse complement.
GCTTGCCTGAGAAGTGTTTTGTAGACAATAATTGTGTAGGTACTTTTTGTACTAAAGTAGAGGTTTGCGAAGTAAAGTTCTGAATTTAAAACTCATGAGCTCACGACACTTGAAAACCATGTTGTTGCAGTCAAAAACAGAACAAACACCCATGTTTATTAATAAATGTTTTTTTTTTGTATAAATTATGAACAATACCACTTTAAATAACTTTATTGATTTAAAATTTTTTAAAATTAATTTCCGTTAACATTCACAGACAGAAAATAGATTGAAATTGCGCCAAATATACTAGCTCTCTTCATTTGATTGAGTGTTCGTGACGTCACAATAGTTTGACAACCAAAACCTTACATGCGCCCATCTTTATTAGTTGTATCATGTTTGAAAACTAACTAGTTGCCTTGGTCAAAATGTACGTTCAAAGAATGAAGTTGACTGCAAATGAAGTCCCTTATGTTGCCCTTTAATGTATGCGGGAAATACTGCATATCTGCAACTTTCAGTCATGCCAAAAATAATGGGTGTGTTTTAAGCAATGGTCCAAAATAACGGCAACATTATAGTTTGTTACACTCTCAGAAATCCAATATACAATAGTTGTAACTTTTAGCTTTAAATATTAACTCAACAAATAAATTTTTGTAATACTCTTACCATACATCAAATTCATAAATTATTCTAGAGACAAAATTGTATTAAATGTCAATATATAAAAAATGGAATATCTTAAGACTCAGGAAAGGCATAATAATATCAACTTCATATTTAGTGTAAATTATGGCTTATGATTTGTCATTTAACATTTTTTAGAGCTTTGGTTTTTTAAATTTTGTAATGAACCAAAAACTTTTTAGAAGAAAAGCATCAAACAACCCACACACATGTATTTAGAAGGAGATTTAATGATTGGAAAAGGTCCTGACACCTTTTTTTAACATAAATTAAACCTTTCTAAAGTCTATCACCATTAAAAATGCATTGTACCTATTGTATCAATATTGAGTTAATTTATTGACCAATTTGTGTAATTATTGTGATTAGTGGAAATATAGCTTTTTTGGTCGCTGTAGTTTTCGCAATGAAACAATTAAGTTACATTAACTTTCCCAACGTTTCGGCAGGGATTGCTGCCTTCTTGAGGGGAACTTTATTAACACAAAAAATATACAAATAATCTTAGTTAGATCGATGGGATACAAATACAATAAAGTTTACTCACTCAAGAAAAATATGAACAAAATTTTAATATTAATTATATTAATTAATATAAATCAAAAATAAAACTATAAAAATAATTAGCACTTCGAAGAATGAAGTTGAGTCTAAATTGAATAAAGCACAAAGTACATTTAAGAACAAAGAAGAGAGCAATATACAGCAGAAATATTTTGTGTGTCTTGTTTTCGGTTCACGTTGTTTTTGTTATTGAGAATATGGTCGCATTCACAAAGCAAGGGATCATTCAAATTGTGTCTTAAATTTGATTTTATTGAATTTAAAAACACAAAAGATAAGTTACTTATACTTACTTACTTAAGGTGGCGCTACAGTCCTGTGTGAACTAGGGCCTCACCCAACAAACTTCTCCATCTAGCTCGGTCCCTAGCTAGATGTCTCCACTTTCTCCAGTTTGTGCGCGCCACCTGATTCGCGGTCTTCCTCTACTGCGCTGTCCTATGGGTGTGGATTCGAAGACTTTCCGGGCCGGAGCATTGGTTTCCATGCGCTCTACGTGACCCAGCCATCTTAGTCGTTGGACTTTTACCCTTCTGGCTAAGTCTACATCGCTGTACAGCTCGTCGTTCCATCTTCTCCTCCACTCCCCTTTGATGCATACGGGACCGTAGATCACACAAAGAATCTTTCTCTCGAAACGGCCCAAGGTGCTTTCATCCGCTTTTGTCATAGTCCATGCTTCTGCACCGTATAGCAGGACGGGGATGATAAGGGTCTTATATAGCGACACTTTGGTCCTTCGAGAGAGGATTTTTCCACTCAATTGCTTGGTGTTGTTTTCTGCGTTTCAAAAGATAAGTTAAAGTTATCAAATCAAAAATGTTTCTTATTTTATATATTTGCATTTTTCAATAATATGACAGTTCCAGATTGACTAGCTTTGTAGTGTAGTTTTGCATTCACAAAGCTAGTTGAATTTTGACTACGTAGCCATTGAGAAAGAACTAATAGAGAGAACCAACTTCGACGGTTGCTCTCTTTTTGCCTACAAGCTGTGATTTTGCCACCAACTTGCATATGTGTTAACTCCATATAAAAAAAATGTGGGGAACAAATACTTATGCAAGTTTGTGCACATACTCACCACGAGAGAGAAAAAAATTTTCTCTCTTTTCTCTCTGCTCACCACCTTTTAAAAATGGCGACCACCTTTGAAAAATGGCGGATGTAGTCAGGTGTTCAGAGGTGTTCAAAGAAAATTCAAAATTGTGTATGAACAACTTTATGGTACTCTCATTGTGTTCGTTTGAGAGTAATATCATTCGAATATGAAGTGAAATTAATTACTCTTGTTAGGTGCCAGAACAATGAAGATTTAGAAACAATTCTAAATTACGCATTTAGATAAATATTAGTTAGTTATTTGAAGCCAGTTTTAATCATTAAGTAAGTAAAACAAATTAGGTGGTGCAACAGTCCAATGAGAATTAGGACCTAGAAACATAAAACTCTGAAAGCACTACTACTATTATTTGTATTATTAGCTGAGTTTATGCGTTTAATTTTCGCTCAGACCGTTGAAAAATGCAAAAAAACTCAGATTTGTTTCAATTTTCAGAGTTTATCGACTTAATTTTGTCGATGCGAGAGTTGCAGGAACATTGAAAACAAGAGTTACAGAATGTAAACATGGAACATTGAAAACATTTTTATATACTCATCTCTTTTTTCCATTCCTATTTTATTTGTATGTACTTGTTGTTTATTTTCTTTACATTACTCACGACATTTCCAAAATGCTGAAAACAAGTGATTTAAGTAGACACTAAATAAAAAGACCGTCAACTTGTTACTTCTGTTACCAATTTTCATTGCATAAGCTAGTGTGTTGCTTTTAAAGGCTTAACTACATAAGCTGGGTCAGTGGTTTTGTGAAAAGAATATACAAATTTGTTCTTCAACCAAAATTTAAGTCTTATGCATCATTTTTATAAATTTTCCAGTTCTAAATATTTATATCTTATCTTTCAGTTATATAGCGACAAGGAAAAATCTGTGAGGGAAAGTTCTAACTACAGTTTTTCTGAAAGTGCATTGTGGCTTATTCATAGATGTTTGCTAAACGTTTTAGGCTATTCATAAATAAATGCAAATCAAAGTTAAGGGCTAAACCTGAATAACTATAAACAATGAAAATGCTGTGTTCAAGTAGTTATTATCGCAGCCAAATTTCATAATTGATTTTTTTGGTGTATAAAAAAGCTGAAAGAGTAATTCATGACAAATAAATGTTACTAAGTTCCAGAAAATATCGATTGATACCGCAATTGCAGAAGATGTGGATATTTTATATAAATATTCCTGGTAAACTGTAGAACTTTATTATTTCCGTCTTTTATAATTCAATGTAAAATAATTCAATGCAGTATATTTTAGATAATACAGTAGTTAAGTTAGTAGTTAAGGCATTACTATTGAAATAAACATAACATATGTTCATTTATAAAAAACATGTACTCGTTCAAATATACAAATAAAGTCTAGTCTAAAAAACCTTAACCTTGTTATACTCTTTCTGCACACATCCTTTCTTATTTTGGTTGTTAATGCCATCTATCTGTAACTCAGAGAAGGTTGTTAATGCCATCTATCTTTAACTCAGAGAAAGAGGAGAGAAAAACAAATTCACTACGAACTACCGGTATAACTTCTTCCGGTATTTATTGACAAACAAAAATGTTTTCCTAGAATTAATTTGAATTATAGGAGTATTTTTGTAGATATAAAAACGACAAGATGTTAGTAAAATTAAAGAAAGAAATTCATGAGAATTACAAAAATATTATCGGGTGATTTTTTAAGAGCTTGAGAACTTTTTTTAAAAAAAAACGCATAAAATTTGCAAAATCTCATCGATTCTTTATTTGAAACGTTAGATTGGTCCATGACATTTACTTTTTGAAGATAATTTCATTTAAATGTTGACCGCGGCTGCGTCTTAGGTGGTCCATTCGGAAAGTCCAATTTTGGGTAACTTTTTCGAGCATTTCGGCCGGAATAGCCCGAATTTCTTCGGAAATGTTGTCTTCCAAAGCTGGAATAGTTGCTGGCTTATTTGTGTAGACTTTAGACTTGACGTAGCCCCACAAAAAATAGTCTAAAGGCGTCAAATCGCATGATCTTGGTGGCCAACTTACCGGTCCATTCCTTGAGATGAATTGTTCTCCGAAGTTTCCCCTCAAAATGGCCATAGAATCGCGAGCTGTGTGGCATGTAGCGCCATCTTGTTGAAACCACATGTCAACCAAGTTCAGTTCTTCCATTTTTGGCAACAAAAAGTTTGTTAGCATTGAACGATAGCGATCGCCATTCACCGTAACGTTGCGTCCAACAGCATCTTTGAAAAAATACGGTCCAATGATTCCACCAGCGTACAAACCACACCAAACAGTGAATTTTTCGGGATGCATGGGCAGTTCTTGAACGGCTTCTGGTTGCTCTTCACTCCAAATGCGGCAATTTTGCTTATTTACGTAGCCATTCAACCAGAAATGAGCCTCATCGCTGAACAAAATTTGTCGATAAAAAAGCGCGAAACACATTTCGAACCGAACACTGATTTTGGTAATAAAATTCAATGATTTGCAAGCGTTGCTCGTTAGTAAGTCTATTCATGATGAAATGTCAAAGCATACTGAGCATCTTTCTCTTTGACACCATGTCTGAAATCCCGCGTGATCTGTCAAATACTAAAGAATGAAAATCCTAACCTCAAAAAAATCACCCATTATAATGAGACTTTAAAAAACATAGCCTTCTTGGCTATCAATAAACAAAAATGAGAAATGTCGCATTTCCCGGAAGTGATGTTTTTTTGTGTACTCTTTTCCGAGGTGAAAACATGTATACACCGATACGAATTCAACACGCTATAAAAAATGAGAGTAAGAGGTTTCGAAGAGACGGAGACGAGGAAATTTGGTTCTCTCATTTAGTTTTTTCTCTCTGACGTAGCCACTAGCTTTGTGAATGCAACCTATGTAATGTTTCTAACTTGTATCGTTTCGAAACATGTTTCTTTGTCTGTAGAACTTCCACGCCTTCAAAGTTTGGAGAATGGCCGCTTTCAATGCTGTGATTGGCCAGGGCTGTCTTCTCAGAATTTTTTAGTTTTATGTCGGACTTATGATTCGAGATGCGTTGTCTAAGAAGTTGTTTTGTGGTCCCAATATAACACAGGTTGCACGGTTCATTTGATTTTCCATTGCAGTTAATTTTGTAGATCACATCTGTCTGTTTGTCCTTATCAGGTTTCGTCTTGAGTTTAGTAAAACATTGGTCAAGTGTTTTGTTTGATTTGAAAGCAAGGCGAACCTCTGTCAATTTTTTGGAAATAGATTTTTTGAAGTTGTCGGATAAAGTTGGGACGTAAACCATGGTTTTGTGGTGTGTTCTAACGGGTTCATCAATATTTTCTCGTGGAATTTGCATTTTGTGTTTTAAAAGGAGGCTTCGAATTATGGTAGAAGGATAACCATTATCACTTAAGATTTTGATGACTTTTTTCTCGTTGGCGACGTGGAATCGTACATCACTAATTTTGAAAATTTTATTCACGAGGTTGGACGCAGTATTGATGATAATATGCCTTGCTTGGTTTGATCGGAAATTAACTAGTCTTCCAGATGCTGTTGGTTTTTAATACCAGTCGAAAAGCAAACGATTTTCTTCGCGGTAGATTTTTACATCTAAGAACGATATTGTTTTGTTAAAATCAATAGGTACAATTACTCAAATATTCAAATTTGATAATGATATCAACTTCATATTTAGTTATTATGACTTATGATTTGTCATTTAACCTTTTTTGGAGCTTTGGGAAAATATTGAATCTAATTGCGTTTTTCAAAAGTATGCATCAGAATTCAACCTCAAACGTTGTAAAATTATTTTTTGTAAGTATAATTATACTCTGGTATCAAAGAGCTTTCGATTGCGATATATTTGATTGGTCTGCATCTATTATAAAAAAATTTGCTTGAAAAACCCGCGATTTTAATCGCTTGTGTTTGGAGAATTCACACGTCTGTCATGTACATATTCGAACTCAGGAAGTCGAGGGCTTCTGGGTGATACCAATACCAATTTCTAGTGGTTTCCCAAAAGTCAAAAACGCGTTTTCGACGATCTATGCAGGATAAATGCGGCCACCTACACGTCTTTCGAAACCAACCATATTTGAGATCTGCAAGTCGTTGCCCTTAAGATGCAATGCATTTGAAATAGTGAGGGAAATTGAAAATTTTTGTTTTGAAACGCAGCCACTACGTGCCGACAGGCGAACGTTTCTCTTATCATCTTTACTAAGACTACCTACAACTTAAATATCAACTGGTTTCCTTTCACTACAAAAATAAGCCCTCAGCTCTCGGTCTGTTATAATTAGGAAGATTTGACATAGAATGGGTTGGATAAATACATAATTGGTCACTACTGTTAAAAAAGTTTATATTTGTTAGCCATTTTTGATACATGATACATGCGTATAAGTGATTATCAGGTTGTATTATGTGACAATTACTTTCAGGTGAGGGCGAATATTTATTATAATAGTGTTCTATTGGCAATTAATCTGAAAAATAGAAACACTTATGTAGAACTATACGCAAAACTCGAGTCGATCTTCCATTACACGTCACTAAAGCCAAATTAAAAAAATCTGAAATAATTATTTGACAAAAGGATGGATGCACTACTGTCTTAAAAAGGCGTGGTATTCGAGATGTGCTTATGTGTCTACTTGCCATGGTAATGAATACGAAATAACGATGCTAAAAAAGGAATTGATATGGCAGCCAATTGATGGCTTAAATTCAATCCCCTATTCGCACAAAAAATTCTTGTGGTATTCAAAAATTGCTGTTGACATCTTATTTCGTTTTGCAGCCATAAATGCCAGATGCATACATTATATAACAAACTTTAATTGAAGGGAGCGTTGTTTTTCGTGTTACAGCAACTTCAAAAGACGGTCTTGCAGCCTTTAAATCGAAGCAAGTATCAATAGAGTGCAAACAATGCAGGAATCCATTCTACTTGGTATGCTTCAATTTACATCATAAGGACACATAAACACAAGATTATTATCATTTTTCAAAGTTAAATAAAATATCTTCTTAAAAAAGTAAGGATTTAAATATACATATTTCAATTTTTTATTTAGGTTTATTTGAAAATTTAGTTTTTAAGCTATTTCGTTCATTTAAAGATAATAAATGATTATGTATCAAAAATGATATATGGACGCATAGAAGAAACATATTATATATTAATATATTTCTTCTATGCGTGGACGTAGGCGGCACGAGAAAAAATTATTGTGTGTATCATATGTGATACATGGGGCAGTTAAAAACACAAGGCTTCTAAACATACTTACTTAAATAGCGATTTGATAGAGTTTACCATTTCATAGATAGTTACCGTTATTTTTTAGCTGAATCATTAATTAAATAATAAAAAATGTACATTAGTAACAGATTTGTTAAAGTCAATTAAGTTCGATTTATTTTCTTATTTTCTTTTAAGCAACTTATATTATATGTTTTTGTTTGTAACTTTAAACTTTTTAAGTTGTAAGTTTGGAAATTAAAGTTATAAAATAAAAATTTTAAAAAAATAACTAAACAAAATAAAAAGAAATAACATAATCTCTAGAAACTATTAAGAACTACAACAAATTTTGTAAGTTCATCACATTTTATAACTTTATAGTACACATACACTTAAAATTATTTATTTTGTAATTAACATAATTTATAATTTAAATTTAAGTTTAAACAAATTGTAGAATAATAAATAAAATACTAATATCATTAAAATTAAAAGGAAACAAAAAGGAAATATCGCAAAAAGCCATATTTGGTTTTATCTGTATGTATCTTTGTTTGTTTTGTTTTGTTTTGTATTTTTAAATTGTTGTTGCTTAAGATTTTATAGACTCTAAAACATGATCTTTAAGATGTTTGACTGAACATTATTTTCTTTATTGTCCGTACCAATTTTTGTTCAAATTTGTATTACTTTAATTGTTATTTGCGTTATCATTACATTATCCGCAGTACTTCAAGTTCAAATTGTTCTACCAATATGTTTTAGTTTCTATATTAAGCTTATAAGAATCCTTTTACTAACAATAAGAACCAGTTAAAGGCTAAAGATTAAGATTAACTTGTAGAAATATTTTTGAAACTATAAAGTTCTGGGTAACACACTGTAAGTTAAGAGCTTTTATTTTATTGAATTTTGCTTTTGTGTATCAAGTGTTTTGTCGTTTTATTTGTGCAAAGTGGAAGGAAAACAAAATTAAGATATTGATATTAAATTTCTACTGCAAATGATTCGAATAATAAAAAGTTAATATTATCGAAAAAGAAAACAGACGATGTCATTCAATAAAATCTTAAAGACGACCAAATAGAATTGATGATTCTGTATTAATTTTATATAACTTAATTGTTAAATGAAGTGATAGAATAAAATTCTATTCAAAGGCTCATTTAAGAAAATGTAATAAGCTTACGGAAAAGCTTTCCATTTGTTTATAAAAAAGAGATGACATTCATAATGTACTACTAACGAGAAAGTTAGTTTTTGTTTTTATATTTCACCATAACTAAAGCTACGAGCAGACGGCATATAAAAAGCCGCACAAATTTTCGATTCTGATGCCAAGTAAAAAAGCAACGCAAATAAGGGCGTTCAGACGATGTGTGGAATTCGTCCCAAGAGCCGCACATTTGTCTGCGTAGATTTGCTCACACATTAAGTGTACGCAAATGATTGTACAAATTTTGCTGCCAATGTATGCCGGGTTAACGCGATATGTGGAAAATCCGGACATTACCATTTGCGATCATATTCAGGTTTGCTATAATAAAATAGATTGTTTGACATTGTGCTTTGCTCAAAGTTTGTGATCGTTGACCAAGTTTAAAACGTACAAACATACATTCAATTAATAAAGTGCTAACATTAATTACAAATGTCGAACAGAAATTGAGCTGCTATTGCTGTTTTAGCATTACGGAAGTCGCCAAGAATCTGGTGTGGAGCAGTGTGTGCACAAAGAACTGGCTTCTGCATCACCAGACAGAAGGATTTTATGCGAAGTTGTTACTGGAACTGCGTGGGAGTGAACTATAATTATACAACGGTTTTGTACGAATGTCTGCATTGAGTCGAAAAAACTAAAATGAATACGAGACCAAGCATTCCCGTTTCGAAACGACTAATATAGATTCCGCAAATATTGTGTCTCCGCAAGTGAATGGGACAGTGCAAAAAAGCCTCATATTTATGTACATGCGGTCTCGCAGTCGCACAAAGACACCAAACCATTTGCGTGTGTGTGGAGACTGTCCCAAAAGGGTATTCAGATTATATGCGTCGATAGTTGGAAATGATGACTAAAAATAACGTCAGAACCGCAAACTCTTGTAGCTTTCATTTGCCGTCTGCTTGTAGCTTAAGTTGCATTTGAATGATTTGCGCTTAAAGTACTAAATTATATATTTAATGAATATATGTATTTCCACTTTTCAAGATCCATAAACAATTTATTTAAGCTTTTCAAATAATTATCCTTTATGAAGAGACTATATACTTTAGACGTATTTTGGTAAAAAGATTATTTATGAAATTAAAAGCTTTTCAATAAAAGTGTAAAAGTCTTTTCTAAGTCGACTCTATTTTATTGCTTTTTGTTTAAAGTATCTTGATTCATTTTTTAGAACAACGAAAAAAGTTAAAACGTTTTTGATTCTAACATTCAATTTTAATGCCAGGGTGATAGCCTTTACTGCAAACAAAAATTGATAAGTGAAAAATATTAATACAATAACAATAATAAATTGGTTATGTACGTTTCTACCTTCCTCTTCTACACTATACAAAAATTAGCACTTCTATGAATTTCGGTGAAAAGCGGGGCGGAATAATCTATGTGTATTCTGTATTGATTAGGTATGGCAATTTCAGATATAAATTTATAATAGGTACATATTTTGATTTGTTTTCTTTTTCTTTTCTCTTGTCTACAATTTTAAAGTGTATGGATGTTTTGTTTATGTTGTTAATAGCATTTTTTTGTGTACATTTTTAACTACCCAAAAACGCGTTGAGTATTTTTTGTTTTTTAAAAAGACTCGCTGTGGAATATTCCCTGAAAGAGTTTTGTTAAAAATCAAAACCGTTAGCTTTGACTTGGTGTTCCTGGTTCAGATCTTGTGCTTGAACCATTTGCCTGCGGCGGCGGTGGCGGCGGAGATGTCATTGAGATCGGCTTAGAATGATGAACGGGGCGGAAACTTTTAAGCTGTGTTGTGCCATTAAACCGAACATTAACATCTCCCACCATGCTAAGTGGATGCATTTCTTCGATTTTCATTCCAACATCTTGACGATTGATCAAAGGCGACTTTTGACCACAACTATTGCTGATGCATATTGATGGTGGTGGACTTATGGGTGTGCCAACACCACTATCAACTTCAATTGGACTTTTTAGATTACTCACAACACGATCGACATGAGTAGGTAGCTTCAGTTCATCGTATCTACTGTGTACCTCAGTAGTCATGTTGTTGTCAATAAGTCGATTAGGTCTTTGTTGTTGCGGTTGCGGTTGCTGTTGTGCTTGGTTTTGGTTGCTGTTTTGATTGTTTGGGTTCAATGAAGCTCCAGCGCGTTGTTGCCTTAGATGTTCATAAGTGTTCTCAAAGAATGGTGTCTTCTTTTTGACAGGTGACGAACCTTCTTCACGTTCATTGAGTTCTTCGAGAACTTTAAGTGGGAATCCCAAATGACTATTTACCGAAATAGATTTGTTTATTTTGCGATCTGAAAAGTATGGTCTTCGGCGTTGCTTCTCGATGTCTTCCAACTGTTGTATTATTCTACGAACATCACTTGGCAGATCTAAATCCAGATCATGCTCCACAACATGACCAATAAATCGTCCTAATGTTTGTATTGTCAATTCTAAAGTTTGAACTTGTGACTGGAGTGTAGTAATTTGTGTTTGTTGTGAAGCACGGGTTTTCTCCAGCTGAGCAATACTGGATTGAGCGAACTGATTAAAAAAAAAGATTAATAAATAAAAATCACGGATTAAATAAACGTATAATTTTTTACCTGTAATTGTGTTTCTAAATGTTGGCTTTGAGCTTTTTCGCGGTTTAGCATCTCTAGATGATGTTTTGTGGTTGTTATTTCTTCTTGGAGGACGTTGTATTCAACTTTGTATTCAGTAAGTTGCTTACTGATGTCCATGGTAAATATCTAAAAGTAGACAATTAAAATAAGATATTTAAAAATGGGCCATTTGTTTATTATAAGCAATAACAATATATTAAATATTTGGTTACTGTTGAGAGTGTAAACATCCATCCAATTTTAAATCAAAGTAGATATATATGTACATATTTACACATACCATTCTCATTATTTGTTCCATTGTATCGCCTGTCATTTTGGGAACAACATTCTTTAAATAATCCATTATTTCTTCAAAACCATCTCGTGCCAATAGATCATCCTTGTGAACACTTAATAGTGCAACAGCAAATTTAAAAATAACTTCAGATGATTCTAAGAAAAGCAAATCGAAAACTCTTGCCACAAATCCCAATGGAAACTGTGAGCTGAAAACCGTAAGTATCCATGGAGCTGCGTATAAAGTTGGTGAGACATCATTTTTATCAAGCCATTCATAAAGATCTGGCATATGATCTTTGACCAATCTTGATAGTTGATACAACTGTAGTTGGAATTTTTTCATATCGGGCAAGTACTTGGTGCGCATTTGTCTACGGAACATAAGATGCTTAAGTAATTGGAACGCATCTGCCTCATCGCACTAAAAGTGATAAAGATAAATGTAAGACTTAATAATATAAATAAATTATTAAATACTTACATGTAAAAGTAATACACCACAAATAAATCCTAGACCTTGGCAATAACCCAATTCTGGATCCAGTATGGAATATGCTTTAAGTAGATTAAAGAGCGACAGTTGACCCACTCCTAAGGGGTCCTTATAGTACTTATGATTGGGAAATGTGCGACCTAAGTCAATAAATATGGCATGCTGATGCTCTGTGAGATTCTTCAGCAGCGTGTGATAGGGTGTGTTGAAGTTCGGAAACTTCTTTGTATCCACAGGTGCGGTATTCATGGAATGCTGCTCAGCGAGGAAAGTCCAGACATCACCACGTTTTGAACGTGGTACTCCTGTCTTAATGGCTTGCATAAGAACTCTGGGATCTTTTTTATTTGTGATCTTAACGGAATCTCTTTCGATGATCATTTCCCAGCGTTCGATAAGTTGTTTGTCACATGGTACAATCTCTTCGTAGTCTAATTTAATTTTTTTGATTTCATTTTCATTTTGTCGTGCTTGAAGCATGGCGTTTTCATTTTCCATGCGATTCAGAAGGATTGTCTGACGAATGGCTGTACGCCAGAGCTCTCGTAATTCTTCTTTGGTACGTTTTCCACTTTTTTGTTCTAAAATATTAATAATAATGTAAATTACTTAAAGGAAAAGCCTAACATATTTATATACTTACGTATTACTCTCATTGGGGACAAGAACTCAGCTTGAGGATCACCTTCATTAGCTTTTGAAGGAGTGACGACACTATTCAATATCGCTTGACGCCATGAACCTTGATGGTTAGAACTTTCCTTTGGGTTGTTGCCAACTTTTCGGAAGCTATAATTCCAAGGAATGTTGTTTTACGTAATTTTTAAGATAACTAATTAACTTACATATCCATCATTGGTGACTTAAGCTGCTCTGCGTTTGGTTTGTTGGGACTTATCGAGCCCAGTGTATTCGATCTTGAACGGAATCCCTCTGGTGGCGATTCGCTGGGCTCTTCCTTTGACTCTTTAATATGGAAATCCCGCACATTGTGCGGAATATTTATATCATCTTTACTGGCCTTTCTTTTGAGTAAATGGTCGAAAGAACTCGTAAGAGAACGCTTTGCTTTCATAAATATTGTACTCCCACCCAAATACTGATTCAAGAATTCTGAACGATTTTCTGCTGTATCATGGACGTGTCTTTGCTGCCTTGACTCACAATGTGCCCTTAATAACATCATTAGAAATTGATTTTGCTCTCCTAAACTAGAGCTAGTTTTTTCGGAGCCATAATATTTGGCCCATATAGTGTCCTGTTCGTCGTCACTCAGCGATTCTATTCGACGAAAGATGGCGTTCTGTGTTTTCTTTTCGCTAAGACCTTCTACATCGGAACAAAGTTTATGATACCATAACATTGGACAGTGTTCGCATGAAAACACTTGACTAGCTTCTTTTTTCTTTTGTTCGGAGCAAGTTATAAACGCTTGCGATATAGCAGCTACAATATCATCACACACATGATCGGATTGACATTTAAAAACGTAGCCAATGTAACCATCGTTGTGGCCTTCACGACATATGATGCCGAAGTGATCGGCATGTTTGTTACCTTGGGCGCAGCTCGCCACGTCTTTGAAATCCTTATAGAGTAGAACTTGTTTGCGATCTGGCGAGATTAAACGTAGATCCGATCGCCCAACTAAAAAGACCATAGTGCGATTTTGTTCAACATAAGGTGGTATACAACCGTAAGAAGCTGAACGGTCTCGTTGTTTGGGAATACTGTAAATAGAGTTAAGTTAGTAATTTTTAAGAAAATAAAAACAAAAAAACAGGGGGAGATAGTGCTAATTGAGCTAGAGAGGAATTTGCAAACACAAAAGTAAAACAATATAAATCTATGGTATACAAAATTTGCCTCCTTATTCAAAATTCTATTGTTGGGTAAAATTTACTTAAAGTATACTTTCCTCAGCATTTACATCGTAGAAGTTGAACAAGAATTTTTGAGAGAGAGCAAGTGTAAAATAAACTTGGACTATACACCGATGAAGTAGAGGAAAGATAAAAAGTGATATCGACTGAGAGATTAATTTTTTGGCAACAAACAAATAAATAAGTGCTTATGGAATACAATACATCAGCTATTTTGTAGGACCAGCTTATGAAAGTCATACTGACCAAAAATTTAAAACATCTTGAAGTTGGTATCGGTTCTAGTGGTAATATGTTAACATAGGTAAGGTTAGGTTAGGTTAAAGTGGCTGTTGGTTGGGACGTCCAACACACTTAGACCAAAGTATGGTCCGTTGTGATACCACATGGATCAGTTAATCAGCTTAACTCGTTGAACCAATTGGAGCTTCGAATGAAGCGTAGGAGACAAGTAATGTCTGAATTCTTTAGATCACTGGTATCGTTAAAGTAGTAGTCTCCAAGGTGGATTCTACGTCTTTGTGATAAGGCAGGGCATGTGCACAGAAGATGAGAGATTGTCTCTTCTTCTTCTTCGTCCATGCAACTCCTACAAAAATCATTTGCAGGGGCTCCGAGTCGAATAGCATGCCTTCCTATTAAGCAGTGCCCAGTCAGGACACATAGGTAACGAAACTGTTCAAATTATTTTCTTCACACAAATACATACTCGTATTTCGAAGCAATTAATTTTTAGAAAAGATTTAGTATTGACTTCTTAAACTTAGAATTCGGACTAAATAAACAAATTTTGGTTGCTCTCTCAACTATTCCTGGGTGCGAGAGATTTACAATTTGCGGAGATTTATATAACATGAAACACCGCAATTAGTTTTTATTTACTTTAATAAATGATAAAAAAGTTACCTTTCTAATTCTTCTTTAAATTATATAACTAGTTAACTTAAGATTTCCAAAGTTTTAGACAAAAAAAGTCGCAAAGGTGGAACCTAGGGTTATTCTGCGCTCAACGAGATACTCTCACATTTATGCAATGTTTTACTGTTTTTTAAATTAATAATTTTTATATTTTATGTATGAATAATAGCCCATACTGATTAAACTAATTAGAATTAGATTTTTTAACTTAGAAGAGCCTATATATTTTTAAAGGGCATTCCAAAAATTATATCCTGAAGCTTAAGCAGCAGCGTGTTTATATCTTTTGCAAAGCTGTTCAAAACGTATGTAAAAAGCAATCTAAACTATAAATGTGTATTAAATGTGTTAAAAGTTTATTTTTACCAATAATAAAAATTAAAACCATAGTTTATTAGAAAAGTGTTTGATTGCTTATATGTAGACATTATAAACATAAGACTGATGAACGTCTTTAAATTTCAAATTACCGCTTATTAGATTTATATTTACAGGATTTTCTTTTGCGGTTTTCTTTAGGCTTTTTTTGCTTCTTCATTGTACACACTTAGACCAATAGTTGGTCCGTTGTGATAGCATGTTTGTTATAACCAATTGGTGCTAGCTATGAAGCGTTTGAGACATTGTAGTAGAAGTAGTAGTAAAAGTCTTCGTCTCCGTGATAGGGCAGAATATGAACGTATTAGGCATGACAACGTCTCCTCTTTACTTATGCAGCTTCTGCAAACATTTTTTGCAGCAGCTCCAAACAGAAAAGCTTATTTTTCTATCAGGCAGTGTCCTGTAGAGCACCTTCAATGGAGTTATTGAGAAATTGACGAACAGAAATGAGTTGCTTTGAGCATTTAGCATCAAGCATTGGCCAAATTAGTTAGTTAACAGACAAGAGTGGTGGTTCGCTTTCTTTATGGTATCATGCTTAAGCATAAGTTTACAAGAAGCTTTATCGATGTTAGATTTTTGGGCCAACAAAATTAAAAGTAAAAATGTTGAACTTTTTGAAAGTTCGTCAGCATTGCATATAAGAGAATGTTGAACTGTTCTGCCATCTCGACAAGAGGACAATTTCGGGCTCTTATTGAGTTGGATGGAGATAGAGTCAAATGATTTTAGGGCAGCTTGACTATTTGAGAAGATAGTGGGATAGAGAAGATCGGTAGCCTTTGATAGTTAGAAGTTCTGCCTGGAACGAGTTACAGTAATTACGAAGACGCAATGAAAGACATAGATTCAGTCTGAATCGGAATCTACGCCTCCACCGACCCAGTCATCTGTTCATCCCCCAGGTAGAACAGGAAAGGATAGGGTCTAGGACGATTTTGTAGAATTGAAGATAGTGGGTTACGTAGTCGGCGTTACTATTTAGAGATCTGAATGAGTTTAGAATAATGAAGTGATCAATATTGCTATTGATTCCAATTTAAGAAGGCTTAAAGCCGAATAGTTAAGTTAGCTGCCGATTGTTTATAGAAGATATCTAGTGGTATAAGATGGAACAGAGAACTCATACATAAATTGCATTTGCTGAGTTTGTCACGGTTCGTTGCTGTGCCTAGCGCAGTCCCCCTTATTGCTACTTCATATGTTAGGATTGATTTAATGACCAATATTTATAGTCAGCGTGTAATGTGAGTTTGTAGACCCATTTATTACCATAATCTTTCTTTTTTACAAGAAAGTAGAGCCAAGTGGCTTTTTTTGAACTCTTTCTTCGATGTTAGGTTTCCAGGCTTAATTTTGTAAACAAAATAAGACCCAAGTATTTAGCTTGTCTAAAAATTTAAGCTGTTTGCCGTTTATATGAAGAGGGTCTTTGTGTGGAATTTTGTATTTGCTGGTAAAAAGGACAAGTTCCTTTACCACTAAGTCCCAGAGTGTTGGAAAAGGAGTGTTCCTCTTCTCATAATTTTACGAATAGTAAAATCGCAAGTTTTGCGTTGATAACCTTGCTTATCAGCATATTGATGTATCAACTTACTGATCGACTTATCTAACTTTAGAGATGACAGTGCCGATGTGATTGCAGATTTGTCGACATGGGACAGGTTCAGACGACATAAGGAACTTGAAAGTAAAGCAAGTTTCTAGAATCTGATTGGCCAGCTGCCAAAAAATTTACTGCAAATTAGAAGAACTTTATTGGAATGTTGACTGGAAAGTTAGTCAAGAAAAATTCCCTAACTATCCAGCCAAGTCTTCTTATGTCAAAATGACAGTTGATCATGTTTTTTCATTCAACTAAAATATGAACTTTATCACTCTGTGATACAACTCTATTTTATGTTTTCTGTAAAAGGGTTCCTTGTCAATTTGGAAAAGAAATAAGTAATATTTCTTTACAATTCAAAATACAAATCGTAATGGGCTTGTAGCTTGTCCGAGAAGTGTTTTGCAGACAATAATGTTTTTGGTAGTTTTTGTACTTTAACTTAAAGCAGAGGTTTGTGAGGTAAAGTTATAAATTTGAAATTCATGACACTTGAAAAACTAACTAGTTCCCTTGGTCAAAACAATAATGCGTTCAGTTGTTTTAGTTCAAGTGTTTTAAAAAGCAATGATGATAGGCTTATAGGTCTTAAATCTTTAAGGTTAACATGGCTAGGTTTGCCTGCTTTGTATATATATAAAAACAACTTTGACTTCTCTGCATGACAATGGAATGTGAGCCATATTGAAACAAATATTCAAGAAGTTGGTGAGAATAGGTATAAGAATATAAGGATTTTTATGAAGTTCCGCTGGAATTATTCCATCTGGACCTGCGGATTTGTATGGATCGAACTGTCCATTTTAATTTAATTTCCTTTGAAATCAGATTTAGTTGAGGAGTTAAGTTACTAACAAAGCTATTTGGGTTAGTGTTGCTAACAAAAAGAGAGCTACCTGGAAATTGTACATCCAGCAGCAGGTTGTATAGCTTACGAACCTGTTATATGTATTTAAATCATGAAAATAACTTTTTTCTTAAAGGATTTTGAATGACCTTTTCTTTTTGATTTTCGATTAGTGCACTCCTTTCAAAGTTATCAAAGGTCAAATTGAAATTCATTTCTTATTCTATTTTTCAGATCACTTGTTGAAAATGAAAATCAAGTAAAATTATGAAACTTTTCCGAGGAGACCTGTTATCTATTTGAAAAGTGAATATTAAAAAAAACGTAAAGTACTTTTATTTGTTTGTGGAAAAGGAACTTGTCATAGAAAATTAAAAGATATTTATATTAAAAATATTTTAGTTTAAAAAAAACATAATATGTAAATATTCTAATAACTCCATTAACTGTGAGCTGAAATTATTATTTTTGCAGTGAAAAATGTGTTTTTCAACAAACGTCTATAAAAAATCAAATGCTAAGCATTGAAAATAGTACGTATTAAATAATTAAAAAAAAAAAGCAAACACAACTAATTCATGCAAAAGGAAAACACAAATTTTACAAACAATATTGTCGTTACTCACTTATCCAAAGTCAAATATTGTTCTGGTAGAATTGGAGCCGTTAAAGGCTGTGTTGGAAGTTTATTAACTACTACTACACCACAACCATCACCATCACCATCGACTTCATCACTACTATTACTTTTTGTTCCAATATAAATAAGATAGTGTTGTTAATATTTGTTTTTGTTTTACATATAATCAAAGTTATTATTACCACAAGCTCAAAAATGGAAACTTACTCTTTTTTAACTGGAAGAACCAGCTGACTATGTCCTCGGGTTAATTTCCTTGGTGATTTATTTTCTTTGTCTTCTTCAATTTTAATTTTCACACCTTCCAAAACCTCAGCTTCGATTTCTACACTACTTTTTAATTCGTTTCCATCACTCTTAACCGAACCCTCATCGGAAGCATCTTCTTGGGAATCAACTTCACTATTACCCGTTGATGGGGGTTCTTCTTTGGTTACCTCAAATGATCCCTCGTTGCTATTCAGCGACATCTTTCGACTTGTGCCCAACTGCACGAGGCGGGATCTTTGAGCATCGTACGCTTTAAATTTTGGCAAAGCATCATCGATAAATGTAAACGGGACACGTTTGTGCGAAACTCGGATCTTGCCAACGTACATGACCTCAAAGAAGTGCGTATGATTTGGAGAGATGTCGCCGAGCAGCGAGAGATTAGCTTGAGCCGACGTACTTGTTGCAATGTGAACCTAAATTTAAGAAAAAAAAATATTTTAGTATTGGAACAGTTTTATTTTACTATATTGTTTCTTACTGTTCCAGCTGAATTGCTCAAACCGTGTGTATAACTTTTGGATGATGTCATTTTAGATGACACCAAATTAGGACTAGCGTCATGTGGAGCATTACGAACAGCTTCGGATAGCTTGAGATTTGTAGCTGGCGTTGAGTGTAGACCATTACCAAGAGCTTTTTGTAAACTCTGATCACTTCCAGAACCTGAATTTGCTACCAAGGTCTGGGGTATGCTACCGACGGAACCGCCTAATGTGTGCGCTGGATCGCGCATTTGATGCATCAATTCCGCCATCTAGAAAAAAAAAATAAAGTATGAATAATACTATAATTTATTGGACTTTTGTAAAAGGTTTGTTTAATAAAGCCAAACTAAAATAAAAGCTCAAACTTTGTGTATTAGCGAGTTACTGTTAAATAAAATAATACATTCTTGTTAGGCAAAGACTGCAAAAATCGTTATCCTGTTTCATGTATGCAATAATTTCAAATTTATACTTATATAATAAATAGAAAATATAATTAAGTCTGCCATTTTTGGGGCAAGGCTTCTTATTTTTCTCTATCTTCTACGTGCTAGACCCATTTGAGAACTTTAAAGACAGCATTTTAATCAAAAACGCAATCAATCTGTTTCTTTCATAAAGTTTTTAAGAATAAATTGACAATGATTTGCAATTTCTTCTGTCTACAAAAAATAAACACTCAGACACATAAATTGAAATAAAAATGTTAACTAATAAATGCTAGAGACTTGTGCCCCCGTTAAACCGAACAATATGTGTTTATACTCATCGAGTTGCAAAATTTGTCGTTTTGAATTATTTTTGTTTCCGAAATATAATGATAAAACATATAAAAATAAATCAAAACTTATTGCGAAAGAATTAAGTCTTTATGGGGTGTTTCGAAATAACATACACTCCGTGTCAACTGAATACGCACACACATTTTTGAGGGTACTTTGTACATCTGTAGACATTTTTAACGAAATAAACATATGAAAAAACCGATAATAATTTATCAACACTTTAATAAGCCGGAAAAGCAAAGGTATCAAGAAGTTTTTTCAGACGAAAAACAGTTTGGCCCAACTTTTATTTTCACGATTTGAAAGAGTATAAAGGTGTTTAAAGCTTTATTATAGCCGTGAAGGAGATGTTGTAAGGATATGAATACCCTTATAATGATTAAACTAAGCGGGACAAGATTAGAAATAAGATACCGATGCACATTGATTTTAAATGTCTTCACATTCCAATGAGTAGAAAATACTGAGTATTTTAAAGCAGACTACATTCATGCGGTGTGACTAAAAAACGAATCTCTGTACTTTACAATACGTCCAAAATTGGGCTTAAGGTTAAACTGATGAGCATTCCTAGAAGCACGGGTATTAAGGTTGAATTGTTGCAACCGGCTATTTAGCCGGTTTTCGTTTAGTGCGGTTTAAGAAAGATTTCCTGTACTTAACAGTACGTTCGAAATTGGGTTCAAGGGTAAACTGGTGGAAATTCCTAGCAGTACGGGTATTGAATTGTTTAAGGGGAGAAATGCAACTGGCCATTTCACTAGAGCATTGTTTATAAAAACAACAATAAAAGAATGATAGGCATGAGACCTTGTGGCGTTGTTCAAGAAAAGCAAATGTCGCGGTAAGAGAACGATCTCCTATGATTTTTAGATTTATATCCAAAAGCCCAAATGTGAGAATTATATTCGAGTTTTGGACGAATAAAAGCTTTGCAAATTGTAGACGGGTCAGAAGAGGTAAACAACTTCTTGCATCGTCTGAAAAACCTAAACACTTAGCAGCATCTTTGGCGATGAGGAATGTGTGACCACTCCACAAAAAGTGGTTTGTGATGGACATACCAAGAACTAAAATCTGTTCAGTCTCCTCGATGCAAGTACCACCCATGGATAATAGGATTGAAAGGGAATTACGCTTTTGCGACAGGAAGAGCGTCGGAGACAAAACGTAGCCCTGGGGCACACCAGCGTTTATTGTGTGGATAACAGATTTGAACCCGTCCAATACTACTTGAATTGAACGGTCCGAAAGGCAATTTCTAACCCAACAAAGAAGAGATTCATCAATATCAAAATCACGCAATTTCGATAAGAGAGCTTGATTTCAAACTCTATCTTACTTTCTTCAAAACGATGTAAAGATTTGATCCACTGTTCGGTGAGATAAACTATGAGATCACAATTTTAACTATTGCTACGATTTGCCAGCGTTAAAGAAAACCTCTTCAAAACAAAAAAACCCTAGCTACTGTAGGAGTACGAGAGAAGATATGCCCCCAAATTGAATTATCAAGTAACTGTATTGCCCAGAAATTTGCGTTATCCATCGAGCTTCTGAAAATGCATATGGATGAAATGTGAGGCCATGTTTTAACCCTTTCTAGAAGCTTACAACATATATAGAAGGTCATATTACAATATTAGAAATCCTGCTTCAATTAACAAGAGAGCTGAGGTCTTTTATAAGTGTTTTTAGTTTCACTAATTTAAAAACAAAAATATATCAACATAGTACATTTCATGTTACAATCAATGTATGCTTACAAACAAGTTTAATGTTTAAATGATGCTCACTCTATAAACTTTAATATAGTGACATGGTTTGCCCTTTAAATTTTATTCTCAAGGCCGTTGTGTTGATCATTTAATACAAAAATTATTTAAGTCCCGCTGATTTCTCTGTTATGTGTATTCATTCTATCAATAAATTTTATGTATAGCACCCCTCTGTCTTCATTCATTAAAATAAGTTTTGTGTGTTTTTCTTTGCCTAGCTTAAAATATACAAAAACGACCTTAAGATTATACACGTTTGATCCATTACAATTAAATATGGGCTTTTTAATAAAATTTAAATATTCGACTCACCCATAATTAACCTCGAAATCGTTATAAATAAAACCTAGAACTTAGCTACAAACAAACAATAATTAAAATTTACTACAACTTTAACATTCTTAAGCTTAAAGTTGTAAGTGATTAACCCTTTTTTTCCGGCTTCCTGGATAATAATTTTATTATTAAAAGATTGAATTAGAAAATTTAGCTATTTATTTTTTAACTTAATTCTGTTTAAATTTAAACAAAAACAAACTCATTTCTCTGACCCTCTTGTCTCCACGTCGCGTCGTAGTGTTGCGTCGCGTTCGTCGGGTTCAAGGTCTTATTTATTTTTAATTCGTAAGTTTTTTGTTTGATGGAATAAAATGTCCAACAAAGTCTGCCAAAAAATTATGATACTCATAACTTTCATTTGTTTATTTACGTTTCACTTGTTGATTTAAAAGATTGCCATTTTGAGTTTAGGTTGAGAAACGAGTGATTATTGAAAATTGAATGCTGGTAACATTTAACCCTAATTAGTAGGCCGATTAGTGTGTGGCTTCAATATTAAGTTGTGACTGGTTTAATTTAGTTAGCGCGTTGTTGCAGTCACAAAAAGACAGGTTGATCGACTGTGTAGCAATGACCTTACACCGTTGATTGGTTGGTTGTTTGGGAGCATCACACCGCTCTATCGTACAGTGGATCGTTTCATACATGCAAAATTAAAAAAAAAATCCAACATTGTTTCAAATAAAAATTTTGAGTTTATTAGTGTATATAATAATAAATAAATAAATTTTAATTTGTTTCAGAGTCTAACTTAATTAAAATTATGAACTAAACCCAAAAATACTATTTTATTCAAAAAAAATCAAAATTTTAACAATATTTTATTAAAATAAGTTTTCAGGAGCACCAGCCCAGAGATGGGTTTGGTTATACTCAAGCTTTGGACGTATATATTTACTTGTAGATAACAGTCAGATCTGAAGGGGCGACAAATTTCTTGCATCGCCTTTGGAAACCCAAACACCAAGCGGAATTTTTGGCGACATCGTGTATGTTTTCGTTCCCCAAGAGGTCGTTGGTGACCTACATACCGAGAAAATCAAGATGTTCAAATGCCATCCATGGATAATGGCAAGGGGAGTATATCTAGCTTTAACGCTACGAGACAGCATTGAGTCTTAGAAGCATTAAATTCGACGCGGTTTTTTGTCCGCATTGTACAATGTTGTTTAGGCCGGAATTTAATGAGCTTATCATATTTTTTTTTTGTTGTAGTTCCACATCCGAAGAAGAGGGACGTGAGTCTGAAAACGAATATGAAAAGCTAAGAGTACTATCGTCAGCGAAACGATATATTCCATTAGAAGTTGCAGACAGGAGATCATTAATTAAAATGAGAAGGAGTGTTGGAGATAGAACAGAGCCCTGGGTCACACCAGCATTTATTTTGTGGTTTTCAGACTTAAACTTATTCAATACTACTTTTATTTATCGATCTGAAAGGTAATTACTAATTCATTAAAGGAAGGATTCATAAAATCCGAAAGCACGCATTTTTGATAAGAGAGCCTGATGCCAAATACAATCAAATGCTTTTGAATTACCAAGTGCAAAAAACTTACTTTCTCCAAAACGATGTAAAGATTTGCTCCACTGTTCGGTGAAATGAACCATAAGATCAGCAGTGGTCCTATTGCTGTTAAAAAGCTTTCAATCTTTGAGGTATTTATTAAGCTGATATTTAATCAACGTTTCCATGACCTTAGAAAGAAGGAACGTAAGTCCAGTCTGTCGGTAATTTGAGGGTGAGGAAGATCCGCTTTTTTTGGGGATGGGCTTGAAAAATGCGGTTTTTCATCCTCTCGAAAAGAGACCTGATGAAAAAGCTGCCGACACAAGACGCTATGAACAAGGCAAACATCAGGCGGTATAACATCACCACGAGTCAGGTCACGAAAAGTCAATCATATTAACATAACCTGTCTTTCAAGTTTCGTAAGGGACTCAAAATGGTTTCATTGATCTTAGAAGAAAGCCTTAAGTTTCATGTGGTATAACAATGGTCTAAGTGTTTCTTACTCCATCACGGACAGCCACATTAACCTAACCTGCTTTAAAATTGTATATACTATTACATAATGCACTTTTTAGTAGTTACCTATAATAAAAATGTTATGACTTCGATGCCCTAAAACTTCCAAAATTGTTCACGGCAAGCAAAATTATCTTACTTGGACTTTTCAAGTGAGTGGAGAATTGTTAAAATTGTAACAACTCAACAAATTTGGATTTGCCTTTTTTACGTCTACTACAAAACGGTCCACTGTGTCATTGTCGGTCACGATGATTTTTAATTATTTTTGTTTTTCTTTTATTCATTACAATAATATCAATTACAATAAAACGAATAGTAACTATATAGTGTATCTATTATAAATATATTATTATTGCAATTATATTTCGTTTAGACTATAAGAGTTATACACGATGATGATATACATACATTTATACAACATGTATATAAAATCGATTATGAAAGTATTTAGAAGCTTCTTATTAATATTTATTATCAATCATTATTAAATATAGGTGTCTGATGTCAGTGAAATTCAAAATTACATAACAAGAACATGTCTCTTCTCTGATCAAATTATAAATACGCATAAAATCTATAATATCGGATTTTCCAAAAGAAACTTGACCATTTTAAATTTAATTCGTGAACGCACCATTTCACTAATCATCGAACTGTCATTGTCAATTTATTCAGTAAATTTAGCATTTTCCATCATGCTAAAGTACACTTACGATCAATATCTGCAAATTATAAACATTTTCTACCAAAATTCGGAGTAGGTGGTAGCAACTTTAAGACTGATGAAGAAGATGATCTGATCAATCATCGCAAAATCATCTTCAGTGACAAAGCTCAGCTCATTTTTGGCTCAATGTATTCGTCAATAAGCACAATATGCGTTATTGATTGGCTGAAAATCCACATTTTTTGTTTGATGAAAAACCACTTCATCCATATTTTTTTCGTCGTTGATAATTATCGTCACGTTACTGTGAATGATGACTGGCGAGCATTATCGCTTCATGATTACCAAGTATTTTAGACCATTTTTTGGGAAGATATAAACTTGGGAGACATGTGGTTTCAACGGGATGGTGGCACAAGCCACACAACACATCTTACAATCGATTTATTGAAGAGTCTGCTGGATGGGCCAATCAACTAGACGTCTGGTTCGTACGGTTTAACGTTTCTAGACTATTTTATTTGGGGTTACGTTAAGTCAATGGTTTATGCGAATAAGCCGACGACATTGTAAGAGGTCAGAGCCAATTTTGAAAAAAAAAATAGCTGCTATTCCGGGCGAAATGCGTGGAGGAGCCATCGAAAATTGGGTCCAATGAATCAACTGCTGCAAACGTAGTTGTAATTAATTGTAAATTAAATTAAATTATCGATTCAAATAAAGATTTCATGCACCCTTTAGTTTAAGCCAATAATAAAGTATTTTTAAAATATTTCAAATGGTTTGCGTTTTATTTTAAAAAAAGTTGTGAAGTCTTTATTAACAGAGCAAGGATGTTTTGTTGATATTGAACAGAGCTTGTTGGAAAAACGCAAGAAATTGGTTGAACTACTGAAAAATCTAGAAGAAGAAAATGTTATCAGCAAACAAAGCTAGATTTTAATGAAATCAAGCTTTCTATAATTCCGTTTTCCAACTCCGAAGACTATGATGCCCACAAATGTATACTTGATTTCAAACGTGTGTTTGATTCGTTTGGGACTGATCAAAATTTTTAAATTAAAATGCATTCGTCGATTAATGAAATCTGAATCTGAAGAGAAATTTATTTCTGCGAATTGATAATTCAACCAAGTATCAAGAGTTCCGTACAAATTGTCCTGAAAATTTCGGCCACAACTTTAGGATTTCTGAAATCATTGATTGAAAGAAGAAAACAACTTTTGCTTCCGCCAATACAAGTGTGATGGCTTATATTTTAAAGATGCAAGAGCTGGCTGCACGAGCAATTCTAAGTGATATCCAGACAGTAAAATTTTTTTTTTTTTTTTTTTTTCAATTCAATTTCTTTATTGTAAACAATACACTAAGACAATGTCTTTTATAGTATTTGTACTTTGGTTGGACAATTAAAGTGCTGTTTGATTCTATATACAATAAGATAATACTTAGGCTGCTAAAAATATTTTTTTTTTTTAATAATACATATAAGACTTTTCCTCTCTTCTTCTTTCCTATTTCCCCCTTAACATCCTAGTTGTTCGAAAAATGTTTAAAAACCTCGGTCTTGAAACTTACTGCATCCGTTATCCTCTTAATGCTAACCGGCAGAGTTAAAAAGGCGAATGCTGTGAACGAAGAACAACCGTGAGGAATTTAGATATCTAAAAGTTGGAATAACTAGATTATTTGTTCTTGACGATGTACAGAACTCAATTTTTTCATAAAGGTACTCAGGTGTTCTTGTGCGAATAATTCTGTGGAGAAAGATACAAATACGGAAATTTACGTAATCGACCATAGTGCACTTAAGAATTTTTTTGCTGAAAGCAGAGATATGGTCATATCGGCGAATACCATAAACGTAGCGAGTCATGTCATTAAGCGCCACACGTAGTTTGTATTCAGATAAAGAATCCAGTTTCGGATACACGACTTCAGAAAAGGAAGTACGAGTAGAGTTCTCATAAGACGAAGTTTTGTTTCTTGAGGAGTAAAAGAATTAGATACCCATAGTTTTCTTAAAGTTCCGTAAATACGTGCAATGACATAATTTATATGGTCTCTGCAAGAGAGATCCCTAGAGATTTTGAATCCAAGACTGGTCACAGAATCTACAAAACTAACATGGGCACTATTCAAAGTAATCGAAGGTAGATCTCTATGGTTGTATGTCTTCTTAGAAATTAGTAGGGCTTGACTTTTATTGGGATTGAGCACTAGACCATTTTCCTTAGCCCAGTTAGAAATTCTCTCAAGATCTTCATTAACGCGAAAGACAAGATCCTCTATTAAACCGATTCTACGTGAGAGATAAATTTGTATATCATCTGCATATAGATGAAAAGAGACGTGCTCACAAACCGAAGGCAAATCGTTGATAAAGGCACAAAACAAAATTGGCCCCAGAATAGAGCCTTGTGGCACGCCCATCTTCAAGTACGTATGTGCTGAAAAATTGTTTCCAACACATACACGCTGAGTTCTGTTACACAAATAACTACCAATGAGACGAACAGCTGAATTCGAAAAACCAAAGTAGTGCTCAAGTTTTTGACAAAGAACTCGATGATCAACTTTGTCAAAAGCCTTCGAGAAGTCCAATAGGCACAGTACTGAGATATTGTCTTTATCGTATTCGAGTCTTATATCCTCTAAGATCTTTACCATTGCTGTAGAGCAGGAATGGTTAGCTCTAAATCCAGATTGGTATGGAGACAGCAATCTTTTGGACGTAAAATGGTCAATAATTTGTTTAGTAAGGATTTTTTCGAGAACTTTGGACATGCAAGGTAAAATGCTTACTGGCCGGTAGTCGGCGAGTTCGGAAGGTGTGGGCTTTTTCGGAACAGGAGTTATCCTGGCTGCTTTCCACGCAATAGGAAACGTAGAAGTGACAATACAGTGATTAAAAACATGAGTTAGAGCGTTAATCAAGCAGGGTAGGACAAGTTTCAAAAATCTTAGCGGAATACCGTCTTCACCTATAGCTTCGGACCTCAAGGATTTAAAAGTGCGTATAATTTCGTCTTCAGTTACCGTCTCAAAGCAAAAATCGTTAACTCCATCATAAAGTAAGCCAGCCTTGGGCTCAAAGCTAGTAGCTAATTGATTTGTTTGAGTAAACTGATTGTTGAGGTCATTAGGATCAAGTTCACACTTAGAAATTGGCTTTTTACCAATACCAATTGTTCATGGCTTTCAAGATCATTCTTCCGATATTGCCATTCTGAATCCGTCTCTTATTCTTTTGCATGTGAACATGGCTTAAATAAGTGTCCAATTGGTCTAAGCAAGTCAAGAATTATTGATACTGCGTTCCGAAGCAATTGACCCTTAATCAAATTTTTAATACAAATTAAAAGGGATTGGGATAATTTAAAATATGTTCTTATGGGATAATTCCCGTTAAGATAAAGTTCCGTAATCAAATAAATTTTATTAAAGTTTACAGTATGAATTTTCCATTGTTACTAGGTCGTAATGCCTTAAGTATTCTTGACAAAACTTGACACAACTCTTTAATTTTCCCATTGCTATTACCTCCAAAATTTAAAAATTATTCTTTAAAAACGTTTGCAGACAATTCAGAATTTTCTACTTACCAATGCAAACTAAAAAGATTATTTTTATTTCAAATCTAATTAAACTGTTTCTAATTAGTTGACCAGTTGAAACGAACACTTTTTACACTCTACCTTGATTTTGTTGTGTACAATACAAAGACTTATGCACAAATGATGCTTTTTCAAACAATTATCTAATAACGCTTGCATTACACCGTTTAGGATAGCGCTATTCTAGTCACACAAATGACAAAGTGAACGTGGAAATGAGAAGCAAGTAATGTTTCTAATTAGTTGTAAGTTTGATAATGATTTTTCCCTAGAATTTATAAACATAATAACAGACGAATCGCTTTCTGAACAATATGACATTATCCCTAAACTTGATGTTTTTAATAAAAAAGGAAATTATTGAAATCATTGAAGAAAACTATTTGGGCTTAAGAATGACCCAGCCCTATTTCAGAGATTTATTAACTTTATTTTGAAAGATTTTATTCACGAGAGTATAAAGATAAACTTATGACATAACTTTAGCTACAAAAACTATTCCGGAACATTTAAGAGAGTTTAAAGCCACCTTGCTGAATATCGAATGGAGTTAAAACCGAGTAAATGTCAATTTTCTTATTCTGAGATTGAATTGTTAGGATTTTTCATAAGTGGTACGGCCAAACAACAAACATTTAGAGGCTATTAAACAACTTTCGTTTTTGACTAGCTTAGAAGAGTTAAGAAAGTGCCTGGGACTTTTCTCATATTTCTGTCGTTTTAGAAAGTCTTTTTCCGTTGTATCTCAACCTTTAAGAAACCTTATCGAATGTTCTGTTACGATTTGATGATTGTTGTAAGGAGACGTTTTCCGATTTATGCAAACAATAAGTATTTTGTCCAGTTCTGGAAACTTTTAACCCAACTACAGAAACTGAGCTTCATTGTGATGCCAGTTCCAGGAATTAATGTACGGATATCTCGTTAGGCGGTTAAAAAACCAATTAGGTAGCGCAACAATTCGTTGAGAACTAGAGTAGTGACTTACAAGTCTCGACCATTTCTGCGTGCGAGTAATGTTGTCAGGTATGGAGGGAACCGACAGTTCTAGTCCGAATTTGAACTGCTAATTTGAGAAAGCACTTTTCATGACAAGAATTACTTTTGGAGGCTTTTTCAATTGCCACAAAAGGCAGTACCCGGGAAAAAAAACTTTAGATGGCACAGGCAAGGATTGAACTCAAGATCACGAGTACTACACATTTTTAATTACATACAATAAAAAAATACATATGTAAATAAAGACCTAGGAATAATTTTATTTAAAAATGTTCACGTAACTGTTATTATGATATTAAATTCAATACCCAAAAGTTTTGATTGCACTAAAATAAATAATAGCGTTTTCCAGTTTCATCAAATCAATCAATAAAAAAAAGTTTTCAAAAAAATTTTTGGCAAAATCCAATTTTAAAAATTATAAACAATGTAATGTTTGCGTTTTTTTAAATTATCTGTCGACCCTTTTACGAAAGCTATAACAATGCTGCATTGATAAAACATTCTTCTGTTTCCAATATTATAAAAATCGAAGTTCAAAACCTTCATTAGCCCATTAAATATGTAGATATAAATTGGCACACCCAATTGCATCGCATACCTATTTTATACGAATAAAATTTTCTAAATATAAACAAAAGCATGGCACTCATCGTTCCATACAATGAATGTTCATTGAAGTACAAGTGTTTATACATACGTTTACTCTTTTCACCAAATAATGTCATTAACAGAAGTCGAAATGTAAAATCTATAATATATGGTATGTACATATTATATACAAGGTATAGTAATGTTATATCTACCTAAAGATATATTTGGGCATCTTGAAATAATGGGAAGACATTACTTAATCGATTTGCATGCACCTTTTATTGTATCTGCATTTCGACATTTAAATTTGAAATAAAGAAAACAAAGAAAAACTAACAAAATATTTTATGTATACATATACTCGTACAATATATTACACATGCACCTGCCCTAGTAGCCAACAGATTTCTTGACAATTTCTTTAATGTGAATGTTACCAAATTATTTATCATTCAATAACCAAGTGATCATAGAATCATCCAAATGCAATTGAAAGAAATGCACGATTGGGTCGCGTGTAAAATGATTTCTTCGGTTTATAAACATTTCAAAATTGTGAAAGGAGAATCATTTTAAAATAAACGTCTACAAAAATCGAAACGAAGTCTGAGTTCAACATTTTGTTTGATATACATACACTATACGTACATTTTGTATTTATTGAACATTATTGGATGATAACTAAATTGGGAAAGGTATCAAAAAATAAAATCAACTTTGAACTGTTCAAAAAAAGCAGACAAACATTTAGATTTCGAGGTACAAAATTATTGTAAAATAAAATAATTTTAATACATAATTCACCATATTTTTATTGAAAAAAAAAAAAAAATTGTATATCAATGTTAAGGTCCCTTCAAATTCAACCTATGTGCGGAATCAGTTGTTCTGTAAGATAGCAACATATACCAGAAATTCTTTGATAACTTTGGAATTCCGTGCTTTTTTACATTCAAGATTGTTACATTTGAACTATTTTTTTTTAACATTTGTTCAATAAAAAAGATAGGTTGTTACAAATCGTAACAATCGTGCAAAAAGTGGTCTCTCAACTAAAATTTATTCAAGCCAGCCGCAGCGCGAACACCCAAAAACATTTTTAATACATAGTGGTTAACTCTTATATTCCCCATTCCCCAATAAAATGTATAAATTAGCATTTTTGAATTCTACTCCGGTACCAATTTGACAAAAGTATGTACATATGTCTGTTACAACGCACTAAGTGGACTTAGTGCATTTTGGCTGTCATTTGTAGTCCTCACATAAGAGGAGAAGAAAGGAAATTTTTGTAAATTGTTTCTGCTATTAAATAAATATGAACCAAAATTGTCGTACTTGGAAAATGCTTCAGCTAGTTAATACTAGAAGTTGGGTAAAGTACTTTTGTGGTTTTACCTATATAATTATTTTGATTAGGAATTGGTACGTTATATAATAAGAACAAAAAGTTTCTGAGCTCGCATTACCGGAAATGGCTTTGAATAACGCTTTAGAGTGATATGAATACTGGTTGGTTATTATAAATAACAAAATTTATAGTTCACACTGAAAATGGTTTTTGGATTATATTTTTAGGTGAAGGAATAAGTTCAACTACATTGGCCCTGGATGTATCCATGACACGTATTTATAAAAACATAGATCAAGGAGCAAAATTTTCAGTTTCTTCTGGGAACGAGAGCATTTAAGATGATACGTATTATTATGAGAATGAAAGCCAGCATCAAAAAAGAGCCCGTAGCAAATAACGCAAATATTGATAAGGTTGCATAAATTAGTGTAGGAGGAAGTTGGTGGAAAAAATCATGTTCTAAAAAATGGAAGCGTAATTTAAAAAAGCAACTGAAAGCTAAGCGTTTATATGTGAAGATTGCAAAGGTAATTTAAAAATCCCAAAGAACCCAAAAATAATGATAAACCATCAGTGCAAGTTCAAACGTTCGAATATTAATAATGCTTCCGAATGAAATTGTGTGAGAATATTTGGTCTTTAAATAACCTAGAGCAGACAAATTTTATTCTTCAAAATGTTGAAAGCAACCCCCCAAAACATTGAAGACCTAGAAATGAAAATGGAAATCTACGACAAACTGCAGACAAATATTTTCTTACCCTGGATGGCAATAAAACAAGAGTCTGCCAACTGCTTTTCTTAAATACGTTGAATATTTCCAACCGACCTCTAATTAATGCTTTTTTAGGAAAAGAAGACATTGGTGGTCATTTTTCGGGTGAAAATAAAAGAGGAAAATATACACCCCCCAATAAAACCAAACCTGAAGGTATAGCTATTATGTATGTTTAAAAACACAACGAAAGTATTTAGACAGTAAACTTTCCATTAGAAAAATGTTTAGAGTTGTATAAAATACAGTGTATTGAAATGCAGATTTTTCCCGTATCTGAAACAACGTACAGAAGAACATTTTGTAGTTAATACAATTTATCTTTTTATGTATACCAAAAAAAGATCAACGCTTTTTTTGTACTAAATATAAGATCGCGTCTTCTGAAGGAAAACTTGATCTTCAAGTTGAATATGAGAATCATTTGCTTCTCAAAAAAGAAGCATTCGAAGAAAAACAAAACTTATTTAAAAATAATTGATCACAAATTTTTGGAAAGTGACCACTCTTACATGATATATTCAGTCTGCCAGAGGTCCAATATAAGTAGCCTTATAAAGCTGTTCAAATTAAGCATGATGATTGTATTTAAAAATATTAGCAGACAAATTGATTAATAATAAGACAGTGGAAATCGATGGCCAAAAAATTAACTGGAATTAACTGGTTCCGGTATCTAAAAAGTAAATCAGGAATTCTTCATCATTTTCATCAATTTTTCATCAGAAAAAAGCGAATAGCAAAAACACTCTATATGAAGATATAAATCCTTCGTACGTATCACCCTTCAAAACCCATTTGTTTACATTGTTGTATTTGTAATATGGAAGAATTCAACGAGTAAAATTGACGTGTTTTCACGCATACATAGACACATTTACTGAGTTTTTAGGGGAAATTTCATAAATTAGAGGAGAAATTACACGCACACTAAGAAATACTTTATGATGCCAGTTTCCGGTTTAGCTTGTAGGCAAACCAATATGGCTACCGAGGATTTATATCTTTACTAGTGTATTTTTGGCGAATAGTTTCAACCTTTCTCTTCTAGTTCCATCCACTTCTCCTTTTTTGTTTGTTAATTACCATTCATTTTAATAACACTGTTCTCACTAAGCCAGCATACTCTGTAGATTAGTTGGAATGTTTTCGAATTTGTTTGGAAAAAATTGAAATGTTTGATTGGATTGGAAACATAAATAATAATGTCAGCAGAGCTTTTTGCGTAATCAGATGAAAAATAACTATCGATGATGAATTTTCTCGCCTTAACAAACATTAAATATCGATTTACTCAAAACTATGTTTTTTGACTTAGTGCCTTCTCCAAGTATACTCACGAAATGTTTAACTATTTCTAAGTTGCTATAATTGCTATTATTATTTGTAAATCAGTGCTGGTTCTTGAGATTTTTAAACGAAAGTTATCCCGAATGTATACTCACGTGCATAAAACCATGGATTTATAGCTATTCAAAAAAATTGAAACATTGATTATTGTCACAATGAACAAATCGGAACCATACAAAGAGAAGTCTCTTTTCGGGAAATTAAAATGTAAGTTAATATTATGTTGTCCTTGAAATTGACAAATTTCCAATAAATTTAAAATATTATGTACCATGCACATAGCAATCCACAATTCAAAAAAAAAACTACACATCCAAATCCAAACCAGACAAACTAGCGTCGGTCGACTCTTAGCTGATGCGAAAGAAAATTTTCTTTGTCATCTTTTTGGCATCAGAATAATAGCATTCGGGTTAAGAGTGTAACCGGCTATTTCTTTTTGTTTAAACGTACATACATAGGTACATATTTATGTACATTTTCTAAAAATTTAATTTTTGAAAATAGAATACATATACATATGTATATATATAATTTAACATATACATATACATACATATAATTTAACAAATCACGTTTTGAACAGCTGATTTTTTTAAATAAGTATGACGTATAATATTCAGAAATTTTCAATTGCGTCATTGTTACAAAAATAATAAAAATGTCTAATAGATTAAAAACAAAATACAAAGTAAAATTGTTAATTTTGAAAAAAGAGGGAACCATTGCGTTCAGTCGAAATAAATCATTATTATGATTTCAACTTAAGCGCCTATTCGACGCATGAGTAAATATTTAAGTTTAATAAGAACCTCTTAAATATTAGCAACAATACAAAGAACTTTATTTTTGAAATATCAAAAAGCAAATATCCATTAAAAATAACGATACAACAACAAAAATACTATTTCAGATTAGATAAAACAACATTTGTTTGTTGTTTGCTTAAGATCGAAACGTTTTATTGATTTGTTTATTTAAATTAAATCAATGTCACATAAGTCTTACATTTTTGTTTGTAACTTATTTTGAAGGTATGCATATTGTTGTTGAATTTTTTTTGTAATCGTGTAACTTACAATATTTATTTTAAATGATAAAAAGTTGTTTTGAAGAAAAAATCTATAGTGAACGTGTTCAATTTCTAGGTCACGTAAATGAAAACAAAAAATAGTAGAGAATTGTAAGAATGTAAGCACGCAATTTATTGGACGCATCCCAAAACAACAAAAATATATATTACACAAAAACTAAGTTGTTATTTTGCAGTCATTTTAAAAACAATTCATGAAAATACACTCATAGATATTAAATAAACTTTGTATATGTTTAGAATCTTATTGACCTTGGAGTATTTTTTTGTATTACAGTAAAAGTAAATACATATTTGAAAAATTTCAATTTATAATTTTATTCATTTTGATCAAAAAAATTATTCCAACAACACTGGGGCTTAATTTATTGATGTTTTATATTTTGGAATAACAATAACAAGAACTATAAAAATGAAAAAAAAATGTCTTTTTTTAGTTTCTTTGTCAAAATTACTGTAGTTTTCTTTAGCGACATATAGGAACTAATATGGCCAGTTTTGCATTCGTTAATAATTAATTACGATGATAGAAAACTCGAAAAAGAGATGCCCCCCCCCGGATTTTCTTACAAAAAATAAAAACGTGCCAAAAAACTAGTAAAAATTGATTTTCGACTTCAATATCTTTTTAAAAATTAAAGACATTGGCTTCAACGTAGTTTTATTTTATAGAAAATATTGTTTTCGACATACAGTAAAAAATTTATAAAAATACAACAGATTTATAAAAATATACAATTTTTTATACAAATTAAAATCTACAAAAAGTAGTACGCAAAATTAGTAAAAATTGATATTCGATTCGCGATATCTCGTGAATAAATGAAGTTGTTGACTTCAAAATGATTTCATACTGTGTTAATTTTTTTAAGAATAATCCAATCTGTATTTGTCAATATAGAAATAAAAACTTTCAATTAATGCTATTAAAATTGGTAAAAATTGGTTTAAGACTAAGAAACTCGTTAACAACAATACATTTTGAAATCAAACTACTCGTATTTCATCATATAGAAAACATTGTTGTTAATTCTTGGTTTAATTTTTAAAAAGATTCAGCTGACAACTTTTTTAACAAAACACGAAAACATACAAAAAGAACAAAAATACTGATAAGAAATGGTTACCGACTCAAGAATTAGGACAACAAAGAAAGATTTTGACTTCAAATTATTTATCTCACACAAAGGTTAGGTTAGGTTAGGTTGAAGTGGCTGTCCAAGATGGAAACGGACACACTTAGGCCAGTTTGATGGCCCATTGTGATACCACATGAATCTTGAGGTTTCTTCCTAAGCTCAATGGAACCAGTTTGAGTCTCTTACGAAACGTGAGAGGCTGCTTATGCCGATATGATTTAGATCGTTTAGATCGTTAAAGAAGAATTCTCCTAGGTAATTCTTGCGTTTTCGAGCCAGAGCAGGGCATGTGCAGAGAAGATGAAGAACTGTTTCTACTTCTTCCTCGTCCATACAGCTTCTGCAGAAGTCATTTGAGAATACGCCTAATCTCATGGCGTGCTTTCCTATTAGACAGTGTCCGGTTATGACACCAATTATCGAGCTTATATGCGATCTGCTTAGAGAGAGCAAGCACCTTGAACGTTTTAAATCCAGTGTTGGCCAGATGTTTTTTGTGACTTGACACGTGGTGATGTTGCTCCACCTGGTGCCTGCCCTCCTCACAGCGTCTTGCATTAGCAACAGTTTACAAGTAGCGATTGGTATGCCAATACGTGCCAAACGTGGTAGAATGGGCTGTACTGTACCGTTCCTGGCGAGTTCATCTGCCTTACAGTTACCTGGAATGTCTCTATGGCCCGGCACCCAGCAAAGGTGAATATTAAACTGATGTGCCATCTCCATTAGAGATGATCGACAGTTCTGGACTGTTATAGAGTTTGTAGAGACAGAATCCAGAGATTTAATAGCGGCCTGACTATCTGAGAAAATACGGATATCAGATGTCGATATCACGTTTTCTTTAAGCCAGGACAAGACTTCTTTTATCGCCAAAAGTTCCGCCTGGAACACGCTACAATGATTGGGAAGGCGGAATGAGAGACTTAATTTCAGTCGTTCAGAGTACACACCTCCACCAACCCCTTCCTTTGTTTTTGACCCATCTGTATAGAAGTGGATTGACTCGTCTTCCAGGAATGTCCTATCCTCCCAAAAAGATCTGGGAGGTATAGAAATCTGGAAATTTCTGTCGAATTGTAGTTGGGGGATGGTGTAGTCTGTGTGCTTTGGGATTGATTCTAAATAACTAAGAATAACGGAGTGGCCAATGTTGTTGTTAGTCCACTGCGACGAAGCTTTGAGGCGAATAGCAGAACTTGCAGCTATTTGTTTGCTAAAGATGTCAAGAGGTGTTAGGTAGAGTAAGGTGTCCAGTGCCGCAGATGGGGTCGTGCGAAGCGATCCGCTTATACATAGGCAAGCTGAACGTTGGACTTTATTTACTTTATCTCGGTTTATACCTTTTTCTAAAGCAGTCCACCATACTGCCACACTGTACATTAAAATCGGTCTGATTACCGATGTGTATAGCCAATGCGTGATTCTGGGTTGCAAGCCCCATTTATTACCGATGGCTTTTTTGCAAGAAAAGAGAGCTACAGTAGCTTTTTTGACTCTTTCCTCTACGTTGCGTTTCCAATTTAGTTTTTTATCTAAGACAAGACCCAGGTATTTAGCCTCGTCTGAGAATTTTAATTGGATTCCTTTAATATGGGGAGGGTTGACAAATGGAATTTTGTATCTCCTCGAAAATAAGACCAAATCGGTTTTGTGTGGGTTAACACCCAGTCCACACCGATCAGCCCAAAGTATTAGTCTATCTAAGGCATTTTGTAAGAGTTCTTTTAACGTGTTAAGATGCTTTCCTGAAACTGCTATAGCAACGCATAGGCTATCACTCTGAAACCCTCCGCATCCAGACCAGTTAGGATTTCATTCACCACTAGGTTCCAGAGGAGAGGGGATAGAACACCACCTTGCGGTGTCCCTCTACTAACGAATCGTCTGCCAGAAGAGTTGCCCAGTTTTGAGTTAATTATTCTGCTAGTAAGCATTAAATGAATTAACTCCCGAAGCGAACTCTCTACATTTAGAGATGTTAGTACAGATGTGATTGCAGATGTGTCCACGTTGTTAAAGGCACCTTCGATGTCAAGGAAAGCAACCATAGCGAACTCTTTATGATGGAGGGAATATTCGACGGTGCGTACTAAAAGGTGTGTAGCGCTGTTTCCACCGATTTACCTTTACAGTAGGCGTGTTGAGACGAAGACAGAAGTCTTGTATCAATACTTGCCCTTAAATGGATATCAATCAATCTTTCCAAGGTCTAAAGAAGGAATGATGATAGACTTATAGGTCGTAGATCTTTAGGGTTGAATTGCGAGCATTCACCTGCCTTGGGTATAAAAACAACTTTAACTTCTCGCCATGCCGAGGGAACATGGACCAGGTAAAGACAGCTGGTAAAAA
Source organism: Eupeodes latifasciatus (assembly GCA_920104205.1). Classification (NCBI taxonomy): domain Eukaryota; kingdom Metazoa; phylum Arthropoda; class Insecta; order Diptera; family Syrphidae; genus Eupeodes; species Eupeodes latifasciatus. The sequence continues at coordinate 177,500,419 of OV049924.1, read as the reverse complement.
TTGCCTCAAGGATTGGTGCAATTATGTCAGAAGTCTTCTGTAGCTCGGCTGGTGTTATTCCATCTGGTCCTGCAGATTTAAATGGTTTGAAGCTGTTGAGAGCCCATTGTAGCTTGTAATCAGACCTTGTGGATATGTAGTATTGGGACTTGAACGTATATAACCGTTGCAAGTCTCGGTAAGAGAACTTCCAGGAAAATGAGTATCCAGTAGTAAGTTCAGCGATTCATTACTTGAATTTGTCCAGGAGTCGTCTGCATTTTTCAAGCAGCTTGGCATCGCTGGATTAGTTGAAAGAATTTTCCGTAACCTAGGGGCTTCAGAAGTTTCTTTTATCGTGCCACAGAAGGATCGCCAAGAAGATCGTTTAGATTTCCTTAGTGCCTTCTTGTAAATTCTTAGGGATTCTTTGTAAGAATCACACAAAATATTGTTATGAATATTTTTTTTTAAAGTTTTAAGCAAGACAAATCCACAGACAAGATGGAAAGTTATAAGTATGGGTCGCATTTCAGCCTTTTTTTTTAATTTTGAAACCAACTCCAAAGAATTTGATAATACTGAACAATGTACATTGCCATTTTTATTGACATAAGGGACTTGAAAGTAAGGCAAGTTTCTATACTATCTGATTGGCCAGCTGCCAAAAAATTGCCTTCCAATTAAGGCAACTGGAAAGTAAGCCAAGAAAAATCTCCCGAACTATCGAGTCAATTCCACTCATGTCAAAATGACGGCTTCTTCAATTAAATAAAAGCTAACCTTTATTACTCTGTGATTTATTTATTTCTGCACGATTCCATTTTATGTTTTATGTGAAAGGGTTCCTTGTCAAATTGGTAAAGGATAAGTTTTTTTTATTTAAAAAATACAATACAAGTCGAGATGGACATGTAGCTTGCTAGAGCAGTTTTTTGTGTAGACAGTTACATATGTGTTGAGTAGTTTTTGCAAGATCATTTAAGAGTAGAGGTTGGTGAAGTAGTTTCCTTGCCAATCTCTTTTAAAATGTATGGTCTGAAAATATTGCAGATATATACGTATTGTTAGTCAATTGCCAAAATTTCTATATCCAGGAATGTTAAAATAAAAAAGACATATACAATTTTGACCTGACAACTTTTGCCTTCAAAACAATTGGTTAGTCGCTTAAGGTGAATTTTATTTTATGAGCAATGCCATTAAGAAAAACAACAAAATTTAAGCAATTGCTTGACTAAAAAAACTCTAGAATCTTCAAATACAAGTTAAGCTATTTATGTGTTATCATCCTATAAAAGATTAATCAATTTTTATACAATAGAAAAACATAATTTATTTAAATTGTATTAAAAATCAATGCAAAAATTTTAGATTTAAAATATTTGGTAACATATTATGTATTTATATATGTATGTGTCTATATGCACATAAAATTATTTATTTTTTAATTATTCAAGAATTAACTAAATTTATTATGAATGGAATATTTTTGTTAATTTCCCAACTAAACGTATTTATTAACAAAATATGTCGTCAGATTAGAATAAAAAAACAGTTTAATCATTACTAAATTTTTATATTTTTAAATTCTATTCTTTAATCTCTCACTTTTATTTGTTTTTGAAAATAGAGAAAATAGAACACTTGTTCATAAGGCTAGGTCTTTATCAAAAACACATTTTCTCTTCTTCATTCTTGGCTTTGAAAGTCATACTCGGTAATATTAAAGAATTTTTGGTTTTGAGAAAAAAAATTATAGAAAAACATGACTCCCCACTTAAAAAGTCCTAATAACTTTTTAGTAATATGGTTTTGTATTAAGGCCTCAATACATTTTTCAGGCCGTACAGACAATGTCTGACCAACTTAAATATTATGACTTAAAACAATACAATACAATAATTCGAATATAGCCTTAAATGTGATTTTTCTATCACATCAGGTTTTTAAAATACATATGCAACTTTAAAAATGGTCAAGACAACAAAAAAAAAACGGGTTTTTAAGGCTAAATTAAAGCACAACATGTTCCTTATAATTAAATTGTATAAACAAATCTTTTTATTCTTGAGTCCAACTTAAATCATTTTAGGTTCTTACATAGTTTCTGGAAACTTTCATTGGTTATAAGTCTTTGTTTGCTTTAATTTGTACACGAAAGTTATGATTTAAAAAAGACGCATTAGTGCTAACATCAGTAATTATTTTAGGGATTAATCTATAAAATTTCACGTCTTCCCAAATCCACGTCAACCATTTACTTTAAGGGACCGGCCGAAAGAATGCATCGTATGCCTTGCGGTAACAGATCCGTTGACATTGACGTACAAAACAGATTGGCTGCGTTCAATCTCAGACAGGTAGGGTATCCGGATACCTTTTTGTTAGTGTTTTACGTGTAAAATAACAGCTGATCAAAAACAGCTTAGATGTCAAAAAAGGAATCCAAAGGTATCCAAGAATTTCTGGGGTATGTATAGGTATCTGACAGAACAGCTGATTCAACACATGGTTGAATTTCAAGAAACTAGAAAATTGATTTCAGCTTTTTGTATTTGTTGGTAAACAAAAAGATACAAAATGTTAGTTGAAGTTGTATTTGAGGATGTTCTGTACATAATAGACGATGAAGAAGCTATTTGCCTCCGAATTTTAGTTTCTGTTAGGATAGTTTTCTGTTAAACGTAAATCGTTTTAAACCGGTGATTTCGCAAGTAAATTATTAATTCCAATTGAGCTAAGAGGAAAGTTAACATAGAATACAGATTAAGGTTATCTCTTAAATTGTTACGCACCTATCAATTCATCATCGTCCGACGAATCAGTTGAATTATCCATTAAATGTTTTATCTTACAACAATTTTGACTTCGAAGCTTAAATGTTTCTTTGCTTTTTGTGAACAGCTTAAAGTTGTTTTTATTTTTTGACAGCTATCGCAATACAGCTATCCAACTCGTTCAACAAGGTTTCTAAAAATCCACCTATCCAAGATACCCTATCCAACACGAGATTAAATGCAGCCATTAGGGTGATTCAATGGATACGTTGCGTTTTGACAGCTTAATTCAAATTCCAAGGTCTGTTCAATTTCTTCAACGCACTGAGTACTGAGGAATTTCAGAGCATTTTATAGAACTGATAAAAGATTTACTCCATATTTTGTTTAAGCTAAATAAAAAAAAACTGTCAAAAGTGACTTCATAAAACAGCATGTAGAAAATATAATGAGCAAACTTATTTTCGAATTTGTTTACAAACATTTCAGTTATCGCCTTTATTTGTTTATTTTCTTTTTTTTGTTCAATTATTCGATTAGAAGGAAATAGTTATTGTAATCATAATACAATTTCAGTACATCAACAAACCTTTTATATTTTTTTTCAAATCCAAAATTACAAAAGAGGCTGGGATGCGACCCACACTGATAACTTCCCATCCCGTCTATCGATTTGTCTTGCTTAAAAGTTTGTCTAAATGTATCAATTCTTATCAAATTTGCGTTCTATTTTTTGTAGATTTTATTTTTTTTATGAAAAAACGGACTGTTTGATTTTTATAAAAAAATTACTGAATATAAAAAACAATATTTTCTGTGAAATAAAATAAGTTTGAAGCCAATATTTTTAATTTTTGAAAAGCTATTTGAGCCGAAAATCAATTTTTACCAACTTTTATTAATTTTTTTGTTTAGGTTTTTATTTTTTTGTAAAAAAACTGTCAATTCGATTTTTCTCAAAATTTTTCCTAATGTTGAAAACAATATTTCTTATAAGTTAAAATTAGTTAGAAGCCATAATCTCAAATTTTTGAAAAGATATTTAAGTCGAAAATCAATTTTTACCAACTTTTGTTAATTTTTTTTTTCGGTTTTTAATTTTTTGTAAAAAAACTGTCAATTCTATTTTTTTCAAAATTTGACTGAATGTTGAAAACAATATTTTTTGAAAGATAAAAGTAGTTTAAATCCAATATCTCAAAGTCTTGAAAAGAAATATGAGACAAAACTCAATTTTTACCAACTTTTTTTTTTATTTTTTTTTTAGGTTATTATTTTTTGTAAAAAAACTGTCAATTCGATTTTTCTCAAAATTTTATCAGATGTCAAAAACATTATTCTTCGTTGCACAAAATTGTTTTGGAGATGAAATCACATTTTAGTCGTAAAATTTTCGAAGTGACAAATTTTTTTTTTCAGTTTTTTTGATTTATAAAAAAAACCGTTAATTGAATTTTTTTTCCAAAAATATAATTTTTTTGTATCACGTTACAATATATAACATAAAATTTAATTCAAGTCTCTAGCGTCATTGGTTCATGAGATATTTAGGGTTAACCAAAATTTTCACCTTTTTTTTTAAACTGCTATGGTAAAAAAACCACCCACGCAATTTTCTTGAGAGCCCTTTCTGCATCTTTCTGCCTTATTATCTGTATAACAAAATTTATTTGAAGTCGATATCTCTTCTGGTTCTTGAGCTATGGACGACGAAAAAAACGTCGCGAACGTACGGACGTACGGACGTACGTACACACGCACGCACAGACATCTTTCTAAAAATCTTTTATTTCGACTCTAGGGACCTTGAAACGTCGAGAAATGTCAAAATTTTCAATTTGACAAATCGGACCCATTACAATAACTTCCTATGGGAAGTTAACTAGAGCACAACTAAACACAAATAACAATAACAAACAGAAAAGAAATATAATGAACGACTGGTTCGCATGAACTCGCTCATGTATCCAAAAAAGCCTGTTAAAAACTATTCCCTGTATTTTAAGATTTAAAATGTACCTCCAAAGTTTGTTTTCAAAAAATTAAATGCCATTTGATGTCTCAAACAAACCTTAATTTTTTAATTTTTTTATTTGAAAATCGTTTTCGAATTTTAGTTTAGAAATATTTTTGGTATGGAGTTTTGAACATATTATTAGACGTCTTGCATTTAAATTTTGTAAAAAATGATGACCCATTTTCAAGATATCAAATTTCAAAAAAAAAAAATTAATATTTTTTTTTAAATTAAATATAAAAACAATGACATTTTTGGTCAATAAATATTATTGAGACAGTATAAGAGCTTTTGCAGAAAAAAATAGTTTAGCTCTTGAGAAAACTTAAAAACAAAATAAAGGTTCTATGGGGGTACCCTTCTGGAGCAATACAAAAATATTTTTTTATATTGAAAGAAGCCAAACTAAGAACAAAAATTTTAGCAAAAAAAAACAGGAAATACATACAGACAAACCGACGAAATCGGGGGACCCACTTTTTTCGACTTCTCTACCATCGTAATATCATGTTTGATTAAAATCTCGATTTCGAATTTGTTTACGAATGCAAAACTTGCCATACAGGTCCTATAATGTCAGAATTAAAAATGACAAATGGGTTAAACTAGAATACTTTAGATAAAACGGAACCTCACCGCAAATGCAAACACTCAAGCGACCCTCTTGAAAATTTTGAGACTACATACAAGAGTGAAAAGGAGAAAAAAGGAGTAGATTCAGTTTATTTTCATTAAAATTGAAGTACATAGGTAGAAACACATACCTTAAAAATGAAGTAGATTTCAATATTTTGATGAATGATGGTGCGAAGTAGGAAGTAGATTTTAAATTTATTTGAAAAAAAAGAAGTAGATGTACTTCAATTGAAGTAAAGTGGTAACGCTGCGCATGCGACGTGTTTTATGGATCGTCTCTATCTTGCAATAATTTTTTCCGAGTTGGTCTTTTTGACAGTTGTCACTTGATTTATGCTCAGTGTGGTTTGACATTTCATAATGAATAGACTTACTACTGAATAACTTTTGCAAATCATTCAAATTTATTACCAAAATAATGGTTCGGTCCCTCGACGCATCGAAGCAATTAAATTAATATTGAAATACACTTTCCGTGAGTGCATTATTTCGCGTCTTCTTAAATTATACGCATTTAATTTCTTCTTGAAAACCACACATCTAAAAAAACACTCTTTATAAATATATACAAAATAAGCTCTTGTTTGAAATTAAAAAAATAAACATAAATAGGTAGATACTTCTGAAAAGGGGTGTGTTCGACTAACGAAAACAGGAAGCATTAATGCATACTACCTTGATTATGCAGTGGCTGCGTCAATGCTTACATTTAGTATGTTTTAAAATCGAATAACTATTTGAATATTATAGTTTATTGATCTTAAAATTGAACCTTGAAATGTTTTTCTAAATTGTATTTGAATGAAAATCTAAAAGAGGCATTCTAAAAACAACAAAGAGAGAGAAAGAGAACATCGATTTTAGGAATATTTTTTTTCGCAAAATTGGTGCAGTCATTCTAAGTGATGCGCTTATGTACTAACGATCACCATTTTATTTATAATATTAAAGAATAAAATAGTCATCACAGCAAAATAAAAAGGGAACCATTTCACTTAATAAAAATGACAGCTGATGACATTAAAAGCATACCCTTAATCGAAAAATTAGTTACTAATGTTGAATGGCTTAAGATTCAATGGCTTCGATTCCAAAATGTGAAGTCATTTATTGTTCAATACTCCAAACAATATAATATGTAGATGTTTTATTTCAAGAGGTTGACATTTCAAGGAGGAACTCCAGTTAATTTGTAGATGTGGAATTGGAGTCGTTTTATCATGGATGAACATTCGTTGAAGCTGCAAAATTTAAGGACTTATAACAACTCAAAGAATTCATACTTCCTATAAACCATACTCATTTATAATAATTTAAAAACAAATGCGAGAGCCGAAGACTTTAGTTCAAAATTCATCTTTGGTATTAAAATTAACAAATTAGTATTTTCAAAACAATACTTCTCACACTAAAACAAAAAAATATAACCACACTGATCACGAATCCAAATCTTTATACATACGGTCTTGCGATTGTAAAGTGCTGATGCATCGCTAAGCGAAGCCGTTAATATATTATCCCGATGGAAGGGTACTGTAAACATGATTCTAAGGGGTAAAAGTCGACACTTTAAATTGTCTTTAATAAAATTGTCTTCTTTTTTCTAAGACTTTAAATGAACAAAATTTTTAACGACAATAACTTCACATAATAATTATTTTATTTTTTTAAATAATTATGTAACTTGTAATTTTTGATACAAGAATCTTATTACGACCTTGAAATTTCATTCACACTTTTTTATCACTTGTTTGTCGTTTTGGTCACTTCACTAAATTACGAAACTTCAGTACGTATACTGAATATTTTTATTTTTTAAGTATAAATTTTTGAAAACCGTTTTCACCGAAAAGAAATATCAAATACAATAAAAAGACAAAGAAGAAAACGTGTGCATTTAAAAGAACAATCTTAGACAAACTAAAATCGAATTGGTCAATTTTGAAAAACCGCACGTCTTCAACACTTTTAGAAGCAAGAGTCGTGGCATTCCCCGAAAACAAGCGAACAATTTTGTTGTTGTTTTTTATATAAAAATAAAAACATTACTTAAATATATATCTTAACCTACATACACTACACATTGTACTATTTATTTATAAAAACAAAAACATATATACCATTTAAAAAGTTATGTACAGTATATCCTCGTATTTTTGTATTTTTGTTTGAAATTTATTTGTTTGTTTTTATTTTGGTTTTTGTTTTTGATCGAGCGGCGCGCCGACGTTATTCTTTTTTTTGACGCTGATGTTGATGATCGGCAAAATGAAGAACACCAGATTCAAATTCAATTTGAGGGAAATTCATTTTCGATTGACTCGAGATTGAGACTCAAAGCCAAAGTCAATTAAATCGTCCGTACTGTACTATGGCTGTGTTCGGTGCCCGGTGCTCTATGCCCAACAACATTTAACACTACAAACCGGGGAAATAAAAATCAAAAATTTTATTAAAATTGAAGGACACGCCCGCCGCCGCCGCGTGTATATATCGAAACCGCATACAATTCAATTGGTTGCGAGTTGTTAGCGTTTGGCGTAGAATTTTTGTACATAGCAAATTGATTTGTTTTCATTTAACAATTTTTATTTTTTGTTTTATTTTATTTAAAAGAAACATTCATTGCTTGTTGATCATTAAAATAATAATAATAATTGGAATTTGATATAAAATCACGGAGAGAAATTTCAATGGAATCTACGCTCGCGCACGATTACAGATCTTCACCTTTTTCGCTGATACTTGGGACTTGATTTGTGTTGTACACTTGTAGCGATACTAGAAGTGACTAAATGATAGCAGCTGGGTGCTGTGCTGAGGTAGCTAAGCGTCTCGTCGCGTTGATGAGCGAGCGAACGAACGAATGAATATACATTTTTAAAAACAAAAACAAATTAATAGATTTAGATATACTTTCTCATTAGCTTGTGGTTGGCGTTTGGTGATATGTGACTTAGGGGACATGATTTTTGCCATCTAGACTGAAGATTGAAGAGTAGCCGGGGATCGATTGTTCGATGGTTTGTGGGGACAGGGATGCCAATGATTCTGGGATAGGGTTAAAAAAAGTAGCGTCAGTTTTTGTTTTCTTAGTATTAAAGCTTAAATCAGTTTAGTAATTTTTTGGCACGAGAACGATAACTTTAGCGAAAAGATATAATAATATCAAAAAGGCGGGTATATCTCCCCTCGTTTAGGCAGGAGGGGCAATTTCATAAAATTTGAATTAAAACATACAAAAAATATTTAAAAACAGCCAGAACTTAACAATTTGTAACAAATTTTAAATAAAGTTATTTCAGTCAAAAGTTGTTGAAATAATTGATTTTAAAGTCAAAATTTATGACAAAAAAGTTTAAAAAATCGCTTTGAGTATTTTTTTTTTCATGGTTGATATCGATAAAAAGGTAATTGATGTAGTTGATTACTCTAATCATTTTTTTATTAAACACTGAAAACTATGTACTTCTTTTTCTGATTTCCTGTTTTTGAGATTTTTGCTTTATTTTTGTTTTTTGGATTTTTAAAACTACTTTTTAAAGAGTTATTTTGGTATTTAATTTCAGGATCAATTTTAATGATAAGTTCTTTTTTGTGAACCAAGTAAAGCAATTCATTTACCGTTACCCAGAATGCATAATGAGGAGGAAGAATTGCATTGTATTCCGCTTCCCAGTCAGTCAGTTCTTAAGTAAGTTAGGAGTTATTAAAAAAATAGTCAATAGTTCAATGCCTTAAAAGTATGTAAGTCTCATCAATAGTTAATAAGGTATGTAGGCCTTGACAACGACCAATCTTTCTATTTTTGCCAGTTTCATTTTAAATAATCTCGAAGATGGACATCAAATTGATGGAATTTATAATTATTTTACAAAGGCTTATTTTCATTCTATGTTTTTGAAATGTTTATAATCTTATCTCAAGGGTCTTGTTCAATTTGTTTGCATTGGCGGTGTTCTCTTTAAATCAGCTTTAGTTTCACCTGGTGTGCCCCAAGGTAGCCATCTTGGACCCCATCTTTTCCAAATTTTTATAAATGACTACCTAGTATTTTCCTTACTTCTAGTCAACTTCTTTTCGCCGATGACTTACAAGATACGATATTTGCACGAAAAACCAATTATACGTATTTAAATGTTATTAAATGTCAATGTTTTTCTTTTTGTCGCAACTTTTCTGAAATCATCTTTGACTACAAAATAGAAAAACAAATTCTGGGAAGAGTTAGGGAGAAGAAAGATTTTGGTGTAATTTTTGACTCCAAACTTAAATTTGTTAAGCACATTGAATTTAGTGTATTCAAAGCAAATTCCATGGTCGGTTTTAACGAACGCAATAGCATAGACTTCAAAGGCCCTTTTGCTGTCAAATCGCGTTTAACCTCATATGTAAGACTAATCTTGGAATACTGCTGTGTTATCTGGAATCCTTTTTATAAAATTCATTCTAAGAGAATTGAAATGGTCTAAAAAAAAAGTTTACAAGGTTCACTATTCAGAAATTTGGCTGGAACAACGAAACTCAAAAATATAAAAGTAGAATGTAGAATGTTACTTCTACAACATTCCATAAATTAAAAATGGTTTTCAAACAGTGAGCGGTGAATTCGAAGATTATCGTCAGCATTTACACCAGCGATCTCATAGGTACACACAGAAAAAATACAAGGTAAAATCAACAAAAACAATAATAATTCAACATATTTTGCCAATGTTTTTGCTTCATCGAGCATTCGTTTTATTTTAACATGATTTTTGTATAAGGAAAATTAATATTAGATCATATTAAAATGATACCGTTTTTATAGTTAAATCTATATGTTTTAATTTTGAAATAATTAGAAAAAATATGAAAATTAAAATAGAATCCACTTCAAATGAACACTTTATCACTATGATTTTATGTTGATTTACAATTGAATCTTGATGATAATCATGTTGAATTGCCATGGTCATTATATTAAATCACTTTGATAATCATGTTGAATCGCCATGAAAATAATGATAAATTATTACTATCATCATGTTAAATCACTATGATTATCATATTGAATTATCATGATGGTCATGTTGAGTCACGATGATCATCACGTTGAATTATCATGGTCAACTTTTTAAAGCACGACGATCATCATGTTGAATAGCCATGATCATATTTTAAATCAATCCTATCATCATGTTGAGCCACTATGATCATAATATTTAATTACCATGATTGTCATGTTGAATTACGATGCTTTTAGCTTTAAATTAACACGATCATCATGTTGAATCACGATAATCATCATGTTGAATCATCATGGTCAACTTTTTAAAGCACGACGATCATCATGTTGAATAGCCATGATCATATTTTTAAATCAATCCTATCATCATGTTGAGCCACTATGATCATAATATTGAATTACCATGATTGTCATATTGAATTACGATGCTTTTAGCTTTAAATTAACACGATCATCATGTTGAATCACGATAATCATCATGTTGAATCATCATGGTCAATTTTTTAAAGCACGACGATCATCATGTTGAATAGCCATGATCATATTTTTAAATCAATCCTATCATCATGTTGAGCCACTATGATTATAATATTGAGTAACCATGACCGTCATATTGAATTACGATGCTTTTAGCTTTAAATTAACACGATCATCATGTCGAATCACGATAATCATCATGTTGAATCATCATGGTCAACTTTTTAAAGCATGACGATCATCATGTTGAATAGCCATGATCATATTTTTAAATCAATCCTATCATCATGTTGAGCCACTACGATCATAATATTGAATTACCATGATCGTCATATTGAATTACGTTGCTTTTAGCCTTTTAGTTGAATGAAAATAATCATCATGTTGAATTGCCATGATCATAATAATCATAATTTGGAATCAACATTATCATCATGTTGAATCACGATGATTATCGTGTTAAATAAGCACGATCATCACTTTCAATCACCACAATCATCATACTAATTAATTTCTTTCATCATATTGAACTTTCTCGATCATCATTTTAAATAAAGATTACCATCATGTCAAATCACCATGCCCCTATGCATCATTATGTATCATCATGAAAAACTGATCATCGTGTTAAAATAACACGAAATTTCTATTGAAACGAAATTGTTTTCTCTATAAAACAGTCCACACAATCAAGAAATGTTGATTTTTTAAATCCTGCAAAAAAGTTAATTTCCGTGGAGAAAAAAGAAAAAAACATTTTTAAATCTGTGCTTATATAGATTTATTTTAATAATATACTTCAACCATATAACAAATTTATCAAAGATTAATAAATAATTTATATTAATAACAAAAATGAGTTGGTAAATTCGTTCATATATGAAGTTTAACTTCACAGAATAAAACATAACTTCAAGTTAAATTGAAAAAAATTATATAATCTTATCACAAAAAATAGATATTTTTCAAATTTATGTTAACATAAAAAAAAAAATTCATAATACTTTCCTTATGAAATTAAAAGAAGATGTTTTAATCAAGAAAGAATGTTGCAAAACTGCGCTTTTAAATGATTTAATGGAGAAACACTTAGTTTTTAAACTTATAAACATCAGTTTTAAACTAATATCATAAATCATGAATGATCAAAAACTATAATTACGAAGATATTTGTTTCTTAAATATATTTTTCCATTATTACTTGGAAAAAGATGTAAGGGTGGACTAGTAAATACAGAAAGTTCCTTCAAAAGTATTTGATTTTTTAGTGTACCCACTTCATAAGATACAAAATGGTTATTAAATAAATTAAGCTCAACTTCATAGCATAAAACATAGATTTTCGTATTATCGTAAGCAAAATAGGATACTTTAAAAAGTTTTAAAGAGTCTTTGTGTATAGTTAAATAACAATTTTGTTTATATTCCTTGCCAGAAAAAAATATTTTATTATAATATACCACATTCTTCAAATTACTGTTTAATTCAGCTAAAATATTTTCAAAACAATCATCTCTTATCGTTTCATTTTCTTTATCAACTTCGACTAAATCAGGAATGCCATGTTCATAATCCTGAAGGAACTTTGCAAAACTTAACCCTGCCTTTGTACTAAGTGTTAAAGGGACGTTCAATCTAGAGTTAATGTTATGGCAGTACTTTTTCGTATCTTTATGTTTTGCTTCAAACCTCAAGCTCCATGTATATTTTGGAGGACCACACCTCCTTATGAAACTTGCATAATGAACTAAAAAATGTGCTTTCGGTTTGATAGATCCATAAAGATCAACATACATTTGGTTGTGCTCATTTACTAATAACTGTAAGCTTTCAAAATCTGCATCAGTGTACTCATTTTTTAAGAGCATGTCTAATATTTTGACTAAGAGAATTAACATTTTCCAATTAGTATTTGAAATTGGAACTAAGTCCCCAATTATAAGAAGAATAAAATCAGTCAAATTCCAAAGTTCCCGAGCAGTCATTTTTAGGCTAAATTTTTTCAGATTTTTCATTGACACATCTGGGCCAACATTCCCAATCTCATCTTCGCCGTATGGAAATAATCTTTTCCGACTGTTAAAAACATCTAACGAAAATATATTTTGGCTAACAAGCGAAATTAGAGTGTGGCATATGTCATAAATACAAACACCTTCAAAAAGATCGTGCATAAGATCTAATGACATATTTTCAGTAACGTGATAAGCTTTGAGCTCATTAAAAATGCAATTTTCTCGCAAACCCGTTTCTTTAAAATTGTCCACAGAAATGTCATCTAAATAGTTTTCTCTGTTTCTCAAAGCTTCATAAATCTCTTTACTATCTTTTTGCATTTCACATCGATTTCGCCTACAAAGTCTGCAAAATCTTTTTGAATTGAATGATTTCACAAATCCTAACATTGTATTTAGTCCCAAGTTGTCTCCTAGTATTGATCCAACGGTAAAATATATTTTTTGTGTTTTGAAATTTGTTATTATTTCGATTCCTTCTTCTTCTAAATACTTTAGTTCTTGAAGTAGATGATGGAATGTCAGACTGTTTCCAAACATTTTCGCATCACTACTGTTAATGTACCCTAAATGAAAAACAAAATCAAGCTTAGATAAGACTCCTTGGGGCAATACAGGTACATTATAATAACCTGCTGATACTGATTTTGCATGGGAACCTAAGGGGTTGTTAATTCCAAAATCATCAAAATAGATGAATAATGGTAATATTAATTTATTAATGAAGGAAGATGTCTGGGACTTGAAGATATCTCCATTGACAAAATTTTTAATAGTTTTTTGAGACTTTAATTCGTGTATATTTTGTAATGTTAAATCAAAAACTCCGGGCATTTCAAAAAGTTTTTTTAACTGAAACTTAAGTGGCATGTAATGGCAGCTATAAGTTTTAACACCAAAAGAAGGATTACCATGATTTATACGTTCAGCAATTTGTTGGGAGAAAGTGAAACATGTTGGGTCTTCGAAAAGATTTCTTTCTTTTAACGATTTAAAAAATTTGTATTCGGTTGAAATTTCCTCAAATGGATTTTTGCAAAATTTGAGTATACGATCCAGATCTGCACAAATATTTTCATTGTTGGGTAGTTTTCGAATGCATTCTTCAAGATTACAAAACATTTTCTGTACTAATTTCTGCACATTTTGAACATCTTTTCGTGGCATCATTGGTATTGAGTATAAGGATAGTGAAAAGTTAAACGCTTCATTTTTTAAATCCATAATCTTTGAATCTAGGTCAGATTTATAATTGTAAGACGAGCATGGGTCCGGCAATATTTCAATAGTTTCTGAATAAACATTACCTTTTGTATTACACAAATTCGCTGGAGGTTCAATACCACCTTGAAATACGTTTTCATTGCAATAATCTGGGTGCTTTCGAGTTATATGAGCTTTGAAGGATTTAAAACTTGAAAATTTTTGTGAACAATTTTCTTGTTGACACTGAACTGTACTATTTGAATTTAAATGATGAATATATTTAAAATGGTGTATTAGAAGTGACATTTCTTGGATTGGTACATTACAAATAAAACAGAACAGCATCTTGATTTTGTTAAGTATAGAAAATATAAACAAAACGTTGATTTGAGCAAAGTACAATGCTGGTGAGTTTTCAGAGTTAAGTATTATAAGTTAAGTTAAATATTTTCTGGCACTTATGGTATACAGTAATGATAGGAAGGATAATAAATTAATCGAAAATTAAATTGTTTGAAAATATTTGGAAAGGAACAGAAATTACTTTATTATTTTTAGACGAAAAAATTTGTTAAAATAGTATAAGGTTGAAATTTCGAAAGCTGATTTTTTTTAAATAAAATAAGATTAGGAATAAGAAGAAATATTTAATTATTTTCTTTAGTTAAGTTTTCAAAAGTTAATTTGTTTTAAAAAAATCAAGTAGGGAACAAATACTGGGAAGTTTATTTTCTTTGGAAATGGGTATTTCGAAGAAATACTCTTAAATAAAATTCCAAGGACCTCTGCAGCCTTTTGGATATTCAAGTGATAGAACATATATTAATTTAAAACAAATATCTAGGCTCGATAAAAAATTGTCAAATTTTAAAAGCATTTTATCAAAATATACGTAAAATTCCTTTAAGTGATATACACTTAAACCCACAACAATTAAAAATGGTTGGATGGTCAAACCTTGGCTGAAATATTTATTGCTCAATTCAATAATAGTCCTCTCATAGTCATTAATTGTTGTCAGATGAACTATGAAACTTTCGTTTGCATCTGGAATACTAATTTTTCTTGTCAATTTGTCCGACTTATTACAAAATCGGGCTGTTGGAATAATAACAGAATTTAGCAATGTTGTAAATATGAAGTCCGTGGAATCTGAAAATACGTGTTAATAGGCTATGTACAAAGATAAGATTTTAGAATAATTTACCTGCTTGAGTTATTTCTCTCGAGTTTAAAAAAATGTCTCGAGATTTTTTGTCATTTATATGGGTGTGGTAGTATAGCGGTATTTTATTTTTAAAATCTTGCCATTTACTGAATAGTAAATGTCCTTTATTAGGGTGCAGCAATTCAAAATCTAGATTGACCTAAAGGAAAAAATGAATACTATTTAAAAGGAAGAAAACATACATTTTTAAACATACTATACTCAAATGAGTACATTGACCAGCAACGGTAATTTATTGTATGAAATACTGTTAAAAAATAATAACTTTAAGTTTTTCTTTTCTTATCTTAGTTATTAACTTAAAAAAAATAGTAAAACCTTTTCAGTTAACCTACCAGTTGGCTACTTTTTGGATTTGAATATAAAGGCCATTCAGATAAAAAATCTAAATTTGTTGATGAAGATTTTAATTCCTTTTGCCTTAAAATGAATGTCTTCTGCCATTTGTCTACAACTTCATCCCAATCACTAATATCTCTTGAAAGAGAGACTTTCAATGCGGTTAAAATTGACTCATCAACTTCAGTTACGGTACAATTCTGGATAGTGGAAGTACTCTTCGACGTTATGGATTCCTGAGTTTTTACTTTTTCCAATTTTATCCGTTTGGCTTTTTGGTTCACATACCGATCCCAAAGTTTCCCTCCTGGATTTTTTTTTGCCCCACGTGGACTGAAATAGTATTCCTGAAAATAAATCAAATTTTATTTAAAATCACCTTTTTTTTGGTATGTTAAAATAATTTTAGATTATGGCTCATTAAAAATCAGAGTTTCAAAAAATGCTTACTCTAGTTTCCGTTGGAAAAAGTTCCGTTATTTCGTCCAAAACCGGAGGAAAATCTTTGGGCGCAAGTTTAACGCCGTTAAATAATATTTCATCCAAAATGATGTTAATGAAATCACTTCGAAACGATTCAATTAAGAACCCGTTTGCCTCGTAAAATTCCAACACTGCTTTTCCCTTCAAACTCTCCGATAACGTAAGTTTCAGTTTCTGAGTTTGTAAATAAAAAAAAGGATGATAACACACTTAATGACGTATTTATACCTATGTTTACCTTAGACAGCTTTGAGCCCCCGACTTTCGGACTCGCTATTAAAGTGGACGAAGCTGTAGTAGATTGACTTCCTAGCCAAGAAATTACTTTTGTAGCAATTGATTGTGACAAGGTATCGTCGTCATCTCCGAACTTTAAAAGCAAATAAGACATTAATTACAATTATCACGAGCAAATTATGCAAGTAAATTTACTTCGGACTTCCTCCAACGAAAAAGTGTTTCCCGAAAACGAGCCCGCAATCCGATTGGCTTGATAGCTTCTTGTATATCCTCCTTCGACAGAAATCTTAAGCTTTCATAATCTATTTCAGCATCTACAGAAGAATATAAATGTTGTTGTTCGACATAATAATAAGGGATGCATTATTTACAAGAATCCAATACAAACAGTGTTAAATGTCAAAAAAATAATTATTAACGGTCATCATAAATATGTAACATTTATATCATTTGGCTTTAGGTTTGGGCAAAGAGGGACAGATCAATTGAAATCGACTACGAAATTTAAGCAAAAGTACGTATACGCCTGGGTGACCCATCCAATACTTTTTTCTAAATCTAAATCTAGATCACAACACCTAAGAAGACAATAACGCGCCAAAAAAGAGGACACTGTCATGCAAATGGAATTCAAATTCTTGAAATTAATATCAGTTATACATGAAAATCTTTAAATTAGTCCTGGGAGGCCAAAATTTGAAATTTTTAGCCGAACTGAAAATGGACCTGAAATATACTTAGAAGATGTACATTCAAACTAATAATCGTTTGAATCATCCAAATCGATCAAGAAGTTTCCAATTGGCAGCTTCGTGTAACAATCGAATTTTCGAATTCTATATCAGTTTTATATGAAAAACTTTAAATTCGTCCTGGAGGCCAAAATTTGAAATTTTTAGCCGAACTGAAAACGGACCTCAAATATACTTAGGAGATGTGAATTCAAACTAATAATCGTTTGAATCATCCAAATCGATCAAGAAGTTTCCAATTGGCAGCTTCGTGTAACAGTCGAACTTTCGAATTCTATATCAGTTTTATATGAAAAACTTTAAATTCGTCCTGGGAGGCCAAAATTTGAAATTTTTAGCCGAACTGAAAACGGACCTTAAATATACTTAGAAGATATACATTCAAACTAATAATCGTTTGAATCATCCAAATCGATCAAGAAGTTTCCAATTGGCAGCTTCGTGTAACAATCGAATTTTCGAATTCTATACCAGTTTTATATGAAAATTTTTAAATTCGTCCTGCGAGGCCAAAATTTGAAATTTATAGCCGAACTGAAAACGGACCTTAAATATACTTAGGAGATGTGAATTCAAACTAATAATCGTTTGAATCATCCAAATCGATCAAGAAGTTTCCAATTGGCAGCTTCGTGTAATAGTCGAATTTTCGAATTCTATATCAGTTTTATATGAAAAACTTTGAATTCGTCCTGGGAGGCCAAAATTTGAAATTTTTATCCGAACTGAAAACGGACCTTAAATATACTTAGAAGATATACATTC
This sequence comes from Eupeodes latifasciatus, assembly GCA_920104205.1. Taxonomy (NCBI): domain Eukaryota; kingdom Metazoa; phylum Arthropoda; class Insecta; order Diptera; family Syrphidae; genus Eupeodes; species Eupeodes latifasciatus. The sequence continues at coordinate 177,482,494 of OV049924.1, read as the reverse complement.
AAACTAATAATCGTTTGAATCATCCAAATCGATCAAGAAGTTTCCAATTGGCAGCTTCGTGTAACAATCGAATTTTCGAATTCTATACCAGTTTTATATGAAAATTTTTAAATTCGTCCTGCGAGGCCAAAATTTGAAATTTATAGCCGAACTGAAAACGGACCTTAAATATACTTAGGAGATGTGAATTCAAACTAATAATCGTTTGAATCATCCAAATCGATCAAGAAGTTTCCAATTGGCAGCTTCGTGTAACAATCGAATTTTCGAATTCTATACCAGTTTTATATGAAAATTTTTAAATTCGTCCTGCGAGGCCAAAATTTGAAATTTTTAGCCGAACTGAAAACGGACCTTAAATATACTTAGGAGATGTGAATTCAATCTAATAATCGTTTGAATCATCCAAATCGATCAAGAAGTTTCCAATTGGCAGCTTCGTGTAACAATCGAATTTTCGAATTCTATATCAGTTTTATATGAAAAACTTTAAATTCGTCCTGGGAGGCCAAAATTTGAAATTTTTAGCCGAACTGAAAACGGACCTTAAATATACTTAGGAGATGTGAATTCAAACTAATAATCGTTTGAATCATCCAAATCGATCAAGAAGTTTCCAATTGGCAGCTTCGTGTAACAATCGAATTTTCGAATTCTATACCAGTTTTATATGAAAATTTTTAAATTCGTCCTGCGAGGCCAAAATTTGAAATTTTTAGCCGAACTGAAAACGGACCTTAAATATACTTAGGAGATGTGAATTCAAACTAATAATCGTTTGAATCATCCAAATCGATCAAGAAGTTTCCAATTGGCTGCTTCGTGTAACAGTCGAATTTTCGAATTCTATATCAGTTTTATATGAAAAACTTTGAATTCGTCCTGGGAGGCCAAAATTTGAAATTTTTATCCGAACTGAAAACGGACCTTAAATATACTTAGAAGATATACATTCAAACTAATAATCGTTTGAATCATCCAAATCGATCAAGAAGTTTCCAATTGGCAGCTTCGTGTAACAATCGAATTTTCGAATTCTATACCAGTTTTATATGAAAATTTTTAAATTCGTCCTGCGAGGCCAAAATTTGAAATTTTTAGCCGAACTGAAAACGGACCTTAAAAATACTTAGAAGATGTACATTCAAACTAATAATCGTTTGAATCATCCAAATCGATCAAGAAGTTTCCAATTGGCAGCTTCGTGTAACAATCGAATTTTCGAATTCTATATCAGTTTTATATGAAAAACTTTAAATTCGTCCTGGGAGGCCAAAATTTGAAATTTTTAGCCGAACTGAAAACGGACCTTAAATATACTTAGGAGATGTGAATTCAAACTAATAATCGTTTGAATCATCCAAATCGATCAAGAAGTTTCCAATTGGCAGCTTCGTGTAACAATCGAATTTTCGAATTCTATACCAGTTTTATATGAAAATTTTTAAATTCGTCCTGCGAGGCCAAAATTTGAAATTTTTAGCCGAACTGAAAACGGACCTTAAATATACTTAGAAGATATACATTCAAACTAATAATCGTTTGAATCATCCAAATCGATCAAGAAGTTTCCAATTGGCAGCTTCGTGTAACAATCGAATTTTCGAATTCTATACCAGTTTTATATGAAAATTTTTAAATTCGTCCTGCGAGGCCAAAATTTGAAATTTTTAGCCGAACTGAAAACGGACCTTAAATATACTTAGAAGATATACATTCAAACTAATAATCGTTTGAATCATCCAAATCGATCAAGAAGTTTCCAATTGGCAGCTTCGTGTAACAATCGAATTTTCGAATTCTATATCAGTTTTATATGAAAAACTTTAAATTCGTCCTGGGAGGCCAAAATTTGAAATTTTTAGCCGAACTGAAAACGGACCTTAAATATACTTAGGAGATGTGAATTCAAACTAATAATCGTTTGAATCATCCAAATCGATCAAGAAGTTTCCAATTGGCAGCTTCGTGTAACAATCGAATTTTCGAATTCTATACCAGTTTTATATGAAAATTTTTAAATTCGTCCTGCGAGGCCAAAATTTGAAATTTTTATCCGAACTGAAAACGGACCTTAAATATACTTAGGAGATGTGAATTCAAACTAATAATCGTTTGAATCATCCAAATCGATCAAGAAGTTTCCAATTGGCAGCTTCGTGTAACAATCGAATTTTCGAATTCTATATCAGTTTTATATGAAAAACTTTAAATTCGTCCTGGGAGGCCAAAATTTGAAATTTTTAGCCGAACTGAAAACGGACCTTAAATATACTTAGAAGATATACATTCAAACTAATAATCGTTTGAATCATCCAAATCGATCAAGAAGTTTCCAATTGGCAGCTTCGTGTAACAATCGAATTTTCGAATTCTATACCAGTTTTATATGAAAATTTTTAAATTCGTCCTGCGAGGCCAAAATTTGAAATTTTTAGCCGAACTGAAAACGGACCTTAAATATACTTAGAAGATATACATTCAAACTAATAATCGTTTGAATCATCCAAATCGATCAAGAAGTTTCCAATTGGCAGCTTCGTGTAACAATCGAATTTTCGAATTCTATATCAGTTTTATATGAAAAACTTTAAATTCGTCCTGGGAGGCCAAAATTTGAAATTTTTAGCCGAACTGAAAACGGACCTTAAATATACTTAGAAGATATACATTCAAACTAATAATCGTTTGAATCATCCAAATCGATCAAGAAGTTTCCAATTGGCAGCTTCGTGTAACAATCGAATTTTCGAATTCTATACCAGTTTTATATGAAAATTTTTAAATTCGTCCTGCGAGGCCAAAATTTGAAATTTTTAGCCGAACTGAAAACGGACCTTAAATATACTTAGAAGATATACATTCAAACTAATAATCGTTTGAATCATCCAAATCGATCAAGAAGTTTCCAATTGGCAGCTTCGTGTAACAATCGAATTTTCGAATTCTATACCAGTTTTATATGAAAATTTTTAAATTCGTCCTGCGAGGCCAAAATTTGAAATTTTTAGCCGAACTGAAAACGGACCTTAAATATACTTAGGAGATGTGAATTCAAACTAATAATCGTTTGAATCATCCAAATCGATCAAGAAGTTTCCAATTGGCAGCTTCGTGTAACAATCGAATTTTCGAATTCTATACCAGTTTTATATGAAAATTTTTAAATTCGTCCTGCGAGGCCAAAATTTGAAATTTTTAGCCGAACTGAAAACGGACCTTAAATATACTTAGGAGATGTGAATTCAAACTAATAATCGTTTGAATCATCCAAATCGATCAAGAAGTTTCCAATTGGCAGCTTCGTGTAACAATCGAATTTTCGAATTCTATACCAGTTTTATATGAAAATTTTTAAATTCGTCCTGCGAGGCCAAAATTTGAAATTTTTAGCCGAACTGAAAACGGACCTTAAATATACTTAGAAGATATACATTCAAACTAATAATCGTTTGAATCATCCAAATCGATCAAGAAGTTTCCAATTGGCAGCTTCGTGTAACAATCGAATTTTCGAATTCTATACCAGTTTTATATGAAAATTTTTAAATTCGTCCTGCGAGGCCAAAATTTGAAATTTTTAGCCGAACTGAAAACGGACCTTAAATATACTTAGGAGATGTGAATTCAAACTAATAATCGTTTGAATCATCCAAATCGATCAAGAAGTTTCCAATTGGCAGCTTCGTGTAACAATCGAATTTTCGAATTCTATACCAGTTTTATATGAAAATTTTTAAATTCGTCCTGCGAGGCCAAAATTTGAAATTTTTAGCCGAACTGAAAACGGACCTTAAATATACTTAGGAGATGTGAATTCAAACTAATAATCGTTTGAATCATCCAAATCGATCAAGAAGTTTCCAATTGGCAGCTTCGTGTAACAATCGAATTTTCGAATTCTATACCAGTTTTATATGAAAATTTTTAAATTCGTCCTGCGAGGCCAAAATTTGAAATTTTTAGCCGAACTGAAAACGGACCTTAAATATACTTAGGAGATGTGAATTCAAACTAATAATCGTTTGAATCATCCAAATCGATCAAGAAGTTTCCAATTGGCAGCTTCGTGTAACAGTCGAATTTTCGAATTCTATATCAGTTTTATATGAAAAACTTTAAATTCGTCCTGAGAGGCCAAAATTTGAAATTTTTAGCCGAACTGAAAACGGACCTTAAATATACTTAGGAGATGTGAATTCAAACTAATAATCGTTTGAATCATCCAAATCGATCAAGAAGTTTCCAATCGGCAGCTTCGTGTAACAATCGAATTTTCGAATTCTATACCAGTTTTATATGAAAATCTTTAAATTTTTGAAACCACTTCTTAATGATAACTACCAAATAATCATTTACAAAAGCAAAAATACTAAATTTTTAAGTTGACGCTGTGCATTGGAAAACAAATATTTAAATACTCGTAAATACTTACCAATTAGGAATGTTTTTGCTTGACTTAAGTTGAATTTTGCTAAGAAGTCATCCAATTTTTGTTCGCTGCTGTCCGGAATATTCAAAACGATATTACCCTCTATGTCAGTAATAAAATCGATGCATTCCGCTTCACTTATGTTAACTATATCACACATAATTATTTTTATTTTTATTTTTCACAAAACCTTACAAAATGAACTTACTTCAATCACGACACAAACGGAAATGATTTAAATTTTCGAACCGAAAAATTAGCTTGGAAGTAATAACGGATTTTTTTTGAAAATTTGTAGAATTCAACTATAAACAATAATACTTTTACATGATTTCCTTTTAAATTCTAGAGGTTGCATTTTGTTTTATGAGAAATTGAAATTGATAGAATAGGTTTCAACGTTGATTTACAAATGACGATAGATACAGGGTGAACCAACAAAGGCCAACTTGTTATACATTATAATGGAAATATAATTTATTTAGTCTTAAGACGATATTCAAAAATGCAGTTAAAGAAAATAACGAAAAGATAAAATATGAATTCTATCTTAATGTGAATTTGAGGTATAATGCTGTTTATCGTAAATAAATTGTTTTATAAACAACACAAAATTATTTAGGTGACTAATTAAGTTTTTTATTGGTGAGAAAAAAGAAACATTTTAAAAAGTTTATTCAAAATATGTCAAAACACCTTCTGTACTCCTAAGACAAAAGCAATCATTTTCAAATAAACAGCCAATTTTTGTCTACCCATAGTCATATCTCAAGAACCATCAAGAACCAGTTAAGATATCGACTTCAAATAAATTTTGTTTTACAGATAATAACTTCAAAAGATGCAAGTTCAAAGGACTTTTCCAGAAATTGAGTGGGAGGTTTTTTTTACTATAGCGGTTTAAAAAAAAGTGAACATTTTTGATGACAGAAAATATCTCACTTACCAGATGCGCTAGTGATTTGAATTTAATTCGACTAACGGTTTTCCTAATAAATCAAAAAAAAAACTGATAAAAAAGTTTGTCACCTCGATTTTTTTAAGAAGAAAAAGTGATATTTACACCAAAATAATTGTTTTCATCGAAAAATAATGTGTTTGGTGTTTTTACAAATAATAAAAATAATCTATGTACATACAAAGAAGTACCTAAATTTGGTTAAAATTGATTTTTGACTCAAATATTTTGGAAAAAAAATATTGACTTAAAACTTTATTCATCTTATAAAAAATGTTTTTGCTTAAAAATGTAATCAAACATAATTACGCAGTTAGAAAAAAGCTTAGACTTAATTTTTTTGATTTCATACGCTTTCAATTTCTTTAAACAAAAAAATGTACTGGTTACAAGAAATATCATTTTAAAATTTTTAGCGAACACCAATGGGAAGTTATCAGTGTGGGTCACACATCCCAGCCTCTTTTTTTTCAATAAATTATAGTGTTTTCCTATGAAATAATAATATAGTAAATAAATAATATAGTATCTAGTTACTATATTAAAATCTTAAGGTTTTTATTCTACAACGAACACACTCCAGGCAGATTTTAAGAAGTTTCACAAATTTTCCAATTTCGTCCGCTGATGTATATTTAAGCATTTTTGGTTAGTAACAATTAACAGACCAAATTCACAAAAAATTTAATGTCCAAATATTTTTATTTACATCTGAATTGCTTGTGAGATTTAAATTTTTTCGAACCCAAAAATTAGTTGGCTTTGAAGTAGTAACGGGATTTTTTTTTGAACATTTATAGAATTCAACTATAAACAATAATACTTTTACATGATTTCCTTTTAAATTCTAGAGGTTGCATTTTGTTTTATGAGGAATTGAAATTGATAGAATAGGTTTCAACGTTGATTTACAAATGACGATAGATACAGGGTGAACCAACAAAGGCCAACTTGTTATACATTATAATGGAAATATAATTTATTAAGTCTTAAAAAGATATTCAAAAATGCAATTAAAGAAAATAATGGAAAGAGAAAATACTTATTGAACTGCTTGTAATTTGCAAAATTTTGTTGAAATCTTATAAGAATACTTATCATAATATGAAATATCCAAAAGAGGCGGGTTGTTTCATATCGTTCTTTAAGTTCGATCTCCCATATTTGTGTGAAATGCTTGGAGTTACAGTTTTTTGCAACTTATTTTGATGAAAAATAAAGAATAGCGTTGTTTTAGTGAAGCCATGTTGTTTTTACATAAAAAACGCTTTTGGGGAGAGTACGACAACTCAGGCGACAAAGTTTAATGACGGATTTGTATAGAACAATTAAAAACAAGCATTTTTTACTATAGCAGGGGGGTCTATCTCCGCCCCTTCAGGCGGTACTGGCAATTTAAAAAAATGTGTACGTTAAATGGAAAAAATAATTTAAAAAACATTGGTAATACTTACAACTAAGTTTTATACATTTTTTTAAAATCAAAACTCTTATCTTTTTTTTAAATCAAGTCAAAACTATGCATAGATTTTGAAAAAATTTGTTTTAAATTTGTGCAAGAAACAGTTAAAAAAAAGGTTTAAAATGTTATTTTCCAAAACTTTAAGATTATCTACTACCGATAGCTCTTATTTGTTTTTGTTCTAAAACTGAAAACTAGACGATTTTATGTCTTCTAGTTCTTGAAAAAATTGAAAATTACCAAAAAAAAATATTTTAATTAAATTACTGTTTCCTTGCTTGAGTATTTACGTAGTCTTATTTCGATAGTAATAATCGAATATTGATTAAGATATACGTAGGGTAAATTAATCTTTCTTAACTCCAGCTTATTGAAATGCAAAAGAAACTTTGCATGCACTACATCTTGCACCCACCGCACCTTGCACCCTCCCCACCACAAATCCTATAGTGTTCTCAAGCAGGGGGGTTGCAGGGGGGCAGCATGCCCCCCGATACACATCCCACTGTTACATACACCCAAACTCGCACATACCATTATTACTATCAATATAAGATAATACATAATAATTATTAAATTATTATAGTTGTGGTTATTTTCAATTTTCTCAAAAACTGAAAGACATAAATCATCTAGTTTTCAGTTTTTGATCAAAAACAAATAAGAGCAATAAATTCTAAAATAAAAACAATGGTAAATAATCTTGAAGTATTGAAAAATTACACTTTAAACCTTTTTTTACTCAAATTTTGAGTTTAAAATTAAATTGTTCAAACACTATACATAGTTTTGACTTGATTTAAAAACTGACTAATAGAACAGAATTTGGCTTTAAAAAAATGTATAATACTTGATTGTTATTACCGTTACCGTTTTTTTCCATTTTAAAAAATAATTTTTTTAAATTGCCCGTAAAAAACCGTCATAACATGCTTTTTTAACATGAAGTAGGTACTTTTAAAATGGAAAACATATGTTAATCGTTTTATTTTAATACTATTTCAATATTACAATTTACTTCATTCATATTATTTTAACATGCTCCTTCACATGAATTACTTTTAATATGAAACCTTGATAATTTAATAATAGTTCCTTAAGAACAAAAATCATGTAAAATCAAAATGAAAAACGTTTTTTAGTGTAGCAATGTTGTTTTTATATGAAAAAAACTTGCTTTGACATGAAGTACTTTTAAAATGGAAAACATATGTTAATCGTTTTATTTTAATACTATTTCAATATTACAATTTACTTCATTCATATTATTTTAACATGCTCCTTCACATGAATTACTTTTAATATGAAACCTTGATAATTTAATAATAGTTCCTTAAGAACAAAAATCATGTAAAATCAAAATGAAAAACGTTTTTTAGTGTAGCAATGTTGTTTTTATATGAAAAAAACTTGCTTTGACATGAAGTACTTTTAAAATGGAAAACATATGTTAATCGTTTTATTTTAATACTATTTCAATATTACAATTTACTTCATTCATATTATTTTAACATGCTCCTTCACATGAATTACTTTTAATATGAAACCTTGATAATTTAATAATAGTTCCTTAAGAACAAAAATCATGTAAAATCAAAATGAAAAACGTTTTTTAGTGTAGCAATGTTGTTTTCACATTAAAAACGCTTGCTTTGACATGAAGCACTCTTAATTTAATTTTCAAAAAATCTTAAAAGTTAAAACATAGTGAGAACGATTTGATTTAATATGGAATACCTGTTAACGTGTATTACAATCTTAGATTAAGAGGATTTAGCCTTAAATTAATATTTTGAAATATTGAAATAAGAGGAAAGCGTGTTAAAGTGAAATGAAATCGAATGATTGAAAAATTCATCTTTTTTATCGAAATCAATAATTTGTCATGTTGATTTTAGATAGCGTTTTTTTTCTGTGTGTAGTCTAATCAAAAAAATTGCGTACGCCCAAGATCTTAATGCGTACAAAACGGCCCGAAAGGTTGGATTATTAGAATTCTCTTGCAGCGTGATTTCGACAAGATTGAAACACAGCACTCTTACAACACATGAAAGACAATGACCATATGGCAGATTTTGACAATGTTAAAATACTAGACAAAGAAAAGCGCATGACCACCCGCTTCAATCTGGAGAGCTTGAGGATCCAGCAGAAAATTGATAAGACGATGAACCATCAGGAAGACGTCAACAACATTAGTGCTTTGTATAGTGTTGTCCATAGTTAAATTTTTCGCACTTTTTGTGCAACTTTTAATCATGTTTTTTTTTTGTTTAAATATAAAATAGTAAGTTTTTAATTGTAAAAATTTTGTTATAAGAAATGTTTTGTACTAACGATGTATTTAAATATATATATGTAGCTAAATAAATCCCCTGAAGAAGCTGGAAAACAACTGGCGAAACGTAGGGTAAAACCAAGATGGATTAGTTTTATTTTATTATTAATCGCATCCAACTGATTGATCATCAAAGCCCAAGAAACAAAACAAAAAAATTCCTCACAAATTAAACATATGGGCAAGTTCCCATTATCAAGATTGAGCGATATTGTGACGACTGGAAACTAAAATTAAACGTCCAGAAGTAGGAGACAATTCTGTTCGGCACTCGAGAGATACGTGTAAGAATTTGGTCAAGGTGGTCATCGTTAATCTTCATGGGCTGCGAACAACGAGCAAATGTGTAGTGAAGTGAAGTATCTGGTTAGATCAGTAGCTCTGACGACGGCCAGAGGAGCCTTCGGTCGGAAGAATCGGCTGTTTTACAGCAATTGGCTTGACCCCGATGATCGTTAATGGTTTTCCTGTGTGGTTCCCCTTCTCAGATGAAGAAGTTTTGGGTGTTCGAGCGGCAGTGTTTACGACGCTGTACCTTCTTACAACGAACAAGCGAATCTTCTAATGTTATGTCTTCGTCCAATAGTTTAATTTTGGGGGCGTTCTATCCGTACGACGAGTATTTTGAATGTGCACGCTTGAGCGGCTTCATTCTACCAGAGGCATTCCTCTTTTTTGATAGATGCGGTCTGATACAGGATAAATTGGCAGTTCCGTTAATCTACCACGTCAGACAAAAAACCGGGCATAGGCAACTCCTTTACAATCGGGACGTCCCTCCTTCCGTTGAGTAGGTCTGTGCCCAAACAACACCGAATTGATAGGGTGAAGCAGAAGAACTTAGAGAATCTCTAGGGAGCCAGTAAGATAGTTGTAAGTTATGGTTGATCAAACTAGTTTTATGAATTTTTGTCTAGCTTTAAGATAGTTTTTTTTAAGAATAAATAAATAAAAATTAATTAAAACAAAAATCGGATTTTAGATTTTGAGAAAACTTTAGCTTTAAAATAGAAAATCTATACTACTATTTTACAATATTAACAACCCGTGGGCAGGAATTTCCCAAACCGATCAAGAGAATATCCAGAGACGTACACACATTAAGTACATACATATGTACATTGTTTTCAAAAAGATTGCATGTTTATTCTTCATTGTTAGGTTTTATCATTGTTTTGGATGATGTGAACCTATAGATATTTTATATTTTAAAGCACAAACAAAAATAAAACTTAAAACAAACATGAAACTCGTATATTACAAGAATAGAAATATAAGATATTTGCATTGACATTCAATTAAATGTTCTGGTATATTTGTGAATATAATTTGCAGAGTGGTCAACGTCAGCTTAGCAAGCAGCGCAGCTCAGCCCAGCGGTTGAATTTGATAAAAATAAATTTTGCATTAATAATGTTATCACGTGCAGGTGCAGGGTATTAAGTTATGCAGCAAGATTCAGATTCTCTTCGGATTTTCTAGACTTTGTCGTTTTTTTTCAATTTCAGGTGCTGGTACGCGCATATATATTTTGATATAATTGTCCACAAAGCATTCTACTCGTTTGTACATAATGTATGCTAAAAGTTCAACAACCGTTATAAGATTCTCGTTAATTGCGTGGGTGGTTTATCAATAAGGAATGGGAAACGTCAAGATGTGGTTCATTTATTCAGATTGAGTTGGTTCAAATATATGTAATATGTTTTTTATATAATAACGTTAATAGTTACGTATGATAACATTTAACTTTGGAAAAAATGACATGTAACGGCTGAGAATATGGAAAGACCACTTCTCCAAATTATTTAACCGCAATGATGAATCGAATTCCGATGTAAGGAAAATAGAACCACACAACCTAGGCGACCCAGAACAACAATTCTGCCTACCCGACTTCGACGAAGTTGCTTCCGAATTGTTCGAAGCAGTAGGCCGTATTATGTGAACGTCTGAAGCCGTTCATCAACAACCTGACGCATTTAATGTCAAGGTTTTAGACAAGACGATGCTCTGTCATGGGACTTTTTCAATGTGGTTTAGGAAAGAATTGTGCAAGACTCGACCAAGATAAAAGAATGATGCCAGTGGTGCGTTTTTAGTCATTGCGACGGAAGCGGAGAAATGGGTTAAGTGGTCAATGATTGCAAGACCAAATATATGCTTTCATCAAAGTGAGTGAGTTTGATTCAGGTCGGGTCGATTCAGGTCAAGTGCGAGTTTTGATAAAGCGAAGCAAGAAAACCAGCTTCAAAGAAATACCGAGGTTGTGTGAACAACGTGGACATAAGACAGGACGAAAACAAAAAAGCAAAACCTTGCCGGAAAATAAGGTATTTTCCTGCATTTTTGCATATTTATAAATCACATTTCACTTAAAAAGAAAAAGAAAATTACCAAACGTTAGTTTTAAAATACTCAAGAGAGAAAAAAGCGGTATTTAAAATAATTACCAAAAGTATATAAAACAATATTATATAAGCACACAGTCTTATCCCGACAAACGAAAACAAACCACGATTCACAAACATCAAAACAAACAGCTGTCAATTGCTCTTCTAAACGACAGCTTATCAAATCCATCTAGAGGCAAGCACACATACCTCCAAATTATCAGGGCCGGCATCATAAGTCAAAAAGTATCAAAAAGTACTGCGGTAGTAAAATGGCCATTACTTTGGCGGAGCTAAAGTCCCTTTTAAAGGAACAAAAAGAGGAGATCTCTAAAAACATTAATGAAGCTACTGACAGGGTAATCAAAAATACGGATGAGAAAGTAGGAATTATTTCCGAAAAGGTGGAAAAGCTAGAAAAAATTGTAGAAACGCAGGGAAATATAATAGAAAAACAAGAAGCTATGTACTTGAAACAAGAAAAAAGAATTTCGCAGCTTGAAGTAGGTCTGAGGAAAAATAACTTAATTATCTTCAAAGTAGAGGAAGCCGAAACAAATACAGATGATCTTAAAGTAAATGTTATTAATATTTTAAATAATAGCAACAAAGACTTTCAAATAATATCAAATGATATTGAAAACTGCTATCGCTTAGGGAAAATTTCTCAAGGGAATATTAGACCTATTTGTGTAACTTTTAAAAGCTTCGAAAAAAAACAAAAGATACTCCTGACAAAAAAATCTCTTACCAACTACAGTATCGCAGAAGATCTCCCGAAATCGCTACTCGAGGCAAGAAAACCACTTATCCCAAAACTCATTGAATTTAAGAAACAAGGCAAAAGAGCATATTTCAAACTAGACGAATTAGTGGTAGAAGGGAAAGTGTGGAATGAAAATACAGACTACGATCCCGAAAACAATAGAAAGAGAATTCGTTCCACAGAAAATTCGCCATCTCAACAGTCAAAAGTTATGATCACCAGCAAAACCAAACCAAAAACAACTATAATTGGATCAACAGAACTGAATCCAAAAAAACAAATAACAAACCCAATAAGAAAGTTTTTAACACAGCAGAGTGCAAACGACTTACTTAATAAATCACACTCGCCAAAAATCTATCAAGGAAATGAACCTGGATGTAGCAATTCATTAAGTTTGGAATAGCAAACAATCTTAAACAACCGCACCCTGAACCAAGGCCCAAAACCCCCTGCCCTAAGAAAAATAAACAAATACAAACCCGCAACACATCATCAACAAAAACAACAGCAACAACAACTCCAACAAAAAAACCAACAACAATACCAACATCAACACCACCAACAACGACAGCAACATCAAGAACATCAAAAACATCAAGCACATCAACAACACCAACAACAACAACAATACCAACAACATGAACAACAGCAACAACATCAACACCATCATCAACATCAACAACATAAACAACATCAACAACATCAACAATATCAACAACATCAACAACAACAACAACATCAACAACAGCAACAACATCAACAACATCAACAACATCAACAACATCAACAACATCAACAATATCAACAACATCAACAACATCAGCAACATCAACAACATCAACGACATCAACAACATCAACAACATCAACAACATCAACAACATCAAAAACATCAACAACATCAACAACAGCAACTACAACAACAAAATAATATTAGGAGTGTATTAAATAGTACTGAAACAGAAAACATAAATATTGTAGCATATAATATTCAGGGATTAAATAATAAATTAATGAAAGTTGATTTTTTCCAATTTTTACATAAATATGAAATATTTTTTCTATTTGAAACATTTATAACCTCTGATAATATAAGTAAATTTAGTAAATATTTTCCAAATTATAAACTTCATTGGATACCAGCAGTAAAAACTAATAAGTATGGGAGAGCAAGCGAAGGATCCTTATATGGTTACAGATCGGACAAATTAGTGGGATCTTACATCGAATACAATGAACAAATAATACTACAAATAAAAGACGAAAAAGAGGAGTTATATATATTGCCAACCTATTTAAATTGTAATCACTGGGATTGTGATTTTAACAAACTAACAGAAACCATACAAGTAATTGCTAAAGAAAATTTAATGGTGATCGGTGACATGAATGCACGTACTGGAGACAAACAAATTAATACATCGAACAATGTCATATCATCCTACAAAGTAAAAGAACACAGAAACTCGAAAGATGCTATTTGTAACGCTAATGGATACTCTTTTGCCGAGCTCTGTCAAGATAATGATTTGTTTGTCTTAAACGGTTGCTTTGAGAGTGATGTAGATGGGGACTTCACCTACATCAGTGGACAAGGAAAATCGGTAATAGACTACTGTGCTATTTCTGGCAAGTGGATAGATTACGTTAATCATTTCAAAGTTGAACCAAACATATGCTCAGACCATATGCCAATTAAAGTGACATTTTCAAAAACAGATACAAATAAAACAAAATCAATTCATCTTCCACGAAAACTCATATGGAAACAGAGTAATAAAAGCAGTTTTGAGAACAGACTTGACCAAAACCTTGCTAAGATAGAAACCCAAACAGACCACGAATCGTTGGGAAAACTTATAAAATGCATCGTAAAATCTTATCCAACCCCTGGCAAAAACGCTAAACAAGTAGGGAAACAAAAATGGTTCGATAATGAATGCAGAGAGGCGAGAAAACTATCTTTCCATTTATTGAACAAAATAAGGGATTCAGCTAATGTTGATGGAAGACTTCTTTCGAGTTACAGCCAAGCAAAGGCTAGTTTAAAAAAACTGTTTAGAAAAAAGAAAATAGAATATATACAACAAACTGCACGAAACCTCGCAACCGAAAGAAATCCAAAGGAGTATTGGAGACAATTACAAATCCTGAAAGGACAAGGATACAAATGTGGAGTTAACATTAATGGAACCGTACTGAGAGACCACTTCAGAAAATTGCTCAACCAAAATACATTGAACATGTCTATACAATATGCAGAACCATTTTTAACAAACCAAATCCTTGATGAAGATATATCGCTAGATGAGATAATTATGGTAGTTCAACAAGCAAAAATAGGGAAAGCTGCAGGACCAGATCGCGTCCCAACAGAATTTTACAAAAACGCAACAAACCAATTTCTTCGAAAAATATGCGAAAGTTTTAACTTTATTTTTAACACGGGCCAAGTACCTGACTCTTTCAAAGAAGCTTTAGTATTCCCCATACATAAGAAAGGAGACTTAAATGATCCAACAAATTATAGAGGTATTTCGTTTACAAACGCAATAGCAAAAATTTTTACAGCAGTGTTACTTTCACGTATAACAAAATGGGTAGACGGAAATAACCTCCTCAGTAAATACCAATCAGGTTTCCGCTCAGGTTACTCGACAACAGATAATATCTTCGTGATAAATACAATTATCCAGGACTTCCGACTCCGTCAACGCAAATTATACATTTTCTTCATTGATTTCAAGGCCGCTTTTGACACTATAGATAGAAAAGCTCTTTACTTCAAATTAAACCAACTGGGAATTTCGACAAAAATGTTAAGAATAATTAAAGAACTTTACAACGGATCTAAGTCAGCAGTATGGGATGGAACAAAAGCATCAGAATGGTTTGAAACTAAAACTGGATTAAAACAAGGATGTTTATTGAGTGCCATGTTGTTTATCCTTTTCATAGATGATGTGACATCTTATTTACCTGCCGGAATCAACATAGCTAATACAGTAATAAAATCTCTTCTTTATGCTAATGATTTGATACTACTTGCCGAATCACCCGAAAGCTTACAGTTGATGATTAACAAGTTGAAGGAATATTGTAATTTTTGGAATCTAATTATCAACATAGATAAATCTAAAGTTATGATAGCGGGATATACGAGAGGAAGTTGTTCACAAAGAGAGAAATGGTATTATGGTAGAGAAAATATTGAAGTCGTCAAAAGTTACAAATACCTTGGAATAGATGTAACTCCATCTTTCAATATGAAACAACATCTTGCATCAAAACTAATCACAACAAAAAATGCAATTAATGTTAGTTGGAATCTACTATTAAAAAAGAAAGAGGTACCGAATTCAGCCAAATACAAAGTTTATGAGGTGGTACTACGTTCAATGATGTGCTATGGAGCCCAGGTCTGGGGCTTTCAAGAATACGAGGAAGTCGAAAAGCTTCAAAGATTCTTCATTAAAAAGATATTCCAGCTACCTAAAAATACACCAAACTACATGATTCATCTTGAAACTGGATTGGCCGCACTCTAAATATACACACTAAAACTCCATGTTGACTACATTATAAAAGTTATCTCAACCTATAGTCAAGAAAGATTACAACACATTCTAGGACTGTACGCTATTGGAAGGAACCACCCCTTTATACAAAAATGGAAAGATCTAGCGGAGTCAGTTGCCTCTCCTCTGGCTATAAACCTTGAAAGGCCTTTAGAACTAAAAAATCAAATGTATGCAATAATAAGAGAAATAGATATAAAACACAGAGAAAACTATATGAAAAAAGCAAATGAATCAGAAAATCGCCTTATATACCCATCATTAGTCTATAATTTCAACGAAAATAATTATTTCACCGATACAAATAGTTGCAGAAAAATATCTTTGTTATTTCGATCAAGAGGAGAACTCCTTAACCTGAATGGAACATCTTTTAACAGCGCCGAAACCAACTGCTGCACACTTTGTAACCAACATGCTAGAGAGGACACGTTTCATTTCATAGGTATTTGCCCAATATTGAGAAACTGGAGGATCCAGTATTTTGAAAAACCAACATTAACCTTAGAAGAACTTAAAAAATTACTTAATGGTCCGAATTGGGACGTTATTTATAAATACTGTGAAGCAGCTTTGCGCTACCGAAAACTAATTATTTCAGAATTTAATTAAATCACTTAAAATATTATATGTATATGTTACTCACTCTGGCAGACGGCTATTTTGGCCATTGTCATCTCTTTTTCATTTAAAGCATTGTAACACGATCATGTAAAATATTTAAAAACTGTTTAATAAATGAAATCTATCTATCTCTATCTTTCATCAAAAATAACATTGAACGACGACGTCTTGGAAAAACGTGGTGGTTGGGACTTTGTCTACCTAGGGACCGCTATAAATTCAAACAATTGAGTAGTAAAATTCTCTCTCGAGCATCTAATGTCACCATTCATAAGACGCTCATCATTCCTGTTCTCATTTATGGCGCAGAGGCCTGGACCCTGTCAAAGAAAGATGATAGCGTCTTATAATACTTCCAGATTTTTGGTCCCGCCTGCATAAATGGAGAGAGGAGGAGAAAATACAACACCGTTTACAGAAACCGGCCTGGTTCAAAGAATAAAAGTCCAATGACTTAGATGACTCGGTCATGTAGAGAGAATGGATAAGGGGTCGATTTAGCTGGTTCAGGTCCGTCCCAGACTGTAGCGCCACCTTAAAAGTAAGTAATACATTTTTAGACTCGTGGATTTTAATCAATACTTTTTGTCTTTTTGACAGCTGTCACTTGATTTATGCTCACTTTTGTCTGCCATTTTATCATCAATAGACTTACTCCTAATAAATATTTGTGCAAATTTACTACCAAATAATAGTTCAATTCGCCCGACACATTGCTCGCTGGGTTTAATATTCGGTTGACATAACCGCCCAGCAGTCGTTAATTCAAGCAATTTTCAGTGATCACAATGAACAGCGTATTTGCAGTGTCAATCAACAGGCCATTGTTGGGACGCTCGCGCCGTTACGTCCACAAAAAGTAACTGTTTCTACAGGCAAAGGGAATCATTGGTCTATATTTCTTCAAAAATGAAGCCTAATGTATCAGTCAATGGGAAATGCTATACAGCAATGATTAATGAATTTTTGGTGCCTAAATTGGGGGGAAGTTCATGAGGCGACCTTTGGTTATAATAAGACGCCGCGTTACATGTCATACAGACATACAGCCAAATAATTAATTTATTGAAGGAAACTTTTAGAAGTCACTTGTTTACGCAGATAAGCTCGATAACATTCACGCATTTGAAGAGTATATTTGGAGCGTTATTGATGACTGTGCTGAGTGCTGCAAAAAATGTTCAACATTTTGGCGTTTCGGCTGCAATTTATTTTTTTTTATCTTTATAATAAAGCTAAAATCTTGACCGACATTAAATTCTGTGAGTTTTATTTATTCTTGAAAACCACGTGTCTAAAATAATACCTTTTATTAAAGCCTTCAATTCTCATTTAATATGGAGCTTACAATTACTAACATAATCGATTTTAATGAAGTTTTTTGTACGAACAGCTGCGAAGAGCTTATTAGAAACGCAGATTTTATATACTTTGAGAACAATTTCTTCAATTAGTTATTTATTACATTTATGGAGTTTTCCATGGGTAAATTCAGATTTCCTTCAAAAATTGATTTTTTTTCCTGGCGCATGGAATAAGATAGGAATTGTTTTTCTTTTTGTTATTGTTTTAGTGTTATTTCGCGTACGTTTCAAAGAGCGCAGTAGAGCTGTCAAATTTCCAGATAAACATTTAAAAAAAAATTCTATTAGTATTGGTGCAATCAGCCAAAAATAAATAAATGTATTTTGTTCTATGGAATGCAAAAACAGGGGAAATTTGTGTTTTGACAGATCTGAATGAAGAATAAATTGATTTATTTGACCCATGGAAAAAAACCGTTATTTTTTATTTACAGTACTTTAAGATTTACGACTGAACACAATAGCAAAGCTGAAGCTTCGGTACTGTCTGTATTTTTAAAAAGTACGAAAACAACACACAGCGATACAACGCGAAGTTGAAGCCGAAACTGAAACGTGAGTTTTTTCTCTTCATCTTTTAAAGTTTTGTTAAACAATCAATGAAAAGAATGAATTTATACAAATACAGCAAGAAAACAAAAGTCTCGCACAAAATTGACACATGAATAGTGTTTTTTTTTTTTTGACAGCTTCAAACTTCAATTCTTGTCGTTTTCCTATTGTGGACGTCATTTGCTTAAAAATGCGCGTTTTCAATAACAGCTTCTGCTTCAAGCGTTTTATAAGCTTCAAGCTTCGATCATTGTCTTCAGGCGGTTACTCTATAACACAACTGCATAGAACAAATAGTTTTAAAAATGTAATATGTTTCTTTTTATAGCAGTTTTATAGCCTTTTGTAGTGGACAGGACATCTAATTAGAAGCAATTCGTATCTTCTCATAATATTTTTTAATTTTCAGATATCATGAATAAAACAAAATTTTAGTATTTTGTTGCTAAACTCTTTGCTTTAGAATTTCGAGCCATTCTCACTCCTCGGATTTAAGAACTTACCTGGAGTACACCAAGAGTAAAATCTTCAATGTTCGATTTAATAAAATCAAAGTTAGTGTTATTTTTAAGTACAATAGTTTATTTAATGTCTGATAAAAGATGTTTAAATGTTAAGGCCTGTACTTTCCGATAGCCATTTAAAAATAGTGATGTATCCGCCCCTAATATATGTATGTATTTTTGTGTGATTCCAGAGGCGTGATTGGGATCTTTTACGAGTATGTGCTGGAACTTCCATATGAAAGCAAATTTTCATCTGCCTAATTTACTAGCCGTTTCTTTAGAATGCCTAGGTATTTCACAGCTGTCAGAGTGTTATTGATTTGAAGCACTGTATGAACGTAATACCAGCAAAAATAAACGCAAACATTGTATTTAAGTTTTCCTTCAATGGAACTCAACTTATAAATCTATGTCAACTTGTATCTATAGTACAAGACATGTTAGGTTAGTAGTCCTACATAAGTTGTAGAATTCTTATTCCATTTTTCTTTCTTACAATCTAAAAGTACTCAATTTTCAAACATATTGCTTTCAATCTATTTAATATGATTATAGAAAGATATAGTTCATCATATTAAGTACATAAACATATGCATACATATCTTCCATTAAAGATCAGTTATATATGTAATTAATTTGACATCATCTTTGCAGTTTGGTTTTCGTATTTTAAATTGGGTTAGATTTAATGCGGTAGATGGGTTAAAATTTAATGTGGTTATGTCAAAAAAGAATTAATTTTTCTTTTAAATTATAATCAGGTCAATTACCAATCAGAATACATATTGCCATCTAATATAGTGTTTATAAAAACATGAACACAGAATCATTGTATGTTCTTAAATAACCTACTTTGGTTTTGGTGTGATTAAATTAAAGCAAGCACAAGTCAAAGGATTTATTTCTTTATCATTTAACCAATTCAATTCTTCCCCCTACATAAGAGCTTAAATTTACCTGTACCATAACATTATATACAAATACTATCGTTCCAGGATAAAGGCTGTTTTGTATATAGGCGAATAACTTTCATTTGGTAATAATGGTAATAGAAATTTCTTATTTTGTTAAAGTTATTTTTTCAGGTTGAAGTAGCAGGTACGATCTTATCTGCGTAGATAAACGTGATAGTCCAGCGGTGCTAAATCGGACGATCTTGGCCTTAGGCCAATGACGCAAGATTAATAAGGAGCTTTTTTTTTTTTGAAAAGCTACCCGTAGTAAAAAATACAACATTCGCTGAAGAATCAGTTCAGTTAAAAAGTAAAGTGAAATCCTGCTGAGGATAGAGATTTGACTTTTAATTCATTATCAAAACCAATTTTCGAGTTTTTCATTTTTAGCCGTTAGTGCGTTTCGTACCTCCTTAAGGCAGAGAGAAAAAACTAATCGAGAGAGCCAAACTTCCTCGTCTCCGTCCCTTCGAAACCTCTTACTCTCATTTTTTATAGCGTGTTGAATTCGTATCGGTGCATACATATGTTTTTTTACCTCGGAGAAGAGTACACAAAAAAACATCATTTCCGGGAAATGCGACATTTCTCATTTTTGTTTATTGATAGCCAAGAAGGCTATGTTTTTTAAAGTCTCATTATAATACTTGTAATTCTCATGAATTTCTTTCTTTAATTTTACTAACATCTTGTGGTTTTTATATCTACAAAAATACTCCTATAATTCAAATTGATTCTAGCAAAACATTTTTGTTTGTCAATAAATAACGGGAGAAGTTATACCGGTAGTTCGTGGTGAATTTGTTTTTCTCTAAGTTACAGATAGATGGCATTAACAACCAAAACAAGAAAGGATGTGTGCAGAAAGAGTGTAACAAGGTTAAGGTTTTTTAGACTAGACTTTATTTATATTATTTAAAATATACTGCATTGAATTATTTTACATTGAATTATAAAAGGCGGAAAAAATAAAGCTTTACAGTTTACCAGGAATATTTACATATATAAAATATCCATATCTTCTGCAATTGCGGTATCAATCGATATTTTCTGGAACTTAGTGTTAACGTAAAATTTATCTGTCATAAATTAATTTTTCAGCTTTTTTATACACCAAAAAAATCAATTATGAAATTTGGCTGCGATAATAATTACTTGAACACGGCATTTTCTATGTTTATAGTTATTCAGGTTTAGCCCTAAACTTTGATTTGCATTTATTTATGAATAGCCTAAAAAGTTTAGCAAACATCTATGAATAAGCCACAATGCACTTTCAGAAAAAATGTAGTTAGAACTTTCCCTGACAGATTTTTCCTTGTCGCTATATAACTGAAAGATAAGATATAAATAGTTAGAACTGGAAAACTTATAAAAATGATGCATAAGACTTAAATTTTGGTTGAAGAACAAATTTGTATATTCTTTTCACAAAACCACTGAACTAGCGAGAATACAAATATTTTTACTTTTGTACAAAAGTACTTTTCGGCTTATGTAGTTAAGCCTTTAAAAGCAACACACTACCTTAAGGGAAAGCAGTAAGAATAGCTTATCACCTATTCACAAATCTCATGCAATGAAAATTAGCAACAGAAGTAACAAGTTGACGGTCTTTTTATTTAGTGTCTACTTAAATCACTTATTTTCAGCATTTTGGAAATGTCGTGAGTAATGTAAAGAAAATAAACAACGAGTACACACAAATAAAATAGGAATGGAAAAAAGAGATGAGTATATAAAAATGTTTTCAATGTTCCATGTTTACATTCTGTAACTCTCATTTTCAATGTTCCTGCAACTCTCGCATCGACAAAATTAAGTCGATAAACCCTGAAAACTGAAACAAATCTGAGTTTTTTTTGCATCTTTCAACGGTCTGAGCGAAAATTAAACGCATAAACGCAGCTAAAAATACAAATAATAGTTGTAGTGCTTTCAGAGTTTTATGTTTCTAGGTCCTTATTCTCATTGGACTGTTGCATCACCTAATTTATTTTACTAACTTAATGATTAAAACTGGCTTCAAATAACTAACTAATATTTATCTAAATACGTAATTTAGAATTGTTTCTAAATCTTCATTGTTCTGGCAACAAGAGTAATTAATTTCATTTCATATTCGAATGATATTACTCTCAAACGAACACAATGAGAGTACCAAAAAGTTGTTCATCCACAATTTTGAATTTTCTTTGAACACCTCTGAACAGCTGACTACATCCGCCATTTTTCAAAGGTGGTGAGCAGAGAGAAAAGAGAGAAAAGTTTTTTCTCTCTCGTGGTGAGTATGTACACAAACTTGCATAAGTATTTGTTCCCCACATTTTTTTATATGGAGTTAATACATCTGCAAGTTGGTGGCCAAATTACAGTTTGTAGGCAAAAAGAGAGCAACCGTCGAAGTTGGTTCTCTCTATTAGTTCTTTTCTCTCTGCTTGAGGTTCGTAGAATATTGTCCAACATACAAAAAACTTTGAAGTTATTTTATAACTGGGGTGGAATCGGCTAAGGTGATAATTGACTATCATATTTTTGATAGTCAAATTGACTATCATTCTCATTCCGTCTGTGTAAAATGATTCAACTCAATTCAATTCGATTGAACAATTTCAGATTCAAATTGTCAAAATTCATTGATCCAATTCGTTTATTTTGATTGTCATCTATTTATTTATTTATATTTCGTTAAATACTAACGTTAACAATTCTTAATATATACTTAAAATCTAAAAACTCAAACTAGACTGTTGAAAAATATTAATTTGCAATTTATACTTTTAATATTATCATTTGGTGAATAAATACAAGAGTAAAATTTATTATAGATTTCAATTAATTGATTTAAGGAGCTATGTATGTACACCATAGTTTGATCTGCTAAAATTAGTATTCAATGGTTTCTGGAGGCTTATACTTGAACGACTAGAACTAAAGTTTAAACTACCAAGAACTGATGGTGATGAAATTTGTCCGTTTATTATTCCAACAATAAAACAAAACTGCAAGTACATCCTATGATTTGTCAAAGAAGGAAGATTTAAGAGAGCAAGTCTTTGTGAATAATAGACAAAAACGCAAAAATCTTTTCTGAATGGCTTTGAGTCTTGTGACTTGTACGGCGTAGTAAGGTGACCAGACCATACTGTACAAGCATATTCCAGGACTGGTCTCACAAATGAAACAAAAAGTAATTTTAAAACATATGGATCACGGAAATCACGGCCAAATGTCTTAATAAAACCTCAGAATTCTATTTTCTTTTTTAACTATGAAGTTAATATGTTCATTAAATGTTAGTTTAGGATCTAAGACAACACCCAAGTCAGAAAATACATTAACTCTACTTAAAGGACAAGAATCAAACATGTAACTAAAAATGATTGGAACTTGTTTGCGTGTAAAACTCATGGTTTTAACATTTGTCAACATTTAAAACAAGACCATTCCCTCATTTCATTCATTTATCAACAATCACCTCAACGACTCAACTTTTATTAAATATTTTTTGCAAATGTATTTTTGTATATAGTTCTACATAGTTTTGTGGTTACTCTATATAAACTTTAGTACGACTACGTTTTTGAATAAATCTTGAAAAAATATAAGGATAAGTGTTAATTTGACAATTCGTAAATTAAAAACTCCTTACCACTGGTGGGGGGAAGTAAAAATAACGAACTGGTAGGTTGCCGTTTTAATAGCAAGTGAAGTTTATTATTATGAATTTCCTAGTTTTATACAAAATAAATGCTTACTGAACTATTTTAAACTAAATAAATACTGACAAAAAATGAATATGATACAATGTCAAAATTCAATGAAATATGATTATGTTGCTTTTGAAAGTGCATGCCTTTGCGTCGCGACGACGACGACGACAACGCGTGCAGTGCTGTTTTGTTAGTAGTGTCATATTGGTTTTAATATTGCTGTTGTTGTTACAACGCAGTGCTGTTTGTAGGTGGTGTCATCTTTGTTTGATTGTTTCTGTTGTTGTCACAACATGCTGGGCCCCTCAGACTGGAGACACAGAGAAATCGATATCTTCAAAAGCAGCATCAGTTATTGGTGGTTCCTTCACTACTGTTTCAGTTCTTTTTGTTTGCTTAGGTAATTGAGGTCTTCTTCGAACTATGATAACCACAGTTATGAGGCAGATTATAACCAAAAACCCAGTAGATCCAAATAGTGAGTACTGATGAATTCGGTGGGTCCTGATTTCTTTCAAGATATTTTCTTGACTTTTTTGAAGCTCTATTGCCTGCTCCAAGCTTGATATTTCCAAAGAAATATTTGACTGCCGTAAGATCGGTTGTTGTTGCTCCGTTTTAAACATAAGCGAACTTAACTGCTCAGAGAGGTTGAATGATGGCAAAACTGAGGATTTCAATCTGCTTGTCATCATTTGTCTTCCAATAATAGTTGTAGTCTGGTCATGTATAAAGCAGTTTGATGGCAGCTTCATTATCCCACAACCTCTTAAGATAGTAGGTACTGAATCGAAGTCGCAATTGATGTTAACTGTTGTAGAATTTGGAACACTATAAATCCAAGTGTTCTGTTGATGCATCTCAATCCAGTACGATTTTAGTGGGATATCTTTTACCAGACATGAATCTATTGGTTGTCGGTCGTTTTGAATTATTTTCATTTCACATGAACTGTCTGAATATCCACTTGTGTACAGCGGGTGTTGGAGAGTACACCAGTAAGTTTCAAATGGCCTTTCCTTGTAACGCGAAAATTCGTCTTTGTTAATTGGATAGTAGTGGTTTCGTTGTAAATTAACCAGCAAATAGTCTGATGATGGAACGATGCAAGTGAAATTTCCATTGTTGAAGGTTGGGACTGCGAGCACCTTATATAGCTTAAATTCTTCGTTGTATAGCAAAGGTAGGGTAATTTCCATTATAATATTGCTACCAGTTACCCTTCCTCTCAAACTTAATGTTTTATATAGTTGTAGGATTGATTCGTGGTGCCTCTCTCCAGGAATCATCAATGTCCGGGGGATATTTTCATGAATTTTTGTTAGTTCGTTTTTAAATTGTTGCACTGTAAGGATAAGTGGATGTATCCTTCCAGTGTGTGTTGAAAGCAACATCTCGAGTAATATGTTTTGAGTCGACTTATAATTTATCATTATAAGGATGGCATTTAGAGCTGCTGAGGAAAACAATTTCAGGTTTTCGTACCTTTTTGTTTCGTTTGAAAGTTTG
The DNA here is from genome assembly GCA_920104205.1 of Eupeodes latifasciatus. Taxonomy (NCBI): domain Eukaryota; kingdom Metazoa; phylum Arthropoda; class Insecta; order Diptera; family Syrphidae; genus Eupeodes; species Eupeodes latifasciatus. The sequence continues at coordinate 177,457,344 of OV049924.1, read as the reverse complement.
GAAACAATTGTACTTAATAGCTGGATTTCTTTCTGGTTTTCTAATAGTTCCTTCTTAAAAATGTTAACAGTTGACTCAATAATCGTCGTCTGATTTTTCATTAGGTCTATTATCTGTTTTTCATTTTCGTTTACCGTTGCAATTGTCTCCTCATACTTGTCAGCGAATCTTTGATCAAGTATTCCAAAAAGTTCGTTGGTCACCGTTCCAATAAAATCAAATGGTGACCGTTTTTGTCGTCTTGCCGAGTCATCATTAGCATGAAGAAGGATTTCGTTGTTGAGTTTGATTTGTTGAAGTTGATGTTTGAATTGAATCAACGTTTTGTCACACAATGTTGATTTGACTTCAACAAGGTCTGTTGATCCACAAAATAATTCCATTGAGTTAATTAATTTTGTGAACGTTTCGTACTCGTTCCAATAATTACTCATGTTGAAAAACACAATCATTTTCCAAGAACTAGAAATCAAATTGGCTTGTCCCACATCTTCAAAATAAATTCCTGGCTGACTTTCAAATGGTGTGATTTCGACCTCATGCTGACGGGTTGTGGGGAAGGAAGTAGTCAAGCTCAGCATTCCGAGTAGTATGAATAGCCAAAAGAAGGGCTGAGCCATATTCGTTGATAAGTGGACTTGTCGGACTTGTGTTTTTAGTTGTTCATTTTCTATGGGTAATCGACACAGTTTAGTGATGGGCCGTTTAAAGTGTTTATTTTTACTAAACACTGTAGCTGTTCGAACACATTTGTCGGTGCCGGGGTGAACTTCTGCTATTTTTCCCCATCATCCAGGTTGTTGGTGGTAGCCGGTCTTCTTTAATGAGCACAATGTCATCAACTTTGATGTTTTCTTCTTTTTGTTTCCATTTGGGAAGTTGTTGCAGCTGCGAAAGGTATTCGGATGACCAGATCTTCCAAAAATCTTGAGTCATTTTTTGGATCAACTGCCATCGAGATCGGAATGTTTTCTTTTCATTTATAATAGGTTCGGGTACTGCATTAAGAGCAGCTCCTATCAAAAAATGCCCAGGAGTCAGAATTGTGGTGTCATCAACATCGTTTTCAATTGCCGTAAGTGGTCGAGAGTTTAAACAACCTTCTATTTGTGTCAGCAAGGTTGACAGTTCTTCAAACGTAAGCCTGGTTTCACCAATTACTCTTTTAAGATGAAATTTTGTCGACTTGACACTTGATTCCCACAGTCCTCCAAAGTGAGGTGATGCGGGTGGTATAAAATGCCATTCGATTTCGTCTTTCACAAGTCTTGATGATGCATCTTCTTCATGACGCTTGATGATTGTTTGCATTTGTTTTTGGATTTCCTTGTTGGCCCCAACAAATGTGGTACCATTGTCACTATAGAAATGCGAACAAAGACCTCTTCTTGAAGTGAATCGTTTCAATGCAGCCATGAATGCTGCTGTGGTAAGGTCACTCACAAGTTCAATATGAATAGCTTTGGTAGCGAAGCAAACAAATATGGCGATGTAACCCTTGGTCGATCGGTTTCCTCGCCCCTTGGAGATTAATATTTGAATTGGTCCAGCATAATCAACACCTGTGTGTATAAACGGTTTTGATGGTGTTACTCTAGCTGCTGGAAGTAGTCCCATTTGTTGAGTTCTTGGCTGTGCTGTAAAACGGAAGCATTTCATACACTTATGTATGATTTGTCGAATACATCTTTTAGCTTGAATGACCCAATAGCGCTGCCTTAGTTTTGCAAGTGTAAGTCTGATACCACCGTGCAACGTTCGTTCATGGACATCTTCAATTAGCAGTTTTGTAAACCACTCTTCGTGAGGCAGGATGATTGGATGTTTTTCTGTGTTATTAAGCTCCGCATTTTGTAGTCGACCGCCAACAACAAGGATATTGTCTTCGTTTAAAAGTGGGTTTAAGGAGAGTACTTTACTCCTTTTGCTGATGTTTTTTCCACTTCGTAGGCATTTTAGTTCTTCGGAATATACCTTTTCTTGAATATATCGTATAATTCCTTTTGTCGCGATATTTAACTCCTGAACTGTTAAAACACCAGTTTTAATTGGATTGTTTAGTTTCTTGCTTCTGCAGTTGTTTTTATATCGCCTGCAATAAGCAGCTACTCTTATTAACTTATAGTAGTTAGAGAATCTTTTGGTGATGTCACTAGTTTCCTCTGCTGCAATTGTTAGGACTTTTCTTGTTTCAGGAATATCAATCACTGTATTCGTTTGTTGTTCTTGTGAGGGCCAATGATCTGAATCGAATTGCAGCCAACCAGGTCCAAACCACCATATCTGATTGCTGGACATTTGTTCTGGGAAACAGCCTCTTGAACCAAAATCAGCTGGATTGTCGGATGATCGTACATGCCTCCAGCAAGTTGTGTCTGTTGCCTCTTGTATTTCTGAAACTCGGTTTGCAACAAATGTCTTCCAAGTAGATGGGCATTTTTGGATCCAAGCCAATGTGATCGTGGAATCTGTCCAGGCAAATATTTTTTCGACTTGTGAGCCAAAGGTTTTCAAAGTTTCTGCCAGTAGTTTTGACAGCAGATGAGCACCACATAGCTCTAGTTTTGGAAGAGGAAGTTTCTTTTTAATTGGTGCTACTTTTGTTTTTGCAGTTAAGAGTGTTGTAGCAAAGTAACCAGTTGGTAGAGCCACTCTTGCGTAGATCACTGCTGCATATGCTGCTTCGGATGCATCACAGAATCCATGAAGCTCAAAATGTTGATTCTTTGTAGTTTCTATCCACCTTGGGATTCTGATGTCTTCAACTGATATTAAATTCCTTTTCAACTTGTTCCATTGTTTTTGAAGTTCTATTGGAAGTGGGTCATCCCAGTTGATTTCAGATTTCCAAATACGCTGCATTAGGATTTTTGCGCTGACAGTCACAGGGGCCAACCAGCCAAGGGGTCAAACAGTTTGGCTATTTCGGATAAGGTTTTTCGTTTTGTGAGCATGGTATCGATGCTTGTGTCCAAGCTGACCTTGAACTGGAAAGTGTCATTTAAAAGATTCCCGTGGATTCCCAAAGTTTTTATTGTCTCTTCCTTCATGACGTCTATTTTGTGTTGATTTTGTAATTCCAGGGGTATATGTTGAAGCAGTTTTTTGTTGTTTGCAGCCCATTTTCGAAGATGAAAGCCTGCACCACTTAACATTTCATTAAGTTGCTCTTGAGCTTTTCTGCACTCTGCCATCGTATCCCCTCCGGACATAACATCATCGACATAAAAGTCATGTTTGACTATTTCTGCAGCGATAGGGTACTTCTGTTGTTCGTCTTCAGCTAGTTGTTGAAGAGTCTTAATGGCCAAGTATGGAGCAGATGCCGTTCCATAAGTGACAGTAGTGAGCTTATACTCTTTAATGGGTCGATCATTAGAACTCCTCCACAAAATTCTTTGATAGTCTTGGTGGTCTTCGTGTAGTTCGATTTGGCGGTACATCTTTTCTATGTCAGAAGTAAACACGTACTTATGTTTCCTCCATCTCATCAGAATTGTTGTAATGTCGTCTTGTAGTTTTGGGCCAACTAACATTAGTTGGTTTAGGCTCACTCCTGTAGTAGATTTTGCCGACCCATCAAATACAACTCTTAGTTTTGTTGTTGTACTTGAAAGTTTAATGACGGCATGATGAGGCATGTAGAAAATATTCTCTCGGTTCCGGTCGTTATAGTCAACTTCTTTCATGTGCCCCAGCTCTAGAAACTCATTTATTACTTGTGTATATTCAAGTTTAAGATTCTGGTTCTTGTTCAATTGAGTTTCTAATTGACGGAATCTCGCTAATGCTCAATTTTTGGATTCGCCTAGTTTCAAAGTTTGCATTGTTTCTTGGTTGAATGGGATTTTGACAATGTATCTCCCATTTGGTTTTCGATAATGTGTTTCCTTGTAAAATTGTTCACATTGTTTGTCTTCATTTTTCTGAATTTTTGGTTGGGAAACTTCTTCTAGCTCCCAAAATTTTTCAAGTTGTTCATCGACTGAAATCTGTGTCACTAGTCCAGTGATACTATATTTGTTAGTTTCTTCATTTGAAGTTCGCCCAGATATTAACCAACCTAGCTGTGATTTCTGTGCTATCAGTGAATTTGAATCATCTCGTTTTATTCTGTCAAGAATTATGTCACCATATGCATCAGCACCAATTATCATGTCAATCGGTCCAGGAACATTAAAGGTAGGATCAGCGAGTTTTAACTGATCTAAATTTCCAATTTTAAGGCAACTTGTAGTTTTGGAAGGAAGTTGTCTCGTAAGTTTGGGAAGTACAAGAGCTTCTAATCCGAGACTAAATTCTGAGGTAAAGTGAGGCCTTATTTTGACATTGACCTTGTTTTTTGCTGTTCCTGCATTTGTTGCACCCAAGCCACTTACTTCAACAGAAACATTTTGTCTTTTTAGTTTGAGTGTTTGTGCTATTGATTCAGTTATAAAAGACGCCTGTGATCCAGGGTCAATCAGTGCACGTATTGTTATACTGCGGCCAAGTCCGTCTTCATTGTTTATTTGTAACATGGCTGTTGCAATTATTACATTTTGGTCCTGCTCACTGTGGTTAACTTGTCTGGTTGTTTTTATCACGTCTTTTGGAGCTGATTCTGTTTGTTTGTTTTGGGGGAATCGCTCAGCCCAATCCATATGTAGAAATGAATGATGCTTTTTGTTGCAATGATCCAATAGCGCTGCCTTAGTTTGTAGTGTAAGTCTGATACCACCGTGCAACGTTCGTTCATGGACATCTTCAATTAGCAGTTTTGTAAACCACTCTTCGTGAGGCAGGATGATTGGATGTTTTTCTGTGTTATTAAGCTCCGCATTTTGTAGTCGACCGCCAACAACAAGGATATTGTCTTCGTTTAAAAGTGGGTTTAAGGAGAGTACTTTACTCCTTTTGCTGATGTTTTTTCCACTTCGTAGGCATTTTAGTTCTTCGGAATATACCTTTTCTTGAATATATCGTATAATTCCTTTTGTCGCGATATTTAACTCCTGAACTGTTAAAACACCAGTTTTAATTGGATTGTTTAGTTTCTTGCTTCTGCAGTTGTTTTTATATCGCCTGCAATAAGCAGCTACTCTTATTAACTTATAGTAGTTAGAGAATCTTTTGGTGATGTCACTAGTTTCCTCTGCTGCAATTGTTAGGACTTTTCTTGTTTCAGGAATATCAATCACTGTATTCGTTTGTTGTTCTTGTGAGGGCCAATGATCTGAATCGAATTGCAGCCAACCAGGTCCAAACCACCATATCTGATTGCTGGACATTTGTTCTGGGAAACAGCCTCTTGAACCAAAATCAGCTGGATTGTCGGATGATCGTGGACTGTATATCCATAGGTCGCTGGTTCAAATCCGGCTCGAAGGACCAATGTTAATTTGACAATTCGTAAATTAAAAACTCCTTACCACTGGTGGGGGGAAGTAAAAATAACGAACTGGTAGGTTGCCGTTTTAATAGCAAGTGAAGTTTATTATTATGAATTTCCTAGTTTTATACAAAATAAATGCTTACTGAACTATTTTAAACTAAATAAATACTGACAAAAAATGAATATGATACAATGTCAAAATTCAATGAAATATGATTATGTTGCTTTTGAAAGTGCATGCCTTTGCGTCGCGACGACGACAACGCGTGCAGTGCTGTTTTGTTAGTAGTGTCATATTGGTTTTAATATTGCTGTTGTTGTTACAACGCAGTGCTGTTTGTAGGTGGTGTCATCTTTGTTGGATTGTTTCTGTTGTTGTCACAACAAAATCAAATATTGATTCTCATTCTGGTTTTCAATGTTACAAACTAAGACAAAAACGAACAGTAATCTTAATGAGCAAAGCCCTTACTGATGATCCTCTTCACACAAGAAAAATTCAACATCATCTCTACCAAAGTAGTTACCTTAATTTCGGCTCATATTTGTATTCCTTTAAAAACATTAGGAAATCAGATGACATACCTTCCTCCACCTTGGAAAAGACACTTATTATCTATAGACATCAGCCTCTCCAGCCACAAGAAAGAAAACACTTCAAATCAACAATTCCTTATGCTTCACCGTGAACTAATTAAATCTATCAAGCCTTTGAGAACATTATACACCGACAGATCCTATAGGAATAAGAATTCTACTTACGCAGTCATCGAACTGAAAGCAAACAACGAAGAAACCATCCTTTTTTTAAGGCACTCTTCCAGACGCTGCGGATAATTACCTAGTCGAGGTCACAGCATTGACAAAAAGACAAAAGACAGGAAACAAAAGTGCAACCAATAAATGTTCCACTCTCAATTACATCCGAAGCATCTTTTATGATAAAGCAAATATAACTCTAGCATTGATCCCAGGTCATGTTGGTATTAAAGGAAACGAGCCGACCGATACTGCAGCAAAAAAAACTACGCGTTATCGTTATTTAAAAGAACTGCCAAATATAGTTCAAATCATTCTTAAAGTTTTCAATAATTAAAATGAAGAGCTCGAAAAATTCTGGCGTAGAGACCAAACTTTATTTTGAAACATCACGCAACTCATCTTCGAATTCCTTAAAAAAAAACTCTAACTAGAGTAGGATAAACTCCAATTGCATAGAACTTTAGAAGAAACAGATAACCAAAATAATTTATCCACTTGGTGTCCGATCTTTCCAGCGCATTAAAGTAGCCACAAGCTTAAAGCCTAGTACGCAGCTGAAGTGAAACGAATTTTTTCGGCGGTCTCCAAGTGCAGAGCGAAATGAAAACGAAAACCACAGCGGAAAAATATTTGTGGAGAGTTCTGTCTGGAAGTTGAATTTCACTGCTTGTCTTCATCACTTCTTGCACATCACCAATAATATCCTGAGTTTCCGATTCAGAAATGCAATGTTGCAACACATTAGACAAATCCATTTTATTTTAAATTTTAAATCAAATATAAATCAAAGTCAAAACACCGAAAGTCACGAGTAAACAATTTTTTTTTTCAATAAAAAAAATAAACGTCAAAATTTCGCAAGCAATTAATATGCTCGGCAATTAAATTGAGAACGAAAAGAGTGGAGAATTGTACTAAGAAATCTAGTACAGCTATCCACTAAAATGACACATTTCGTCGTTCAGCAGCGTACTGAAAAACGAAAAGAATTTTCGTTTCGCATCAGCAGCGTACTAGGCTTAAACAACAAGTTTGAATACAATTAAAACATTTACAGAAATACTATAGTTTATATTTAATTTTCAATTTAAGAACATCAATGAATAATGATCACTTTTTATTAATCAAATCTAAGACCAATCAATAACATTAACACAACATCTACGGTCTTGTTGCACTGATGTCTTCCGTGTACATAAATCTATATCTATACTAATATTATAAATGTGAAAGTAACTCTGTCTGTCTGTGTGTTACTCAATCACGCCTAAACTACTGAACCAATTTGCATGAAATTTGGTATTGAGATATTTTGATATCCGAGAAAAGACATAGGCTACTTTTTACCCCTGGAAAAAGACGCATTCCCATGGGAAAATTCAGGTGGGCCGATCGCTTTAACGCCTAAACTACTGAACAGATTTAAATGAAATTTGGTAAGGAGATAGTTTGAGACTTAAGAAAGGACATGAGTTACTTTTGACCTCGGGAAAACAACGCTTTCCCATGGGAAAAGTTACTTTCCGGGGAATCTGATCGCTTTCACTCCTAAATTACCAAAGATTTGAATAATATTTGGATAAAATTGGCATTACGGGAAAACAACGCATTCCCAACCCTTATGAAATAAGTTGTCAAACATGTTATCATACACGTATATTAACGCGGGCTTCGCGCGCCACGTGCCTCAAGCCCTCAACGTTAGACGCAAACTGTGGCTGCCACCAAGTTCCACAAATAATAATTTTAAAACTTACATTTTGCTATGCTCAACCTTTCATCGCCAAACACGAGCCATGTACATAGGTACAACAAATAATTCACTGGGTCTGTCTTCTACTTCTGATAATTCTTTTTCGGCTGAGGCGCGGGGCAAGTGCGCGGGCGGGGGTCGCACGCGGTAGACGAGCCAGGTGGTGGCGGCGGTAGTGTGGCGCGGGGGGAGGACATCACTGAGTGGGTCTACCCGAACGGGCACACACGTGAGGGCACAAGCCGTCTTCGGACGGATGCAAATTACAGAGAAAACCTGCAAACATTTTATTTGTCGTGTAAATTTAATTGTTTCTTCAATACTTACTAATTTACTCGGTTCGTCACCTAACCTAACCTATGCCAATCACACTTAGTATGGCCTCATCCCATCTCGGCACAATTCAAACATACGTACAAAAAAGTACAGCTCAGGTTTTTTCATACTACTATCCAAAAAAAAACTATCTAATGCGGACGAAGTCGCGAGTAAAAGCTAGTAGTTTTATAAATTAATGTTTGTAAGTTATTTTTGATAAATAAATAAAAACTGGTCTGCCACGAATCCGTTTTTTTTAACGATTTGCATGGCAAACCAAACTGAGCAAAATTCAAGTGACAGCTGTCAAAAAGACCAGCTTCGAAAAAAGTATTGCCAGATTGGAAAACACCCGATATTAAAACAATTAATCGATAAAGCTATCTGTCAAATAATAATTTCTTGGATATTTTAAATTATTATACATATTTACATTGTACATATGGATGCATGTATATCTCCTAAAACCAAACACCCGGATCAGATATTTTTCTTAAATTAAGTGCTCTCAAAGCTGATTTATTTTTGAGAAAGACTTCGACATTCTTGAATACGAAATAAATCCTTTGCAGAGTCATTAAAAACTGATGCAACTGATGTGTAAAGAATACTTCACTTCAATTCAACCATTTATACATAATTTTATCGCAAAGTATGTACTGTTATATATATAGAATCCTTTTAGGGCAAGGAAAGAAAACCAAACAAGTGCTCCAAAAATGGGACATCTCCGCCGCACACATCGATTTGAAGCAAGTGCTCGAAGACAGTTAAGTTGTTTAAAAGATGAATGACTTTCATTTTTGTCTTGCAATACAAAAATGTCTCACAAGTCATATAAGAAACGAAGACATAAGTAAATTCGTATTGAATAAGTAGCACTGATCTTTTGAGATATTTTATTTTAACTGAAAGTGAAAGGTGTTGGAAAAGGTACCCTCATAGATACATTGGTAATGTATTGACGGACGCGACGCGACGGACGGACGTCCGGAATGCAGTGTATTGTTAACTTTGATTACAAATGACACATGTGTTCACATGCGAATATAGTACAGTATCTATAAAGCCTATACGTTATCTTATGACTTGGCTAGGCTTGCATTGTTCATTCATGTGAATATACGAAATCGAGATTTGAAAAAGATATTTATGTCTTTTTTCATGAGCTTTCTACGGACAGATGCTTGTGGTTTTAATATGGATGCTTAATTTATGCAAAGATACGGATAAGATAACATAATAAAACATTAAAGACTACTCAGAAAAAGAAGCGTTAAGAAAGTTGTAATTCTTTTAATGTCTGTGGCACATAAAATTAGTTCATTCAGTACTATCTTAAAATTGTTTGTACTATGTTCAGTTCCGGTAGTAATATTATTAAAAGTAAAATTCCATCGGTCAAAAAAATAAAAGACTTGAACAAATATAATGTTCTCCCCTTATTTCCGAAATTAAAACAAAAGTTGGTCTTAATTGATTTTTGAAGGCAAGACTTCGAAATTCAATTGCAGGATTTCCAACAACGGCAAAAAATATCTGTTAGGTCCCAGACGCAAAATGTTGTAAGGCATTCGAACATTAATCCCTTTACGCCCGCAACAGAAATAAAGTACATGTTATTCATTGGGCCTTGGTGTTGAAACAAACATGTGACCTGCAGTATATGAAACGCCAGTATATGAAACGCCAGTATATGAAACGCCAGTATATGAAACGCCAGTACCAATAAAAAAAACATGTTGACAATAGATTGAAATTTGCAAAAAAGTTTTTAATGTGTTCTAAGAAAATTTTAAAGAAGTGAACTCGGGGACTATACTCCTCTATTTTATACTTCGTTGTAGCATCTGACGTTTTCTTTTTAAATAAATGCCCTACATTTGAGATTTAGAACGTCTTTAAGCTCTATAGCCTTATAACTCTTGTTGTTCATTATAACAATCTTTAACAATTTATAACACAACCTTGAAGGAGCTTTAGGTAATTCTTAAACAATATGCTATATAAAGGCATTATTTAAACAACAAAAAAACAAAAATGTTCCTTTCAACCGCTTTTTGCTTTTAAGTAAATATCATGTTGGTCAAAGGACATACATAAGTGTCAAAAAAGTCAAGAAGTGAAAAAAATGTTTAATGATTTCAAAAACACTAAGTCTTCTTGGGAAAAAGTGCGCTGTAACAAAAAAAAAAATGTTAAAAAGATTATCAGAGATACGAAAAACCAATATGCATCTTGTGGTGGATAAATATGCGCTAGGTGCCTGTCTATACGCGTTGTGCCCACAACGTTGTGCTCACAACACTATGTGTCTACATGTGTTGTGACTACTCATGACCCCTTTTCCATTTTGTGTTGTGGAACGACAAACTTGAAACTTTTGTGTTTGAAATTTTGAGCCGGTGATCAGTGTTGGGACCTCGCAGAAGCAAAAAAATGGTAGAAATGATGTCAAAAAGGTGGTAGAAAAGTGGTAGAAATTAAAACCCATTTTTATGTAGTAAATCTTATATTCAATAACTTATTAATAAATACAAAAAATTAAATAAACAATAATTCAATTCTTTCAGTTTCAAATATCACAATTCACAATAATTAAATTAGTTAGAAAAACTTAAAACTATTTTTTGCTATATAGACCACCGGAAAATTTAAATTTTGAAGCATATTTCAGTAATGCTTCCGGGAGGATTAAAATTCTGAAAATTTACTGAAATTTCCCTTGCAGCCAAAATGTTGTGAGCGGTTTTAGTTTTTAATTTATTTCTTTTTTAATTTTTTATATTTTTTAAATCTGAAAATTTGCGTTCAGCAGCAGCGCTGCTATGCGGTAAGCAACAAAGCTCCAACATAAAGGAACATGTGTTTTCAAAAATTAAATTGTAAATTCCGTCTTTTAAGTTTTTTATCAAAAGCCATTGTGAAACAATGTCATCAGTTTTAAAAATTTGGAATAATTGATTTTCTCCAACTAATTTTCTCCACTCATTATTAATTAACTCTAGTTCTGAGTTATTTATGGTTGGTGAAAAATGTGTTGTGAGACCTAAAACTGATGGCATTGTTCCATCAATGACGTTTTTCGGGTTTAAATATTTGAAAAATTTTAGTTCATCGTTTGAAAGGTTAAACCTTTCTCCAATTTGAGCACATAATTCAATATAATAGCTGCACATAACTTTTCGTAGTTGCATTACATATTGTTCAACAATATCATTTTCAAGTAAGTACCTTTCAAAGTAAAGGCCAAAATACATTTGAGAATATGGTAAATAGTTTTCACTGTTTTTTATATTTGTGTTTACATTAATATTTTCTGGTTTTACAAAATTTTTCATTAAATTTAATTTTAATGTAGTCATACTTTCGAATATCAAGTGTATTTTTGTGTTCTCAGATTGATATGTTTTATTTAACTCGTTTATAATTTTAAGATTTATTGACAAAAAATTTAAATATACTAAATTGTCTTTATTTTTTAAAAAATTAAAAATTTGTGAAGCCTTAGAAGAAGGTTCTTCAAATGCGAAAGTAATGAAGCAAGGGATCCCACTGCTCTATAATTCGGTTTATGACCATTTCCATTGAAAGCCAACGAGTTTGACAAAGATTTAAAACCTTTAAAATTTGGTGTTCATTAACCCCAAGTGCTTTTTGAAAGGTAAGGAAATCCTTTTGTTTTTTCGCACTGTGGCAAAAATAGAAATAGATATCCCTTATTGATTTCTCTATTTGCCCTGGTAAACATTTAGCAGCATAAGTGGAGCACAAACTCAAGTTATTGCAGGTACATCCAATGGTAAAAATATTAGGTTTAATATTTCTTAAACGTGAGGCTACACCGCTTAATGAACCCGTCATAACTGCAGCATTGTCTGAAGCGAATCCTATCATATTTTGAATGGGAACATTAAAATGATTTAATGTTTCTACAATTTTATTGTAAATTGATTCGGCTGTTGAGTCCTCTAGTTTAAACAAACCAAAAACCTTGTCTCATCTATCTGTGGCAAAAGTAAACAATCTATTTTATACAGAGATTAGACAACTATGTAAGATCTGTACAAGGAAGATCACACAACAGCAACACAGAGAAAAAAAAAAGATAACTGAGGTGATAAAGTGCATGGAAGAAATACATCATAGCGATTTTATATACTGTTGTGTTTGTGGAGTGGACACGTGGAGTTATAGTCGTATGCGTATGGTATATGGTAGAACGTAGAGTTTAATGAACGGATTAACGGTGAGTTGCTAAAAGTGGTAGAATTTGCTTTTTAGGTGGTAGATTTTCATGAACACCAAAAAGTGGTAGAAATACCACTTAAGTGGTAGAAGTCCCAACACTGCCGGTGATACTGCCGACCGACATGCAGTTACGATTGCCACTTGAAAAAAAAGTTTGTGTCCAAATTTGAAAATAAATATGACCATTTCTTTTATAATGAACGGGCACACAACGGGTTATTAATACCCTTAACGTGTTTAAAGTTTAAACACAGTGCGAGTTTTAGGAAAATAGGGAAGGATTAAAGAGGTAGGTAAAAATGACCAACATAATCACATTTTGTTTAACATATTTTCCATATTATGCAGATGACATTTATTTTTTAATTACGTACAAATAAACTCACAAAATCCATAACATACTTATAATTAAATTAGATTAACCCAAACAAAGATGACGAAATATAAAAACAAAACTTGAACATTAGATCAAAGTTGCTTAAATGAGTTTAACAGTTATTTCTATTTAGCCAAGTGAGTATGTTAAAAGAACGTTTTCGTTACTCAAATTGTCGAACATATTTTGTCGTTTCCGAAAAATATGACCAAATGGAATAAAAAATGACCATTTGGCCAAGTCAAAAAATAATGACCAAATTTGGTCACAGATGACTAATGTGGTAACCGTGTATACAATATGTGCAAAACAAGTATACCTTTCGCATCGACGAACAGAAAATAATGAGAAATTCGGAACGAAATGAGAAAGGAACTGTACTGCCCAAGCAGAAAATTCAATTTTTATCATGAGCATCCCGTCCCTTTACTCAGCTCCTCGCTTGCCAACAAACTCTCGTCACAACGTTGTGGGCACAACGCGTGTAGACAGGCACTAAGGAAAGACATCTTGGTTCAGAGCTCGTCCGAACTTAATGCAGAACCAAGTCAGTTTTAAGCAGAAAGTTGCAAAATTGGCTTAAAACAATGAACGTTAATGCATAACATCAGACATAAGGCTTCTAAACATTTTCTTTTTTATTATAAATGAGAATGTCCCAGAAGAGAAACTTCCAAACGATCCAAGGACCATACTGAGCGCTCCTCAATCTATATTATACAGTTTAATTGGTGACGGGCATAAACGGCACCAAGGGTTGGAATTTTGCGGTGACGTGAAATAACGTCAAATGAAATAAAGCCAAATCCAACAAATTTGGCATTATTTCGTTTTTGAAAACGAAATAAGGCCAAATTTTCAATTTGGGTTTATTTCGCTTTAGAAAACGATAATATTATTACAGGAATTAAATATAGCCTAATGAAAAAATGAAGTATTACGAATTTCTTACAGAAAATGGTAACTTTATTTAATAAACGTTTATTTACATGTGATATAAAAATTCGATATTAATATCAAGTGGCCACAATTAATAGTTATATTCGATGTTTCTTTTGCCGGTATTACTGTGACGATTGGTCGATGATAACTAAAATACGTTACGAAAGTATTGGATGAAACATTATCAAGATATCTCACAAATACAGCATCTGTTGTTGTTCCATATTTGGTAGTAGATTCTCTTGGATTGTTGTTGATTTGCAATTGAAATTATTTTTGAAGAAATGTCACTCTACTACATATAAAATATATATATATATATATATGTATACGTCAGTACAGCGTGGCGACCTGTCGCCACACCGTACTGCACATAAAATATATATATGTATACCTTAGTATACCAACCCGTCGCCACGGCAAGCGTCGCCACGCCAACAATTCGGTTTACAAGTGATCCTATAGATGTTTCACATCAAAAACATCAGTTTCAAAGAAATGCAAACGCACCATTAAAATTAGAATAAATGAACTAGGTGAAAATACAAACAAATTCTTCTCTTTTTAACCGATGCGGCGCCATACATGTTTAAGGCAGCTAGGGGGTTAAAACTCTTTTATCCGAAGTTGATACATGTAACGTGTTACGTGTTTAGCTCATGCACTGCATCGAGTTGCAGAGGAAATACGAAGTTTAGATAGATTTTTATTTTCGTATTTGAATTACATTTGCTAAGCTATCGCACAGTTTACATATACAGAGATTTGATATAAGATAGATACATTATATCTTTCTACTGAATCAGTATTTATATTATTAAAATTAAGAGTTATATGGTGATATAAATATTTGAAGGAAAGTACAGAAAAAAACCTTCAATATGAAAAAAAAAAAAAATATTCAGGTACATTGTGTCTTAACATAGTTTTTCAAATTATACATATTTGTTTGAAATAAATGGGTTAGTATTTTGGGTTAGTAACAAAATTCATAAATAATGGATAAATATAATTATGTTTATATTTTAGTATGAGTTAGTGACTTTATAATTGAATGTATAAATAAATAAATAATTAATTTAGTTATTAAGTAATAAATTAAATAAATAAATAAATAAATAAATAAATAAATAAGTAAATAAATAAATTAATAAATAAATAAATAAATATAATAATGAATAAATAAACAAAACATGCAATCAAACTAATAGTTTTTTAACTATTAATGTACAAAGAATTTGATGAATAAATATAACGGGTGATTTTTTAAGAGCTTGAGAACTTTTTTAAAAAAAAAAACGCATAAAATTTGCAAAATCTCATCGATTCTTTATTTGAAACGTTAGATTGGTCCATGACATTTACTTTTTGAAGATAATTTCATTTAAATGTTGACCGCGGCTGCGTCTTAGGTGGTCCATTCGGAAAGTCCAATTTTGGGTAACTTTTTCGATCATTTCGGCCGGAATAGCCCGAATTTCTTCGGAAATGTTGTCTTCCAAAGCTGGAATAGTTGCTGGCTTATTTGTGTAGACTTTAGACTTGACGTAGCCCCACAAAAAATAGTCTAAAGGCGTCAAATCGCATGATCTTGGTGGCCAACTTACCGGTCCATTCCTTGAGATGAATTGTTCTCCGAAGTTTTCCCTCAAAATGGCCATAGAATCGCGAGCTGTGTGGCATGTAGCGCCATCTTGTTGAAACCACATGTCAACCAAGTTCAGTTCTTCCATTTTTGGCAACAAAAAGTTTGTTAGCATTGAACGATAGGGATCGCCATTCACCGTAACGTTGCGTCCAACAGCATCTTTGAAAAAATACGGTCCAATGATTCCACCAGCGTACAAACCACACCAAACAGTGCATTTTTCGGGATGCATGGGCAGTTCTTGAACGGCTTCTGGTTGCTCTTCACTCCAAATGCGGCAATTTTGCTTATTTACGTAGCCATTCAACCAGAAATGAGCCTCATCGCTGAACAAAATTTGTCGATAAAACACACACAAAACACATTTCGAACCGAACACTGATTTTGGTAATAAAATTCAATGATTTGCAAGCATTGCTCGTTAGTAAGTCTATTCATGATGAAATGTCAAAGCATACTGAGCATCTTTCTCCTTGACACCATGTCTGAAATCCCGCGTGATCTGTCAAATACTAATGCATGAAAATCCTAACCTCAAAAAAATCACCCATTACAAACATATAAATAAATAAATACATATAATAAATAAAGTAATTGATTGCAATACATTAAAAACAAGTAGATAAATAATTGTGTAACTCACATAGAGGTAAATAAATAATAAATAAACAATAAATCAAATAAGTTAATTATAAAGAATAAGTTAATATCACATAGCGTTTAAGTAAATAAGTAAATAACATAATTTTAGTATTTACAAAAGACAAAAGGAAAACGAAATATAACAATAAGTAAAATTACAAGTTTTATAGTAGTTGGCAGAAAAATGGTTAGGATATAAGTTGGTTGATCAATGGATTATCCGAAAAATCACATTTTAATATAAATAAATTGTTCAACTTTTCAATTCTATCACAAATTTTTTCAACATTTGCCCTTGCATGCAAGTCGGCTGTAGAATAATAACAAGGAAGATTAAGCATCATTTTAAGCAATTTATTTTGAGATATCTGCAGTTTTTTGATGTGACACTTTGCACATTTTCCCCATATTTGGCAACCATACAAAAGAATTGCCTGAAAAACCACTTTATAAATTATAATTTTATTGTCGTTACTAAGGCCCCTAGATACCTTACGCTCGTTTCCCACTTTATGTTAACACCGTTAACATTTATCCGATTGCTTGGAAGAAAACAAGACTTTCTTTTTCTACTAAAAAAGATAGCTTGTACCTTATCAGCATTTAGTTTTATTTTCCATTTAGAATAATACTGAGTTATAAGATCAATTGCATGGGTTAAATTTGTCTCTATATTGAGACCAAATTCATGCGATGAAAAAATTCCAGTATCATCAGCAAATATAGCTAATTGACATTCAGGAAGCTTGGGAATATCGGACGTATAGATATTGTAAAGGAATGGCCCTAATACAGATCCTTGTGGAACACCATGTTCAACTTGGTAACAATTTGACGAACAGTTATTAACATAAACACTAAAACACCTATCAGACAGGAAACTTTGAATAATTTTTATTAAATAAGTTGGAAAGCCTAAGGAAACTAGTTTATGGACCATTCCATCGTGCCACACAGTATCAAAAGCTTTTTCTATGTCTAGTAAAATGAGGCCAGTTGATTTGCCAAGCAAACGATTCTTTTTCACATACTGGCATACTCGCAGCACTTGGTGAGTAGTACTGTGAAATTTTCTAAATCCGAATTGTTCATTAGGTATAATGTTCAATTGATCAGCAATTTCTAATATTTTTTCTTTTAAAATCTTTTCCAAAAGTTTGCTAAGACTACTCAACAAACTTATTGGTCGATAGCTTTGTGCAAGTTTTAAATTTTTCCCAGGCTTTGGAATAGGTATAACCTTAGCTGTTTTCCAAAGCTTGGGAAAATATTGTGTTTTTAAGCACGCATTGACCAAAAAGACTAAAAATACAAGCCCAGCCTTGGGTAGCATTTTGATATATATGTTTTTGATTTTGTCTAGTCCATCAGACTTCTTCGATTTCAGATTGGAAACAACATGTTTCACATCTTCTATGGTGATCAGTTGATCAACAGGTGTATCAACAATTTGTGTGTTTAGAGAACTTATTGATTGGCTAACAAGATTTTTGGTTTCATCATCACTGAGATGTTGGGACACTAAATGATTATTCAAAAAAGTTGTTCCGAGGACATTAGCCTTTTTTGAGTCTTCGTAAACTAAATCATTGCCATTTGCTAGATTTGGAATGTGTCTGTTTTTGTTTTTAATTATTTTGGCAATATTCCAAAATGGCTTCGCATTTTTATCTAGTTTGCTAAGATTTTCATTCCACTTCTTATTGCGAAACTTTTGTATTTCCTCAGATATCTTTTTATTGTAAATTTTAACTTGAATGCGATATGAAGGAAGTCGATAACGTTGCCATTGTCTCTTAAAACAATTTCTAATACGAATATATTCCAGAATGTATTCGGGCATCTTAAAAACAAAAGATTTGCTTGGTTTCTTGGGAGCGCATGATTCTATTGTTTCTAAAATAGTATTAGAAAAAGCATTAATCTGTACGTCTATATCATCTTTTGAAAATACCCTACTCAAATCAACAGGCATTGTTCTAAGTTTGGACTTTATTTCTTTTTTATATTGTTTCCAATTTGCATTTTTAACATCCAGATAATAACTTTTACTAACTTCCGGTGTTTGAAGCATTTTAAAACAGACAGGAACATGATCAGAATTTAAATGTTGCATAGTTTTAGGTTGTGTGAAAAAATATGGAATATTTGTGATGAATAGTTTAAGGACGGAAGGACTACCTCTAGACCCAGACGGAAAGTACGTAGGACTAAACGGAAACAAAATTGAAAACGGAAACAAATTAGACATATCAGATAACACATTACCCCACGAATTTGCACGATTACAGCCCCAATTTCTGTGGCGGCAGTTAAAATCACCACCTACAACGTAATTTTCGTTTCTCATTAATAGTTTTCTAAGGTCACTTTTAAAATGCATTCTTTTTTCTTCGCAAGAATTTTTGCCTGGGAAGTATACGCAAAATATTTTGATTGAAGAAT
Organism: Eupeodes latifasciatus; assembly: GCA_920104205.1. NCBI lineage: Eukaryota > Metazoa > Arthropoda > Insecta > Diptera > Syrphidae > Eupeodes > Eupeodes latifasciatus. Next base: position 177,438,833 of record OV049924.1, on the reverse strand, counting down.
GATGCTTAAGCTTTACTTCAATTCCAATATTCTCAACATAGCGTGTCCTTACAATAGGCAAGAGGGAATGTTTGATTGATTTTTTAACAAATATTGCAACTCCACCACCTATTTGATTTAAGCGATCAACGCGATAACAGTAGTAGTTTTGAGTTGAAAAAGTAATGTCCGATTTTAACCACGTTTCTGTTACCAGAGCTATATCAATTACATTTTGATTTAAAAAGTTTAAGAATTCCAATATTTTTTTCCGAATGCCTTTGGCATTCCATGTTATAACATTTAAATTATAAGCTGAAATATTGTTTTGCATAATATTTTTACTTAACATCATTATAAAGAAACTTAGTAGCTAACTGTGCGATAGCTTGAAATTGTTCGACTTTTGTTTTACATAAACTTAACTTACTAATCATTTCCATAACAAGCGTGTTGAGTTCTTCCATTGAAAATAGCTCACCATGAGAAATTAAAGATGACGAAGCTGGTTGATTTGTATTCACCACAGGTTTTGAATTTACCCATGAACTTGTTGGTATAACATCCCTGTTCAGCTGTGCTCTTTCTTGACACCCACGTTGCTGCCGTGGTAAAGTTGGGAATTCATCCATTGACAGATAAGAGGGGTTCACTCTTTCACTTTTGCTTTTGGCAAGATTGGCGATTGTGGATTTTGAAGTTTGAGTGTGAGTGCGATGACTTGCTTTATTTGATAATTTTACTCTCATTTCAAGATATCTCTTTCTAATCTCACATGTTTCGTCAGTTGATTTGTGATTTCCACTGCAATTTGCACATTTATGAATGTTAGTGTTATTGCATTCTTCAGTCTTATGCCAACCAGCGCACAAAGAACAATATGTTTTTACATGGCAACCATTCTCTCCATGTCCAAACATCTGACAGTTTCTACATTGAGTAATACGATTCTTTTGTTTACGTTGATATGCCCAATTTACTTGAGTGTGGAATACCGAACGATAGTTTTTTTCAACTGAAATAATTTAATTGAACCACTTTCAAGAGAAACAATGTAGAACGTATCTGTGTAGTGTTCATACTTTTTAGTGATAAGTTTAATATCTTTACACAAAAGACCAAGTTTGTTAAGTTCATCTTTTAGAACAGACACATTAATTTCATTTAGACCATATAAAATAACTTTGAATGCTTTTTCACTTTTAAGTGCATGTGTAAAGTACTGACAATTGTCTTCTTTTAACTTGTTAATCACAATGTTATACGATGTTATTGATTCGCACATGATTTTTATGCCAATTGACATTTTTTTTATCGAATAATCGGACACATTAATTGATTTTAAACATGTATGAACATATTCACAAGTTTTTTGTAATAGTTTTATTGGGGGAATTTTAGTTTTTTTGATAGGATTGATTTGCGAAGCCGACTCGTCTATATTTTCAAGATCGCATTCATTATCGTTGTCACTATCCGGCAAACATTGAAGAGGACTCCAGTAGTTTCCCCTGGAGCCCTTGTTGTTAATATTCATGTTTTGGGTTTTTCGAAACTTGCTATCCGGAGACAATACTTTGTCCTCGGAACTTGGTGATCGCACTCGTTTGGAAATATTGAAAGGAAAAAATCACGATAAGAGATATAACAAGGTGTCTTGCTCTAACAAAAGCTCCTATACGAAGTTATTTTAAAAATGTTGATTTATTGGTGGCAAACCGAAAACAAATATATTTAAAGGCACCATCTCGCGTGGAACTTTTTAGAGAAAAGTAGTTACCCTTCAACACCTCTTCCACCACAGCCTATTGTTACCCGGTGGGGAACTTGGCTACAAGCAGTTGCCTATTACGCAAAGCACTATGAGGAGTTTAAAGAAGTGGTTAATAATTTCGATGATCTGATGTTGTTAATATTGCAAAGGAGATATTGAACCAGATTTTACTTAAAAGCCAAATAATATTCATTAACTCCAACTAGAGTTTTCCTTGTGATACCCTAACAAAGCCTGAGGGAAGGGACTCATTAAAAAATCAAATTGATTTAGTTGAAGATGCTGTTGTAAAAATAACTGCTTTTAAGGATCTCTTGCTCCAGCCATACAAAAGAAGCTGGAGAATGTTCTAGCAAAAATTGAAAGGTTTTCAACAATGAAAAATATATGCAAGGCATTTACATTGAGTTGCAGTAATGAAAATTATTTGAGAAACTTTACAACCGATGAAATTTCTTCCTTTAAGAATGCACCACTTACGTCAATTGACGTAGAACGTTCCTTTTCGATGTATAAGACGTTTCAAAGGCCCAATCGCCAAAGCTTTATTTTTAAAAAATTTAAGAAGAATTTCATCATTTATGTCAATTTTTCTATTGTCTGTGTTATTTTGAAAAAAAAAAAAAAAAAAAAATGTTATTCAAAGGGATATCTTTTTCTTATGCTGATGTAATTTTTATTTATTGTTTATGTTTTGTGTATTTTTAAATTTTAGAATGTACCTAGTACTTTTTTTAGTTCCTTTAAAAGATAAAATTAAAGACTGATTTTTTTTATAAAAACTGTATACTAAGTCTTTTTTGTGTTCAATTATAATGATTTTAAATGCATATTTTGAGATCATATTTCACATTTTTAAGAGCATATTTTAAACGCATATTTTGCGTTTTTAAGTGCATGGAAATCCTAAATGTATAATGCAACGGGGAAAATATGCGTTCATCCCTTTTTTTCTGTAAAAATACGTTAATTTTTTGGAAAAGAGATTTTGACAGTTGTAAATGCTGCGTTGTCGAGCCAAACGTTAGTTTAAAAATAATACAAAAAAAGTCTTATTGGAGGAGTAACCAAAAATTGATGAGGCGCGAATGTTTTTAACAAAGTTGTGAATTTAAAATAAATAAATGAGAATTGACCATGCAAAACTGCAAACGTTTTGATGATGTCGTTCAGTTTAAAGTTTGGACTCAAAAATTTATAAAATTTATCGTTTTAAAATTACTATTTTGTTCATCAGAAAGAATTATTCGCCTTCTTTTATTGCAATGATTTTGATTACTTCTCCAACAATGATTTCACTTAACTGTCAAAAACAGAAAGAGAAACGACAAAATACAAATTAACAGCAAAAAGCTTGACAGATATTCGACGAACTGTATTTTGGGAGAAAAAGTATATTTCGTTCCAAATGTCACCTAGTTTCCTTTAAATCAACTTGTTCCAGAGTAGTACGAAAATAAAAGAAATTTTTGTTCAATGGAATTTAACAGTTTATAGGCTCTAACAATCCAATGCGATACGAGAAAGTAACAGTGACAAAAAACGGGAAGCTTTCAAATTTAAGAGATGACCAGAATGCGCCGGCGCCGTTCGTTTCCAGGTGACTTCGCTAACATTTTGTCAAATTCTTCGAGCGATGAAGTAAAAAAAAATGTTCGCAATGAGGCGCGACAGACCAGCACTTTGGTTTGGGCAAGCCTTTATAATGATAAAATCGGTTATAGAAAGAAATCTTCGTAATTGTTTGTGTGAAATAGTTCGTTAAACAGAATTTTTGATTTTTTTCCTTGAACCGAGGCACTCTATAGCGTAAATATTAAAGATGCGTTATAACATTTCTATAAAAAAAGGTTTTGTAGGCTTTAGCATGTATAGTTAGGTAAGGTAAAAGTGGCGGTCCGTAGTGGAATATTGTACGCGCACTCAAGACGATACGAATTTCTGGAGGGTCACGCTTTTGCTACTGTAGACAACATTGAGTCTTCGAAGCATTAAATTCTACACGGTTTTTGATTCCCCATTGTACATTTGTACAATGCTGTCAAGATCAGAATTTAATGAGCTTATCATACGTTGCCATTGGGTACTGTCATCAGCGAAACAATTTAGTGGGTTAGAACTTAGAAGTTTCAGACAAAAGATCATTTACAAAAACAAGGAAGAGCGTCGGAGACAAAACGGAGCCCTGGGGCACACCAGCATTTATTTTGTGGATATCAGATTTTAACTCGTCCAATACTACTTGAATAAATCTTGAGGCTTTCTTCTTAGCTTAATGAAACGAGTTCCCTTACGAAACATGAAAAATTAATGAATGATATCGTTTAGATCGCTATTCGCTATTAAAGAATTCTCCTAGGTAATTCTTGCGTTTTTGAGCTAGAGCAGGCCATGCACAGAGGTGAAGAACTGTTTCCTCCTCTTCCTCATCCATGAAGCTTCTGCAAAAGTTATTTAAGAACACGCCTACCCGCGGGTGTGCTTTCCTATTAGACAGTGCTTGGTTATGACACCGATTATCGAACTTTTATGCGATCTGTTAAAAGATAGCGCTTTAAATCTAGTGTAGACCAGATGTTGCTCGTAACTTGACCCGTGGTGATGTTATTCCACCTGTTAGTTGACTTCTTCACAGCGTCTGGCATTAGCAATAGCTTACATTTAGCGATTGGTATGTCAGCATAAGCCAAACGTGGTAGAATGGGTTGTACTGTACCATTTCTGGCGAGTTCATCTGCTTTACAATTTCCTGGAATGTCTCTATGACCCGGCACCCAGCAAAGGTAAGTGTTATAGAGTTTGTAGAGACAGAGTCCAGAGATTTGATAGCGGCCTGACTATCTGAGAAAATACGGATATCAAATGTTGATATCACGTTTTCTTTTTTAAGCCAGGACAAGACTTCTTTTATCGGCAAAACTTTCGCCTGGAGCACGCTTCAATGATTGGGAAGGCGGAATGAGAGACTTTATTTCAGTCGTTTAGAGTACACACCTCCACCAACCCCTCCTTTTTTTTAATCCATCTGTGTAAAATTGGAATGCCCTATCATCCCAGAAAGATCTGGAATGTTCAGAAATCTGGAAGTTTCTGTCGAATTGCAGTTGGGGGATGGTGTAGTAGTTTAATTGGATATCTTTAATAGGGAGGGTTAATATATGGAATTTTTTATTTCAACTAGTCCACATCCATCAGCAAAAAGTATTAGTTTGTCTAAGGCGTTTTGTAGGAGTTCTTTTAGGGTGTTGAGATGCTTTGCTGAGACCGCTATAGCAACTTCTTCCGCACAGGCAATCCTCTGAAACCCTCCGCATCCAGACCAGTAAGGATTTCATTTACCACCAGGTTCCACAGGAGAGGGCATATAACACCACCAACTTGCGGTGTCCCTCTACTAACGAATCTTCTAGCAGAAGAGTTGCCCAGTTTGGAGTTAATTATTCTTCTAGTCAGCATTAAATTAATTAACCCCCCAAGCGAACCCTCTACGTTCAGAGATGTTAATGCAGATGTGATTGCAGATGTGTTAACGTTGTTAAAAGCGACTTCGATTAAAAGAAAAGCAACCATAGTAAACTCTGTATGATGGAGGGAGTATTCGATGGTGCTTTCACCGATACAATAAGCATACGGAGACATAGCAGAAGTCTTGTATCAATACTTGCCTTAAATGTATATGAATCAATCTTTCTAAGGTCTTAAGAAGGAATGATGATAGGCTTATAGGTCGAAGATCTTTAGGGTTGATTTGCGAGCATTTTTTTGATTTGGGTATGAAAACAACTTTTACTTCTCTCCATGTCGAGGGAATATAGACAAGATATAGACAGCTGTTAAAAATTGCCAGGTCCCTTTAAGTTTCGTTACAATTTAGCGAGAGCTACTCCAGTCGCTCATAGCTGACTCAAATCTGACAGTTTAATAAAAAAAAAGTAAATTGGAAAACTGAACATCGAAATATTTTGAATCAATTGAATTATTTATTAATTCATTCAATACGGAGAAAGTTTTGTTTATATAACAAGGCCGATTCAATTTATTTCAATAAATTACTTTATTACTCGATTTATAAATCGATCTCTATCGCTCAATTTTAATATAGTTCAGTAAAATAAGGGCAAAAAAGGGATCAACTTCGGAATAACTTCGGAATAAAAAATGATAAGCTGGAAATTTGTTCAAAGGGGGTGGGAGGGGCCGTGGCTTAGACGAGTGGTTTTCAATCTGGCAATACTTTTTTCGGAGTTGGTTTTTTTGAATGCTGTTACTTGATGTATGCTCAATTTGGTTTGTCATTTCATAACGAATCATAGACTTACTCCTTAACAACGTTTGCAAATCGTCCAAAGTTTAACTTCAACTAATAAACATTAACTGGAACAAATATACAATTTTTATTTCTACTTACCTCATCAATAGATTCACATTCGAATAAGTGAATGTGCAGAAGAGGATCTCGTGGATCCTTAATGAGGTAAACAAGTCCCGTCAAAGGTCCGTTGAATTCCATAATAGCTGCACTCTTGACAGCGGCAGTTCCATTGCAGTCAGCTGCATTCGAAGTATCAGACCCTCCTCCTGCAGGCGCATTGCCAGAAGTAGCACTCGAGTTGCACACTGATGACGATGATGATGATGACGACGACGAGGACGTTGATGACAATGACGAAGAAGAGGATAAATTTGTGGCACTACTCAAAGCGTGTTTAATGCCATTCGTGTTCTGTTTGACTTGAGAGTATCCGGTTCGTCCGTTGCGATGAATAATGCGACACATGCCAACAACATGCTTTAATGGATGGCCAAATTGAAGTTCAAAATCGGAATTATAAGACTCGAGTGTCCCATTTTCAACACCAACCGAAAGCTGGAAAATTAATGGAAAAAAAACATATAAATAAATGTATTAAATTAATTTAAATCTAAATATAAAAACAAATACGCCTTCACGTCAAGGACACACTATTTACATATAATGAAGCTTTTGTTAAGGATTTTCTTTGTATATTATGTGGTACATCACAATATGAACAAAAGAAACAAAGAAATAAGAATAAAATGTTGACAAAACCGAGACAAAAATTCAAGGACACCTAAAGAGATAATAATTTTGTGGTAGGTTTGTTGTGAATTATTTATTTTTATTTAAGAGAAGCTCTTGGTCTCTTTTTATGCTTTAGAGCTGTTTCTGGCAAGTGGGTTCAAGATGAAATTTTCACTTGCATAAGCAGAGTACAACATTGTGAATATTCACAAAATATTCAAGCATCAGTGATTTACATATACCTAAGTTCTGTTACTAACATAAAACATCATAACTCAGGAACTATATAATAGTTTTTTTGTATTCATTGTAGTTTCATTAATTTAGGCATAATATTACTTACTTACTTAAGGTGGCGCTTCAGTCCTATGTGAACTAGGGCCTCACTCAACAAACTTCTCCATTTAGGTCCTTAGCTAAATGTTTCCAGCTGCGCACACCAAGTTGGGTGAGGTCACATTCCACTTGTGCGCGCCATTTGATCCAAGGTCTTCCTCTACTGCGCTGTCCTGTAGGCGGGAATTCGAAGACTTTCAGGGCCGAAGCATTGTTTTCCATGCGCTCTACGTGACCCAGCCATCTTAATCGTTGGACTTGAATCTTTCTGGATAATTCTACGTCGATGTATAGCCCGTACAGCTCGTCGTTCCATCTTTTCCTCCACTCACCTACCATACTGGGTCATAGATCGCGCGAAGAACTTTTATCTCGAAACGACCCAAGGTGCTTTTGTCAAAGTCCATGCTTCTACACCGCATAGCCGGACGGGGATGATGAGGGTCTTATATCGCTCGAGAGAGGGCTTTACTACTCAATTGCTTTTTTAGACCCAAGAAACAGTGGTTAGCAAGTGTTATTCTTCGTTTGATCTCAGCGCTGGTGTTGTTTTCTGCGTTCATAGCGGGGCCTAGGTAGACAAAGTCCTTAACTACCTCAAACTTACGTTTTGACCGAGACGTCGGTGTTGAATCAAGAAAGCTTGATGACAGCATGTAATTTGTTTTTCCCTCATTAACAACTTAATTTATTTTTACCGCCTCTACCTCAATACTCACAAAGGCCCCAATGAAGTCACGCTGAGTTCTTTCGATTATATCAATGTTATCATTCCATTCATCGGGCATGCTTACTTCCGACCATATCTTACAGATAAGTTGGTATCTACATGCTCCTAACCAAATTATCTCCAGATTCTTTGAAGAGCTCGGCATTCAATCCATCTGCTTCAGCTTAGATATGAATGGATCATCCTGCCTGACAGTGGAACTCGGTTCGTCGTCGCTATTATACAGTCTGCAGAAGTAGTCCTTCCATAGTCTCAGCATTGACTACGGTTCCACTATGATGTTTCTTTTGCGTCTTTGCAGACTTCGGTTCGAGGTTTATATACTCGTGAATTTTGTTTTACCTGTTCATAAAACTTTTAAACTTCATTTCTGCTTTTGAAAAGAAAGCAAGTCGGAGACAAAACGGAGCCCTGGAGAACACCAGCGTTTTTTTTTGTATATATAGTAACCGCACACTCAAGGAAATATTACCATTCTTATTATGTACAGACACACTCTGACCTAAAGGAAAGGGATAGAGGGGTTGAAAGAAGGTGTCGGTGCACATTGGTTTTGAATTCCTGAATATTGCAATGACTGAGAAATCAGAGTGGTAAGGCATTCTACATTCGAGTAGTACTGCTAAAGAAGGAATCTCTGCTTTTGACAGTTCTACCGGAGTTATACTCAAGCTTTAGTCGTATATAAATCTTATAGTTAACAGAAATATCACAGGGGTAGAAAAACTTCTTACATCGCCTTAGAAAACCCAAACATCTTGCAGTATTTTTGGCGACATCGTGATAGTTTCACAATACCAAAAATATTAATATGGTCAGTTTCATTGATGTAAGTGCCATCCATGCATAATGGCAGGGGGGTATATCTCGCTTTAACGATACAAGATAGCATTGGGTTTTCGAAGCAATTAATTCCACTTGTTTTTTTATTACCTATTGTACAATGATGTTTAGGTTGGAAGAAGAGGTATGTGAGTCTGAGAACGAACATGAAAAGCTAAGAGTACTATCGTCAGCGAAACAATATAATCAATTAGAAGTTGCAGACAGGAGATCTTTAATAAAAATGAGAAAGAGTTTTGGAGATAGAACGAGGCCCTGAGTCACACCAGGATTTATTTTGTGGCTTTCAGACTTGAATCCATCCAATACTACTTGTATTGAACGATACGAAAGGTGATTACTAACCAATGAAGGAGGGATTCCTGAAAATCGAAAGCACGCATTTTCAATAAGAGAGCTTGATGCCAAACTCTATCAAATGCTTTTGAAATATCAAGACCAAAAAATTTGATTTACTGTTCGGTGAGATGAACCATGAGATAGCCAGTGGACCTATTGCTGCGAAAGCCGTACTGTCGGTCATTAAGAAGCTTTCGATCTTCGAGATATTTCTTAAGCTGATAATCAATCAGCGTTTCCATGACCTTGGAAAGAAGGGACGTAAGTGCAATCGGTCGGTAATTAGAGAGTGAGGATGGAAAAGGGCTGGACAAATGCTGTTTTCCATCCGCTCGGAACGAAACCTAAGTTTAGTTTATGAATTTCAGACTTGAAATTTCAAATTTCATTGAACGGTTAGAAAGGTAGTTTCTAATCCAACGAAGAAGAAATTCATCAATACCAAAAGCACGCATTTTCGATAAGAGAGCTTAGTGCCAATCTCTATCAAATGCTTTTGAATTATCAAAATGCCTACATAATAAACTGTTATATAAATAAGCATGTCTCTACTCTATGCATATTTGTAATTTTCTTCATATCATATCAAATCAATTCTTAAGTCTCAAAAGCCTCGTTATAAAAAAAGAACTAAATTACAAACATATCTAAACTGAACACATATTTACATAAAATACAAAATAAAAACTCAATTACTTAGTTCAACAATAAAACGAAAACAAAACGTGCCATTTTCTTCAAGTTTAATAACCATATAGTTTGCTTAACTATATACTCCTTTGCCTCCTCTCATCTCATTGGAATATATCAACAAATAAAATAAAGAGAAAAACAGCTTCAGAACAAATATAAATAATAAGAAAAAATACAATCAAATGAAAGCATCAATTCAATGAATCTGTATAGTGATGCCAAATTAATCATGCTTGCCCTTAGATCCTCTCAAAGTGTGGTTGTTGGAATTACCATATTTATACAACCTTACGTCATATGTTTTGACGCAAATCGTTAGCCTTGGGGGCAAACAATCGTTTAGTGTAAATTATAGGTACGGAAGGTATGTACTCGTACTTGTATCCAGAGCCAGAGTAGAAAATAAACTATACATACATAACTATAGACGCACCTTGCATGCATATATATTTTATCCCCAGACCTTTATTTGCAGCAACTGCTTTTTTTCTGATTTAACTTCATAAAATGAAGTGATTTCGGCACTTAGGTTAGTTAGCCAGCAAATTAATCGATTTTTTGTTATGTATTTGTTTTTTTTTTTTTTCATAATTAACGCTTTAAAGGGGTTAAAAGACGACAACCCTTACAATGTAATCTCTTAACAAAATGGACATTTTTATAACGGAGAGATAGTTGATTGTTTTTCAATTCCAACATAGAAATTATTACTTATAAGGTGGAACTTGACATGGAGTGAAAATCTTCTGTTGTATGTCAGATACGCCTGAAGGCTTTTTATTATTTGTATGGGCTTAAATAATGTTAAAGGTTGATACGCTCGGTCCATTTTTACACCTAAAGGGAAATTCAAGTGGCCTGAAGTTTTTGAGATCAACAAACTTAGCGACGCATGGGTCTATACCTTCCAAGCCTACAGTAGACCACAGCCAACGTGCCGTTGAATCCCTTTAATTCCCTAATTTGTTTAAAATTTTTTGTTTTTAGGCTTTGTAAACTGTATTCTAGACTGTTAAATTCGAATCAAATACAACAAATTTTAAGAGAATGGACTAAATGGTCTTAATTGACAAATTCAGTTAGTGAAGTGATAAAACACTTAAACGCATTCTAGATACCCATATCAGGGACATTCTCGAAGAATGCCCGCTAGAAGAATCTAAGCACGCATATCTCAAAGCCAAGTCTATTGAGACCGCATTGCATTTGCATGAGGTAGTGCTTACCATTGAGAATACAATTCATTATAAATAATAAGTACCCTTCAATCCCTGCCTGTGTCCCCTAACTTTTTTCACGGGTTTTGCCTCTTGCAAGGAATTGACAAATCCTCCAAGAGTAATTCTTGTCATGAAAAGTGCTTTCTCAAATTAGCCGTTCGGATTCGGCATATAAACTGTAGGTCCCTTCCATCTCCGACAACATTACTCGCACACAGGAATGGTTGAGAGTTGTAAGTCACTAGGCCCTGGTTCTCTACGGACTGTTGCGCCACCTAATTTATTTTATTTACAAATAATTTACTCTTGCTACCTTCCTAGACATAGAAGGTGCCTTCAAGAACGTTCTTACTGAAACGATTCACGAATCACTTACTCATTTCGGGGTAGAGGTTTTTATTCAAGAATTGATAAATGCTCAGTGATGATAGAAGAATTCAAGCTTCGTTAGGTAATAAAATCTCTTTCAAACATGTTAGTAGAGGAATACCCTAGCGGTGTTCTCTCCCCACTCCTATGGATTTTACTTACTTACTTAAGGTGGCGCTACAGTCCTGTGTGAACTAGGACCTCACCCAACAACCTTCTCCATCTCGGTCCCCAGCTAGATGTCTCCAGTTTCGTGCTCCAAGTTGGATGGTCACTTTCCACTTGTGAGCGCCGCCTGATTCGCGGTTTTCCTCTACTGTGCTGCCCTGTGGGTGTGGATTCGAAGACTTTCCAGGCCGGAGCATTGGTTTCCATGCGCTTTAAGTGACCCAGCCATCTTAGTCGTTGGACTTGAATCTTTCTGGCTAAGTCTACATCGCTGTACAGCCCGTACTGCTTGTCGTTCCATCTTCTCCTCCACTCCTCTTCGATGCATACGGGACCGTAGATCACACTTATGGATTTTAGTCATAAATAAAATCATCGTAAAGTTTAAAAGTTGTGGGGTGAAGGCGGTAGCTTATCGTGATGATTTGGTTTTAATGGTGTCGGGAAAGTTCGTCACCGTAATAAGCGAAATCACGGAAATGGCTCTGAAGAAAGTTAGCGAAATATCTAGATCAATCTAGATTCCAAACTAAACTGGAAAATAAACATTAAAGAAAGGAAAACGAAGGCCTGCATTGCCTTTTACGCCTGTAGAAAAACTTTTGGTAAAAAGGGGGGCCTTCAATCGAAGATGATTTTGTGGACGTAGTCAGCCGTTGTGCTTCTTATTTTGTTTTAATGTGTGGAAATACATATGATTGTGTGGAAATACATATGATTGTGTGGAAATACAATATCAAAAAACTGAGGAAGGTTCAAAGAAAAGCTAGTGTCGGAACTACATGCAATGGCGGATCCAGTATCCAGGGTCGTAGGGGACATGACCCCCCCCTGGGAGATAATTTGTTTGTATTTTTCGAAGAAATTCCCTTTAATTCAAAAATAATCGCATTGCGTTAATGGACATGACCCCCATTATATTTGAATTAATTATTTTTTGTATATGAAAACAAAATTTGTATTTTACTTCCTTAAACTTTGTTGCTAAAAGTAATACTTTTAACTGAAGACTGGACGAAAAACATAATATGAATCGGATATTCAGCCCTATTCCAAAAACACAGCACAAATTCATCAACTTTTGATCAATGGACGATCCAGGGGGGTCATATGAACCATGAGGCCATGAAGCTTATACAGTCAAGTTGTATAAGTAAAGATTTCATTTAAAGATTTGTTAGCTATTAACGACATTTACCAAAAAGAGGTTTGCTACCATAAACAACTCAAATTTTTGTTTTCACTCAATTTAGAATTTAAAAAAACTTTATTCATGCTTTGAATTATTTTCATAAAATTTGTTTGTAAGAAAAAGAGCGAATATTCAGGTTCTTAAGAAGAAACCTTGAATAAGAGATCGTCAATTTTATATTAAGTTGCCTTTAAATTATAAAATTTTCTTGAAACCCATAAATAGTGAACATTGAAGTGATTTTGACTTGCGACATATAGGAACTATATCTATAGCAAGTTTTGCATAAGTACAAAATTTCGAACTAGAGCTTTTTAATCAAACATTACGACAATAGAGAAGTCGAAAAAAGTGGGTACCCCGATTCCGTCCGTCTGTCTGTCTTTCCTGGCCCCTACAGTCCAAATAATTGTGTTGATCGATTAAGCCAATTAGCGTAAGGCGGTATTTTCATTTTGTTAATACGAAAAATAACAGCAGTCCCCATACAAATTGTTTGGTTAAAATATGTGATTTTTTTAAGACTTTCTCTAAATTTACTTATTTACTTTGGCTTCTATCTACAAGAAAAACATATTTGTGTATTGCTCCAGAAGGGTCCCCTCATAAAACCTTTATTTTGTTTTTAAGTTTTCTCAAGAACTAGTGGACCGATTTCAATTATCTTCTCTTTCTGTGGAAGCTCTTGTTGATAATCAAATTGATGATGATTTTTGATGATCAAAAATATCTTTTTTTTAAAAAAAAAAACATTAATTTTGTTTAACTCGATATCTCAGAAAGGCGTCAACATGTTTTAACGAAATGTATGTAAAATTTATATTTATACACTTTATTAAGTGCTTACCAAAAATATTTTTTAGACAAAATTTAAAATTAAAACGATTTACGAAAAAAAAATAAGTTAATCTAAATTTTTTGAGAAATAAAATGGCATTTAAATTTTTGAGAAAAACTTATTTTGCGGGTACATTTTTAAATCTTAAAATATAGGAAATATTTTTTAACAGACTTTTTGGAAAAAAATAGCAAGCTCTAGCGACCCAGTCTTGCATTTTATTTCTTTCAAAATCTTAAAAAATTAAATAAATCTACTTTTGAAGTGCATTTGCTTGAATTTCAATAATATAAATGTCCCAAAAACAGCAAAAGTGACACTTCTGTTAAGCTAATGGCTAATTGAAAAACATTATAAACGTTTCATATCTATTGATATAAAAGCTTTGAATCTCTTGAGATTTGAAGTGAAAAGAGATTCTGAAACGTGTAATTTGTGAGTGCCACACAAACGTTTCTTCCCAACTTATTTGTTTACCATAATTTCTTTTAATCTAATTGTTTAGAGAAATTATGTACTTAAAAGCAAATATTTCCTTAAATTCAATAACCAAACATTTTTCTCTCTTCAACTCTTAGGTTTCGTTGACTCCTTTATGATCAAAATATTTTTAAAAGGTTCACGCAAAACAGTAATTTTTTAGAATGTGTCTTTTAGCATCAGCATCAACCTACGAGTAGGCAGACTGATAGCGATAGTAATAATAGACTCCTGAAAATTGAGTCCGAAAAAACTACGTCAAAAAAAGCCCGACAGTTCTTCATATCAGATCGTCTCTCTTGAATTTTTGTAGCGTTCTTCGCATTTATAGAAATGGAAACATTCAGCCTTAAGCCCTGGTAGCTCTAGTGCTGTTTTAAAAATTACACTGTACATTTATGTAGAGTTTAATAAATTGTAATAATAATAATAATAATAGAAATGGAAACAAGAAAAGTATATTTTATTTTAGGTTTCAAAACAATTTCTTACATTTCTGCGTGAAATGCACCGAAAACCCTCTAAACTATTGTGTCTAGCTCTTAAATATGGCATATTTAGAAAACTGTTGGAATCTTGGAATGCTTTCATATGTAGGGAATCATTCAAATTAAATAGTTAGACCATACCTTGCTGGACAACAGTGTTCTAAAATAATTTGACAACTAAAGTTGCCACTTTAGCAATTGAAATCTGTAAATGTTAGGTTAAGATACACATTATTTTACTTAAATTTGGTTAGCCTCCTTTAAAAAACATTGAAGAACATTTTAAAGCGGTGAGTAAAAACTCATCTAAGTGTGTGAGTCCCCCCCCCCCTGATTAAAAGTCTGGATCCGCCCTTGACTACATGGGCCTTAAATGTTATTCTACACCTCCTACCAGTAGACCTACACATTATTAGTATCGTAAAGTAACGAAAGACTTAGATACCACAATTTTTACTGACAGATCAAAGATGGAGTGTGGAGTTGGGTCGGGAGTATTCTCTGGGTCCTTAAATGTCTCTAAGTCTTTTCGGCTACCTGATTGTGCCAGTGTGTACGAGTATCAATTTGAATTACTAGCAATCAGAGAAACATGCAAAATACTCAAATCAAACTCAAACCAAAATAGAAACACGGCTATCTGCACTGAGAGCCAGGCAAATGCTATGGCTATCAATTCGGCCACACCATCCTCTATACTGGTCCAACAATGTCGGGATGAACTATCCAGCTTCAACATCAACCTCAGTGTCACTCTTATTTGGGTTCCAGGTCATAGTGGCATGGATGGAAACGAAGAGCTGATGAGATGGCTTTGCAAAGGTCGGCAGTTCAAAGGTGAATATTTCTCTTGGAGCTATTAAGGGAAACATTTTCTATATTTTTCTGACGGAATCCAACTGCAGTTGGAACAGTCTAACGGACTTTGCAATATCCATGAAGGTATTGCCTACCTATAACAAAAACCGTTCTATCGCACTACAATATGTACCACCCATTGGCCGATAGGAGAGCATGCAGTAAAGCTGGGTAATGAGCCAGAATTAGGAGCATCCTTCGTAGTTAGACTTTCGAGAACGATTCCACGCCTTCAAAACTATAAGACTTATTTTAATAATTATTTTACTTTCTTGTGTCCTTTGGAGCTTTTAGCTAAAGAAGTTATTCTTGCACTTTGTAACAAACGAAGAAATATAATACCTAAAGGAAAAAGGCTTTTCTAAAGAATATATTCCTGATGTCACTGGCGTTGACGTCTCTAGTTATTTCGAAAGACAACAAATGGTTATATTAGCTTTCGCGTTTTCTAGCCAAAATCCTTCATCTGAAGTTCGCAGATATGAAGGAAAAACTCGAGGTATAGTGTTGTGGGTTAATATTTTTTATAGGGGTCGTGACTCACATAAATAGTGTAAGGCTTTCTTAAAGTATTTTTTTCTTTCTAAATTGATTTTTTATTAAATCTAAAAAACTTTTAAGATCCTAAAAAATTAAAGAAATCTAATTTTTGAAGTGAATTTGCTTTGGATTTTTTAGAACTGAGATTTAATCACTTAATTCAAGGACATACATTTCATAAAAACTGCTAAACTGACACTTTCGTTCAACTAATGGCTAATTGAAAACAAATTTAACGTTTTATATCTATTAATTTAATAGAAAATCTTTGAATCTCTAGAACTGAAGTGAAAAGAGATTGTGTAATTTGTGAGTGCCACACTAAATTTTCTTTCCAACGTATTTGTTTAATTTAATTTGTTTTCATTTAATGTTTGGATAAATTATATGCACCTATGTCCTTAAATTCAAGAATCAGGCATTTTATTCTCTTCAATTTAAAAGTCTTTTTTAACTCGTTTAAGATCGAATTATTTTCAAAAGGTTAACGCAAAACAGTAATTTTTTGGAGTTTGCCTTCTATGCAGTCCGAAAAAAGATTACTCTGAAGAGCTGAGGTAATCAGCAAAATAATTTGAAGGCTTGGAAGTTTCAGACAAAAGATCATTTATAAAAATAAGGAAGAGTGTCGGTAACAAAACGGAGCTCTGGGGCAACGTTTGTTTTGTGGATATCAGAATTGAACCCTACTCAGGGGGAATACTACTTGAATTGACAGTCCGAAAGCTAAATTGTATCCCAACCGACCGGTAAAAACGGGAGATAAATCTCTAGTGTGTAGTGGCTCTTGCGGTGCATTTTATCATTTAAAGTGTCTTAAATTGAAGCAGTATGATCATGATTTGATAAACGAAAGGCCAGATATTCATTTCATATGTGAAAAGTGTTTAAAAGATTTTAAATCGCTTGACAAAATTGTGAAAGAGTTAAAAGAATCTGTTGAACTCTTAAAGAAAATAACGGAAGAAAAAAACATAGAAAAAGGTGTTGAAATACAAAAACAAAAGTCGTATGCAGAAGCCGCGAAGTCTACTGTTATCGTGAAGCCAAAAGAGAAGCAAGACATAAACAAAACAAAAAGTGACGTCAAAGATAATATAAAACCTTCTGAGCTGTCAATAAATTTTAATAATATTAGTGAGAAGAAAGATGGGTCGATATCGATTATTTGTTCGGATGAAAAATCTCGTGAAAATTTATGCAAAGAAGTGAATTCAAAATTAAATGAAAAATATATTATTGATAGCCCAAAGCTCACAGTGCCGCAAATTCTTTTAACGGGTATGAGTGAAATGTATGAAACAAGTGAGATAGAAGCAGCTTTGAAAAGCCAAAACAATTTGAAAGGAGATGTAAAATGTGTGAAGTGTTACCGTGGTATAAAAAATACAAAAGTATTCAACGCAATTATTGTACTAGAAGAAGAAGACTATATAAAAGTTATGAAAGAAGGAAAAGTGTGTGTAAATTGGGATAGATGTAGAATTTTTGAATACATTTCAATAAGAAAGTGTTATAATTGCTGGGGCTTTAAACATATTGCAAGCAAGTGTAAAAATGAAGTCGCATGTGCGAAATGTGGTCAAAATCACGATACCAAAGAATGCAAATCAGAAGAAGTGAAGTGTGTAAATTGTGTTAGGTCAAATAAGTTGTATGGCTTAAAATATGATGGCAATCACGATTGTAGGGACACGGTTTGTCCAGTTTATTTAAAACAAATTGAAATTGAGAAAAAACGGGCTTCTTATTAGCAACCAAAGTTTTTGAATTGTGCCTACTTTAATATTCAAGGATTAACAGGTAACTTTTGTGAACTTGAAACTATTTTGTGTGAACAAAAATTTGATTTAGTGGCACTATCGGAAACACACCTCACCGACCAAATCGAAACAAGTGAATTAAACATTAACAATTATGAACTTTTAAGATGTGACAGTATCTCTAGATACACAGGTGGTGTTAGTATCTATATGAAGAAAGGAATACGATTTGATACTCCGAAGCTAATGCAGTTTCAATACGAACATTGGTGGATGAGTGTAAATATAACTGCCAAGGGTTTTCCAATCACAATCATAGTTTTATATAACTCACCAAGTGCATCGTGTCGAGTATTTTGTGATAGATTTGCAGATATGCTAGAAGAGTTAAATGAAAACGCGAAAGACTTTATAATTGTCGGTGATTTTAATATAGATTGGTTAGATAAAAACTTTACATATCAAAAAGAAATTCAAAGAATTATTTATGAAAATACAGCTTCACAAATCGAACATAGCCCTACTCGAATAACTCCAAGTTCTAAAACGTTAATAGATTATGTAGTTACAAATTCGTGCTTAGTTTCCACAGAAAGGAATAGTGAATTAAAAATTACTGTTCATGAAACAATAATAGTGAAATTGAAATCGAAAGAAAAAAATAAAGTTAAATTGCCACAAAAAACCTTTAAGTTCATGAAGTACAACAAAGATGCGTTTATAAATGACATCAGACAAAGTCAGTTAAGAAACATATGTTTTCCACTCGTTGATGTACATTATTTAAGTAATCTTTTTTCAAGTGAAATGTTAAGAATCGTAAATAACTATGTTGAGACAAAAGTGGTTAACGAAAACTCGGTAGAGTGGTTTAATGATAATTTGAGAAACTTAAAAAGAGGAAAGATAGCTTGTTACCATAGAGCCTTACTAACAGAAGAAATTAGTGATTGGGAGTCTTATAAGCGGACGCGAAATCGGTATAAAAAAGAATTAGTAAAAAGCAAAGGACTTTTCGTTCAAAATAAAATTCTTATGCAATCGGACCAAAAAGCTATGTGGAGAACCTTAAAAAAATACGTGTTGGGATCAACAAGAGTTGAAATTGAAGAGAACATTATTTTTAATGGAGTAGTGATTAATAATTCAAAAGTGATCGCGGATGAATTCAATACTTTTTTTATTAATAGTGTATCAGAAATAAATCAGTCAATTGAGGTTATTCAATATGTTAATCAAATTGATGAATATCCGTGTCGCTTTAAATTCAGTCCTGTGAACAATTCTGATTTATCTGAAGTATTGACATCAATGAAACAGAAAAAAGATTTTAATTATATGAGTCCAAAGATGTTTTTGGATGCATTTGGAGAAATAGAGGACGTTCTTACGGAAATTGTAAATAAATCTTTACTCTCAGGATGTTTTCCAAGCTCATGGAAGGAATCGCTGGTCTCACCAATACAAAAAGTGAAAGGCTCAAGGCGGTGTGAAGAATATCGACCAGTAAACGCATTGCCATTGTACGAAAAACTTATAGAAAAAATTGTTAAAATTAAACTGCAAAAATACATAGGCAACAACAATATCTTAATCGAAAGTCAGTTTGGATTTAGAACTCACCATTCCTGTGAATCTGCATTAAACTATGTTCTCATAAATTGGAAAGAGGATATGGCAGCAGGATCTTCCATTATTGCAGTGTTCTTGGACCTAAAGCGGGCTTTTGAAACGATCGACAGAGGTATATTAATACAAAAGTTGAAGCAGCATGGTATCCGAGAAAAAGAAATTCAGTGGTTCAAATCATACCTTGATCAGAGAACTCAGAGAACATCAGTGAATGGGAAACTTTCGGAGATAACTCAAACGCTTTTGGGAGTGCCTCAGGGCTCAATACTTGGGCCAGTTTTGTTCCTACTATACATAAATGATGTATGCAAAGTTTTGAAGCATTGTAAAATATTCATGTTTGCCGATGATGCCCTAATATACATCGTGGGTAGAGATGTGTCAGCTTTAACTCAGCAACTACAAGAAGATCTCGACAGCATAAGCATCTGGTTCAAAGCTAACAAGCTGAAGACAAATGTTCAAAAAACGAAGGCGATGATATTTAAAACGTAGTGCAATATAGACTTAAGTATAGACAATGAAAACATAGAACAAGTAGATCAAATAAAATACTTAGGTGTGATAATAGATCAGAATTTAAAGTTCGATAAACATGTGGACTATATTGTTAAAAAAATATCCAAAAAAGTGCAATTTTTTCGAAGAATCAAAAGTAAATTAGATTTCAATGCAGCTATTAGAGTATATAATGTTATAATAAAACCACATTTTGAATATTGTTCATCTGTATTATTTCTGTTAAGTCAAAGTAACATATATAGACTACAAAAACTCCAAAACAAATCAATGCGAATAATATTAAATTGTAATCGTTATACAAGTATTTTAAATATGTTAAATCGACTAGAGTGGTTAAGCGTCAAACAACAGTTAGTAGTAGATGTTCTATTGTTTGTTCAAAAAATGAGAATGGGAGATTTGCCTAGCTATTTTAGTGATTTAGTTAGATATGTGGGTGAAGTCCAACCATATCAATTGCGAAATGTAAATAATTTGCGACTTCCTAATTATAGAAACACAATAACACAAAACAGTGTAATATACAAAGGCTTTCAAATTTTTAATTCCTTGCCAGAACATGTTAAACTGGAAACAAATTTTAATATATATAAGCGCAATGTAAATGAATTTGTCAAAACTAATTTTTAAGATATATAATAATTGTATTATAAAGTAGCTTAATTTATATTTACTATAAATGCTAAATAAATCAAATCAATCAATCAATCAAAACCCAACAAAGAAAAGATTCATCAATACCAAATGAACGTTTTTTCGATAAGAGAGCTTAGTGCCAAACTATATCAAATGCCTTCGAAATATCAAGTGCAATAATCTTACTTTCTCCAAAACGATGTAAAGATTTGTTCCACTGTTCACAGGTGGACATATTGCTAGGAAAGCCATACTGTCGGCTCTTTAAGGTATTTCTTAAGCTGAAAATTGATCAGCGTTTCCATGACTTTGAAAAGAAGGAACGTAAGTGCAATTGGGCGATAGTTATAAGGGGTAAGAGGATTCGCCTTTTTTAGGGACAGGCTGGAAAAATGCTGTTTTCCATTCACTCGGAAAGAGACCAGTAGAGTAGGACAGATGGAAAAGCTTACATAGTGGTTTCGCCAGCGAAGAAGATCACCTCTTCAGATCAAAAGCAGGGATACTATCCGGTTCAGCGGATTTGTGAATGTCGAGGTCTTTAAGTACTCTACCAACTGAACGAGTGCGAAAGACGTGTCATGTCACTCATTGGCAGCTTCGAATTAAGAGTAAACTGTGCTGCAAGCAAATTGGCTTAACAATCGAGCTTACAAAAAGAGTGTAATTAAAAGCGAGCATAGAAACCGACGACGCACGTAGAGTTACGCACATTTTTTTACAAATGACCAGACATTTTTACTTCCTTTGAGACATTGTGGTATTTGTTGCCGTTATTTCTGGGCATGTAAAAATGTAATGCTTCGAATATGTCCGTTGCAGGTGTTCGTGGCTTGTTTGAACTTATTCCGGTTTTCCTCAGTGGGGTGGATTTGTTATTTCGGAAACTTACTTTTTTGATCCTAATAACCTGTTTGCAGCTCGAATCAAACCATAAGTTTTCTTGGGGTTTTCTGTCAATCCGCGTCACTATCAAGGAAGCATAGTGACCAGTTAAAGTTGGCTTTCTCAAATTGCCAAACGGTTTTCGTAGGGGTTTTTACTTTAACTGAAGTTTTTTGTGCATGATAAATTAACAGATATGATACAATGGTCTGATGTGCCAAGAGGCGATAATACACTGACCGCATATTTATTAGGATCAGAGGTAAGAAACAAATCTAGAGTGTTGGCGGTTTGACCTGCAATGTCAGGAATGACTCGTCAACTAACTAAGTCAGTTGGTTTAACTCAGCAAAAATCTCGACATACCTTCCTTCGGATGTTGTCTGACCATTAAGAATTGTGTACATTGAAATCGCCCGTAACAACGGTCTCACTGTGCGGGAAATGGGATACAATTCTCTGGATAGAGTCGGATAGCGTATCGAATTCGTTTGAAGTCGAATTAATATCCAGACTTCGGCTGCGATAAATAAAACACGTATGAATCATGCGCTTTTGAACAGTAAATTTGAACCACATGTAATTAAAATTTGTATTAATACATTGACCATACTATGGTAGAAGCTGCTAGGCAAGAGGCAACATCATTACGTATGGAAACGGCTATACCATGGTGAGAACAAAATAATGGCACTATGCTATAACCATGAAGGTTAAACTTCGAATAATCGGTGTTTCCAACAACCTGTGTTTCACTCAGTGCTAGAACAGCTGGCCTGTTTATGACAGTATAAACGTATACAGCACAAACTTTTTTTTAAGCCCCCGAATGTTGCTGTATTCAACACAAAACTTACCAGCCACCACAATACGTTTTCTTTAAATCGCAAATGGATTCAATTTTTTAATGCTCTTTAACTATTAAGTATGGAGTTCTAATTTCTTAACCTAATACATAACATGAGGTATGCAAGAGCACTATTAGCCTTTGCTCGTTAATACATTAAACGAAAATGAACACAGGCCGAAATAGTTCGGAACTGAAAAAAATAACCCCTGCGCTTTCATAAAAAATAAAAGCATAGACAATTTTTTCATGTTAAAACCGCACTCTATGTTTTTTGAATTTAAATATGTCCTGACCTTGTTCTAAATAATTAAAAGAAGGTTTCTTTGGTTGCTCTGATTGCATTGCACGCGCAAGTGACTCTTATGTCTTGTTTTTGATCTCAAGAGGAGCACCTTTTCACAGGTATGCAAAGAGAGATGCCTTACGGAAAACAGTGTACAATTTTGCGAGTCTAAAAGAAATCAACTATAGACGTACATAAAAATAAAAGTCACTCAAAATAACAACATTTAAGGATTTAAAGCCAATATTAAAATTGATTTGTTTTTGTTTGTCTATCATTATTTATACTGTTATGAACTTTAAATTAAATTCTCTGAAACTTCCATGTTTCCCAACCAAAAGCTGTCACTCAAACAAATTCGCTATGCACAAACTTTAAAGTACTATTGTTTTAATATCAAATAATCACAACAATACCAGTTTACTTCATGATGGAATATTTTAAGAAAAATAATTCCATTCACCTTAAGTGTGCTTAAACTTAAAGGGGTGCACAATAACCCTTCGATGAGCGCCAAAAATAATTTAAACAAAATTTAATATATTTATGTATGTACATATGTACTTATTATATCCATTTGAGTTCGACAAAATAAATAAATTAGGTAGCGCAACGGGCCGTTAAGAACTAGGGCCTAGTGACTTACAACTCTCAACCATTCCTCTGAGCGAGTAATGGAGGGATGGAGGGGACCTACAGTTTAAAGCCCAATCCGAACGGCTAATTTGAGAAAATACTTTTCATGAAAAGAATTTGTCAATTCCTCGCAAGAGGCAATACCCGTGTAAAAACTTTTAGATGGCACAGGCAGGGATTGAAACCAAGACCTCTAGCATGACAACTAACCATCACACCATGGGTAATAATCTCATTTTTGTATCACTCGTAAAAGTAACTTAATTTAAACGTGCACTCTTATTTCATCAAATTCAAAATATTGTTTAAGAATTAAATTTGGTCAATGTTTTATGTATATACTCCACTGTCTAGCTTGGAATCAACTTATCGATTTTTTTTGCAACCATGCTGAGGGAATTTCCAAAGGGGGAAAAAAGAAAGAAACTGACGACCAGATTGTACCTACATATGTGCATATAGTTATAGTTGATGAAAGTAGTCGGAAGAAAAGTTACATTAATTGTTGGATAATAAGAATAGAGAGGTAGATTTTATTCAAAGCTTTGTAATTAGCATCCTAGTTAAGTTTATGCAACATGAATTACCTGTATTTGTGTTATTTTGTTCTCTCTCTCTCTGCACGACAAATAAAAAAAAAGATAATAATCTAATGATGATGATGGTAGGAAAACATCTCGGAAAGAATCTTTGTATATTTTAATCGTAGGTAGTGCGGTACAAACTTGCATATTGTTTTCATATAAATATTTACTTTTTTATTCTTGGAATTGAAACTGTTGTTGATTTATTATTTTAAAAATCTTGAAAAGATATCAAAGTTGATTAAGATGAAATGTTTATGAATTCAGTGAACTAACCTGTGACAACGATTTGGAATTAGAGGTGGCAGTTTACAAAACAGAATGACTTATGAATATTAATGTGCATATTTTAACAAGGCTCGTGATTGTATTGATATAAACAAACACCTAAACGAAACCAAAGGAACTGCGATTGCCTTAGATTTACGGTGGAAAGTACAGTAATTTCTTCTGAGTTCATAGCAAGATGAAACAGTTTACCTTAAACTATGATGTCTTACTTGCTTAAGGTGGCACAGTGCTGTGTGAACTAGGGCCTCATCCAACAAATCTCTCCATCTAGGTCCTTAAATAGCTAGATGTATCCAGTTGGGCACTCCAAGTTGGGTGAGGTCACTTTCCACTTGTGCGCACCAAGAAGAAATTCCGGACCGGAGTTTTGGTTTCCAAGCGCTCTACGCGACCCAGGCATCTCAGTTGTTGGACTTTTATCCTTCTGGCTAAGACTACGTTCCTGTACAGCTTGTCGTTCCATCTACTTCTCCACTCACCTTCTATGCATACGGGACAGTAGATCACTGAAAGCGACCCAAGGTCCTTTCATCCGCTTTTGTCATAGTCCATGCTTCTGCACCGTATAGTAGGACGGGGATGAGGGTCTTATATAGCGACACTTTGGTCACTCGAGAGAGGGCTTTACTACTCCCAAAGAGCTTTACTTAGCCCAAATTAAGAGTAATTCTTTGTTTGATTTCAGCGCTGGTGTTGTATTCTGTGTTGATAGGGGAACCTAGGTTCTTTGCTTCTAACCAAATTATCTCTAGCTGCTTTGAAGAACTCGGCATTCAACCCATGTGCACCAGCGGCTTTATTAAACGTCAGCTTAGATATTGCAATCTTTACTTCGTCTAAGACGGCAAGAGGGGATGGTTGGCTTTCGTCGTTTATATTGAATAGATCACCCTTCTGATTAAAAAACCTATATACATATGTACGTCCAAAACTTGAGTATAACTCCAATCTCTCAATTGGTGCACCTACCTATCTACGATACCCATTTTCTAAAGAGGGAGAGACTCTTTTCCTTATGCTCACATACTATGTCTCTGACATATTAAAGATATTTTAAACCCTTTGAGTGTGTTCTTAACAACCAACGAGCTAAAAAGAAAAATTTGACGACAGTTGCTTCTACTCAAGAAGGCAAATTGATCGACAACCCGAAACAAAAATCTGATCTTATTGCTGTACATCTCGCGAATGTTTTTAAACTCTAAACAATTCTTTACAAAATATCATATCAAAGTAAATAAAACAAAATCGACACATATACAGTTAAAAAAAAAACATAAATCATGTTCCAACTTCTATAAACTTACTCTATTACTGCCAAAAACGTTGGAATGACTTTGGATAAAAGATTCAAATGGAAAGAGCAAATCAAAAAGAAAGGGGAGGAGTAAACTTGAATAGAGTTTTAATCCTTCAGGTTGAAGGTGGGGCGTCAGGGTAACTTCCTGACCAAGTAAAAATATCCTAGTTGCGAAGCACCAACAACTCTGGGATACGGACTGATTTACTGTTGACAACCCGCGCAAACGATTGCAGGACAACGAATGTTAGGTCCCTTAAAAGACCACATGTAGCCGAAGAATTAGTGGTGGCCCTAGACTGCTATAAAGCAAATATCACCGCCATCTAGTAAATGCAATGGGATGGGCCGAGAAAAAAAGAGGATGGAAAACTGCGATACTTACTATGGTGACTTCTAACGAGAAAACCAACAACTCTTATTTGGATGCGGATTTGTCATTGGAGCCAGACTTAAGCAATAATTTATGAGTTATAAGTGCACCAAATAGCGCTTCATGGCTGAATTCGGCAACATTATACTAATATGCACACACGCATTCGCTCCCACAGAAGAGAAGGATGACAACACCAATAATATGTTCTTCGAGCTCTTAGACAAAACATATGAGCAGTGTCGTAACTACGATATTAAAATTGTCCTGGGCTAGGGGGCAAAACGTCATGGTAGCAAGTACACGTTTTACACACCTCAACAAAGGAACTTAAAGTTCTCCAGATCAATCTACCGTCAACCAGATTGATCATATTGCTATCGCCGCTAGACACGCTTCTATCATCATAGATATCCGAACTTTCCGAGAAGCTAACATCGACTTGGACTACTAATTCGTTGTAGCTAATTTAGCACTTCGGTTTTCCAGACCCAAGGCAAAACAGAGAGATGCTGGGAGAAGATACAACGTCGAACGGCTTCAATAACAAAAGATCGCTAAATCCTTCTCCGACCGAGTCACAAGTAACCTCTTTCAAAGTTCTCTGCCGCCAACACAATGTATCGAGAACCAGTGGCAACATTGCCAAGATACAATCAGAGAAGCCACCTGTGAAGTGCTGGGTTTCAAGCAGCCACCAACAAGAAACCCCTGGTTTGATGAGGAATGTCGGCAGACAAATGCAGCCAAAGAACAAGCACGCAAAGCAGCACTGCATACAAGAACGAGAGCTGCTCACGAGCTCTATGAGCAGAAAAGGAGAGTTGAAGACCGACTTCTCAGAAGGAAAAAGAGAGAGCATGAGAAGCGTCCGTTCGAAGATATTGAGAATTTCAAAAGCAAAAATGAAGATCGAAAGTTTTATGAGCAGGTGGAACGAAATTCACAAGTACTACATAAACCTCGGACCGAAAGCTGCAAAGACGAAAGTGGAAACATCATAGCAGAACCGCAGTCAATGCTGAGGATATAGAAAGACCACTTTTGCAGACTGTATAACGGCGACGACGAACCGAATCCCGCTGTCAGGCAGGATGATCCATTCAATATAGACGACGAAAGCTAACAATCCCGTCTTCCCGACTTAGACGGAGTGAAGATTGTCTTGTCTTAGCTGAAGTCTAACAAAGCCACTGGAGCAGATGTGTGAGCTCTTTAAAGCAGTTAGAAATAATTTGGTTAGGAGCATGCACCAACTTATCTGTAAGATATGGTCGGAAGAAAGCATGCCCGATGAATGGAACCTCAGTATTGTTTGGCCGATTCTGAAAAAAGGAGACCCTTTAAACATAGAAAAATCAGTCTACTTAACATTGCTCACAAAATCTTCGCTGCCGTAATATGTGAACGTCCAAAGCCCATCGTCAACAACTTGATAGGCCCTTATCAGTGTGGTTTTAGACCAGGAAAATCCACAGTCGATCAAATATTCAGATAGTGGAAAAATCCAAAAGCATCAAATCGACACCCACCATCGGTTCATCGATTTCGAGGCCGTTTATGACAGCATCTTCAGGGACGAGCTGTATAAAGACATGTCTAGTTTTGGCATCCCTGCCAAACTCTTCCGTTTGTGCAGGTTGACCATGGAGAATTCGCTCTGCACCATAAAGGTTGGAAACAAATTGACCGAACCTTTCGATGTCAAAAAAGGCTTTAGACAAGGTGATGCGCTGTCATGTGATTTCTTTAACATCGTCCTTGAAAGAATTGTGCAGAGCTCCCAAGTCAACACTAGAGGCACTCTCTTTCAAAAGTATGTCCAATTACTGGCATATGCTGATGATATTGACAAAATCGGAAGAAAACAGCGCGATGTCAATTGGGCTTTTGCGAGTATTAAAGCAGAGGCGACGAAAATGGGTTTAGCGGTTAATGAGGGCAAACAAAAAAAGAAAGGGCCTCCAACACCGAACGTCACGGTCAAAACGCCGACAGATGTAACTTTGAGGTAGATAAGGACTTTGTCTACCTGGGCTCCGCTATGATTGCAAAAAATAACACCAGCGCTAAAAACAAACGAATATTGCTTTTGCTAACCGATGTTTCTTTCGCCTAAGAAAGCAATTGAGTAGTAAAATGTCACTTTATAAGACTCTCATCAATCCAAAACGCATAAAAGCACCTTGGGTCGTTTCAAGAGAAAAGTTTTTTGCGTAATCTATGGTCCCATATGCATTGAAGGTGAGTGGAGGAGATGATAGAATATTGAGCTGTTCGGGCGGTACAGTGACATAGACTTAGCCAAAAGATTAAAGTCCAACAATTGAGATGAAATGACTTCACCGAACTTGAAGTGCGCAACTGGAGACACCTAGCTAGAAACCGGGCTAGATGAAGAAGTTTCTTTTGTGAGGGCCTAGTTCACAGAGGATTGTAGCGCCACCTTAAGATGTAAATACATTCCTATGTTATAATTATTATGGTTCGAGTGAACTATTTAGATTTTCGAAATGTCAAATCAAATGGCTTATTCGTGCAAGCTTAAATTTATCCAAGGGATCAGGTTGAAATGTATGCAATTACACAAATACAAAGAGTA
This sequence comes from Eupeodes latifasciatus, assembly GCA_920104205.1. Classification (NCBI taxonomy): domain Eukaryota; kingdom Metazoa; phylum Arthropoda; class Insecta; order Diptera; family Syrphidae; genus Eupeodes; species Eupeodes latifasciatus. Next base: position 177,410,585 of record OV049924.1, on the reverse strand, counting down.
TAACTCAAGTTCAAGATATTTCAAAAAACACTTTTAAAACTAACTACCGTAAAAACTAATTAAAACTATGTATGGCCCCTGTTCCTGATTGATTTACCTACTTTATTTAAAGTCAAATAACCTATTTCCTTGTTCGTGACATCAAAGAATACATAACTTGCTATTACCAGCTCTCGCACTTAAAGCAACACTCCAACTCCGGTTGAAATATATTGAAAGTGTATATAGCTACAACTTCAGTTAAATGACAACTCCATGGTTTTTGCGGCATGACATCATTTTACTGTCACAATTTAGGTTTTGCCTCCTGCGCCTTAGAGAAGAGAAAATAATTTGCCAAATAAAGAAAGGGATTTTCTAGATGGAAAATGTGCCAAAATGGTTCTGAAAAAAATAACTTTTTCTTGAGATGATAGGTACTTATTTTAATTAAGAAGTTATTCGTATAATTTATGTAACTTACCCGAGTATAGTTCTCCATTGAACGTATATCATTTATTGTCCAAGGCAACATTGCTGCCGAGTACCGAGGATCCACCGAAGCAGATCCCCGATACGTCAAGGTTATTAGACGTGTTTTCATTTCACTTTTAGCTCCTTTTACACCTGAATTAAGGTTTTTTATTTAATTTTTTTTTTGTTTTGTTTTTTAATCTCACAATCTATTAAGTTAAGTTAAGTTATTGGAAGTTTTAACAAATGAACACAATTAGCTAATTTTGGTTTTACATTTTCTATTATTTAAAACCTAGGAAATGATTTTCAATTGCTTCTAATATAAGAACAAGGGGCAGTGTTATTTTCCAATTCCCAGCAAGATAAGAGATTTCTTCGAAAGTGGTTCGGCTATGTACCTTTATACCCTTGTACAGTACACAAGAACTTATACAACTCCGGTGAAGACAAAAATAAAAATCAATACCTAAGAGTAGAGACACTTTTAGCAGTAAAATTTCTAACTAGCAAGTTTTAGCTTTTCTGATTTATATATTTTAATAAAGAAAAAATCACGAAATTTACATTTTCACCAAACTAAGGCTGGAATTTTCACTTCAAGGAGAACGAAAATCAACAGAAAATCGATAGAATTTTCACAGGACAACGGCGGACATGAAGAAAATCAAATGTAAAATTACACTCAAACTCAATGTTGTTTTGCTGGAGTGGCTGAATTCAGAATAGAATAATTCAATTTATTTGCACTTATTAAACAAATTCATATTAATCGATAAGTCAATAACTTCCTTAAAGGATATAGTTTGATTTGAATAATTTTAATATTCATTTAACTTGATTTTAATTGAATGAATGGCAAAAGAAAACTCGAACTCACGAATTCGCGTCCAATTTGATTGCAAGAAGGATGACAATGAAATGTTTCAGTCAGACCGCCATCCACTCCATATCCACTCCACGGACATGAATCCGAATGCAACATAACATAGAGCAACATTCCTGCGCATTACAAAAATTGCAGAAACCAAAACCGAAACCGTTTGTTTTGGTTGCTAGAATTTTGAAAGTTTTAAAATGTTGCTAATAATTTTGTGTGTACCTCTATGTTTTTCTTTTTGTTGTGTTTATTGACGTGATGCGATGAGATGCGATGTAGATGTTTGTTTTGCGACGTGATTAGTGACAGCTGACAGATTATGTTAGTGGTTTTTAGAGCGCCACCTATAGGGGAATCCGTTTGGTTTTTGTATGCAATAAACTGTTCGGCGGTTATATTTGAAATATTATTTGTTAGTTTCTTATGAATTTGTTGTTTTCCTCTTAAAGTACTAAAACATTAGGGAACAGTTAATCATGGTCGGATACAATAATATTTTGGGAAGTGATTACGCTGCATTGAAAAATTTAAGATACAAAACAACAACAACGGGTTAGAAAACAAAAATAAGTCACCAGTCAGCAAAAATAATTCCGAGGAGATAGATTTTTGGATTATAAAATGTAGGAGGCAGTTACTTAATAAAGGTGGGCCTACAGTCATGTGTGCACTAGGGCCTCACAAACAACAAACTTTTCCATCTAGCTCGGTCCCTACCTAGATGCCTCCAGTTGCGCACTCCAAGTTTGGTGAAATCACTTTCCACTTGTGCGCGCCACCTAATCCGTGGTCTTCCTCTACTGCGCTGTCCTGTGGGTATGGATTCGAAGACTTTCTGGAGAATTGGTTTCCATGCGCTCTACGTGACACAGGCATCTCAGTCGTTGAACTTTTATCCTTCTGGCTAAGCCTTCCTCTACTACGCCGTCTGTCAGGATTAAATTCGGAGACCTTCCGAGCTGGAGCGTTGATGTACATTCCATCTACATGAACCAACCATCTAAGTCGTTGGACTTTTATTCTTTTAACTAGGTCAGTGTCGCTTTACAGCCCGTAGAGCTCGTCGTTTCATCTTTTCCTCCACTCACCTTCGATGTATACGGGACCGTAGATCAAGCGAAGAACTTTTCTCTCGAAACGACCAAAGGTGCTTCCATCTGCTTTTGTCAAAGTCCATGCTTTTGCACCGTACAGCAGGGCGGGGATGATGATGATGGTCTTATATAGCGACACTTTGGTCTTTCGAAAGAGGGCTTTACAACTCAATTGTTTCCTTAGCCCAAAGAAACAGCGGTTAGCAAGAGTAATTCTTCCTTTGATCTCAGCGCTGATGTTGTTGTCTGTGTTCGTAGCCTAGTTAGACAAAGTCTTTAACTACCACAAAGTTACGTCTGTCGATGATGACGTTTCGACCGAGACGTTGTCAGCGCATCACCTTTTCTAAAGAATTCAAGAATTTGTTTGGCTGCTTTTGCCTCCCGACATTTCTCATCAAACCAGGGCTTTCTTTTTGGTGGCTGCTTGAAACCTAGCACGTCAGAAGTGGTTTCTCTGATTGCATCTTGGCAATGTTACCACTGGTTTTCGATACATTGTGCTCGCGGCAGAAAACTTCGAAAGAGGTTACTTACGGTTTTGTCGGAGAAGGATTTAGCGATATCTGGCGATTGTAGCCGTTTGACCTTGTAGCTTTTCCCAGCATCTCCCTGTTTTGCTTTGGCTAAAAGTAGGTAGTGGTTCGACTCGATGTTAGCTCCTCGGAGAGTTCGGACATCCATGATGCTGGAAGCGTGTCTAGCGTCGCTCACAATATGGTCAATCTGGTTAACAGTAGATTGATCTTTAGAACTCCAAGTTCCTTTAAGGATGTTGAGGTGTGGAAAACGCGTATTGGCTACCATGACGTAGCCTCAATCCGTTATCGTAAGTGTTGTCAGGCAGGCTGTTTTCGCGAATATTCCACGTCCTCTTGAATGCGCATGCCTACCATTTCAACATCTTTAGATCTATGTAAGTAAATATTGTAAACTTAATGTTAGTATTTAAAGTCGGACGTAATTTCGACACAGTCTTTATTATTAAAAAAGATTTTTGACTGCGAATTTGTACGAGTCATAATTTTCTGTTCAGCAAAGAATTAAAAAAATATGATATAGTGCATTGGAAGTTGTTCTTGATTCGGAATGTTGGTAATCAGTCTAAATTACATATTTATTATTTTTTTTGTTCAAGAACCGTTGTCCAATCTCACGTTAACCCTAAAGACTTAAGACCCATCAGCTTATCATCATTCCTTCTCAAAACTTTTGAGCGTTTGATCGATATTTACTTAAGGGAAAGTATTGATAAGTCCCTCCTTTCAAAGGCTCAACATGCCTACAACAAAGGGAAATCAGTTGAAACGGCTCTACACAGTATAGTACGTACAATCGAATATTCCCTCCATCATAAAGAGTACACCTTAGTTGCCTTCTTAGACATAGAAGGTGCATTTAACAATGTCGACACATCTGCAATTGCACGTGTATTGACATCTCTGAAGGTAGATAAGTCGATCAGCGAATTGATCAATCAGATGCTGATAAGCAGGATTATCAATTCAAAAATGGGCGATTTTACTACACAAAGGGGTGTCAGCAGAGGTACGCCACAAGGTGGTGTCCTATCCCCTCTCCTCTAGAATTTAGTAATAAATGAATTACTAACTACTCTAGAAAGAGAGGGATACAGAGTGTTTGCCTATGCGGACGATGTTGCTATTGCAATAACGGGTAAACATCCCAATATACTAAAAGAACTCTTACAAAACGCTTTAAATAAGCTCACCAGATGGACTAATCGGTGTGGACTAGGTGTTAACCCTCAAAAAACCGACCTTGTCCTCTTCACAAGGAAATACAAAGTCCCACACATTGACCCTCCCCTCATAAACGGTGTACCACTTAAATTCTCTGATCAAGCAAAATACTTGGGTCTCATTTTAGATAAGAAATTAAGTTGGAAACCTAATATTCAAGAGAGAATAAACAAAGCCACAGTAGCCCTGTTCTCCTGTAAAAAGGCCATTGGTAATAAATGGGGCCTACAGCCCCGAATTACGCACTGGCTATACATCTCGGTCATAAGACCGATCCTTACTCATGGAATAGTGGTATGGTGGACGGCGCTAGATACAGCGACAAATCGCGATAAACTCAGCAAAGTCCAACGAACAGCCTGCCTGTGTATGGGAGGAGCACTTCGCTCCACCCCCTCCGCTTCACTAGATGTTCTGTTCCATCTAATACCGCTGGACTTTTTCAGCAAGCAAACGGCCGCTAATACTGCCATACGGCTTCAGGCCTCCTCTCTGTGGATCAATAATGGAATTGGCCACACCACTATTTTGAACTCGTTCAGAACTATAAATAGTAATATTGACTACACCATACCCCATCCTCAGTTCAACAACTATAGCTTCAAAGTGACTATACCTCCCAGGTCTTCTTGGGAGAATACATCATTTTTGGACGATGGTCCTATAAACTTTTACACAGACGGATCAAAAACGGAGGATGGGGTTGGTGGTGGCGTATACTCAGATAGACTTAACTTAAGTCTCTCCTTTCGTCTACCCGATCATTGTAGCGTGTTCCAAGCTGAAATCCTGGCTATAAAAGAAGTCCTATCCTGGCTTAGAGAAAACGTAATATCAACAAATGATATACGCATCTTCTCGGATAGCCAAGCTGCGTTAAAATCCTTAGACTCTGTCTCTACAAATTCACTAACAGCCCTTAATTGTCGATCATCTCTTACGGAGATGGCTACACAGTTCAACATTCACCTTTTCTGGGTGCCGGGCCATAGAGACATTCCAGGAAATTGCAAAGCTGACGAACTTGCAAAAAGCGGAACAACTTTACCTCTGCTGGCTCACAATGCTAGCATAGGTATCCCCTTAGCTACATGTAAACTCATGCTAAAGCAAGATACCATAGAGAAAACAAACTTCAGGTGGAATAACACCACCACCTGTGTAGCGACTAAACGAATTTGGCCTAATCTTAGCGCCAAGCGCTCAAAACAATTAATCTCTCTGAGTAGATTGCACATTAGCTACGTTATAGGTGTCCTGACTGGGCACTGCTTAATAGGAAGACATGCTATTCGACTTGGAGCCCCTGCAAGTGATTTTTGTAGGAGTTGCATGGACGAAGAAGAAGAGGAGACAATCTCTCATCTTCTGTGCACATGCCCTGCCTTATCACAAAGACGTAGAATCCATCTTGGAGACTACTACTTTAACGATACCAGTGATCTAAAAAATTCAGACATTACTTGTCTCCTACGCTTCATTCGAAGCTCCAATTGGTTCAACGAGTTAAGCTGATTAACTGATCCATGTGGTATCACAACGGACCATACTTTGGTCTAAGTGTGTTGGACGTCCCAAACCAACAGCCACTTTAACCTAACCTAACCTGTTGTCCAATCTTGCTTTTCCTGAATGTTTGTATATTTATTAAATAGTGCATATTTGGGTTCTAATAAAGTTATATTATGTATTATAAAATTACAAAGAAGTTTTGTAAAAAAAAGGCCATATAGCCCAGCCTGTCTCATAAACGTTGATTAAACTGTTCTACAAGGCTTTCTTCCTGGCTATAAAATTGCACTTTCCAAATTTCTTGAGTCAAAACTCTTCAGTTAAAGAAAGAGCTGTTAGAACAGTTTGGCAAATACGAGAAATCCAACTAGGACGGTCTCAATACTTATTTCAGGATCTTTAACTGGTCACTATGCTTCCTCGATAGTGACTTCGAAGCCAGCGCTGATATGATCACAAGTTTGGTTCTCCTGGGAATGAGAACTTTTACCCTGAACAGGGTTAAAAATATCGGACCTTAGGAAAACGCATGCTTCGATGTGAGCTGTAAGAAGGTTATTAGGGCCCAAGAAGTAAATTTCCGTTGCTATAAAACCAAACCTACTGAGGAAAGCCGGAAGCAGGTCAAGCAATCCAGAAAGCCCTTCAACTCCTATAATCGAAGGACAAAATTTATACATGACCAAAAATTACAGCAGTAGTACCCGTGGCATGATGGTTAGTGCGTTGGACTGTCATGCTAGAGGTCTTGGGTTCAATCCCTGCCTATGTTCTCTAAAGTTTTTTTCACGAGTACTGCCTCTTGCGAGGAATTGACAAATTCTCCAAGAGTAATTCTTGTCATGAAAAGTGTTTTCTCAAATTTGCCGTTCGGATTCGGCTTAAAACTGTAGGTCCCTTCCATCCCTGACAACAGTACTCGCACACAGGAATGGTTGAGAGTTGTAAGTCACTAGGCCCTGGTTCTCTACGGACTGTTGCGCCACCCAATTTATTTTTTTTTTATTTTTTTTTTTAAATATTGCAATGTCCCAAAGGCAGTAAAAATGTTTGGTCATTTGTAAAAAACATGAATAAATTCAAATGTGTTTATTTTATAACAACTCATATTTGCATGTTATTTTAACAACAAGAAAATGAACCATGAATTTTCTTCCTCAAAAGTCATCGTACATCTATAAAAAAAAATAATCTTAGAACATTGTTTTTGTGATTAAAAGTTACCGTTTTTTAGTATTTAGTTGGATAACCTTTCAGTTTTATAACGGCTTTCAGTCTGTTTTGCATTAAATTAACTAAGTTATCAGTGCAAGTTTGTCCAATATTCTGCCATTCTTTGTCTTAAACTTCTTTTAACTGCGTCTTAATACGAACGACATTGGCTCGTATTTTTTTTCGAGAACATCCCACAAACGCTCATTGGGGTTCATGTCCAGGGTTTGGAGAGGGGTCGATAATATGTGGGAAGCAGGGCCGGACAAAGCATATGTGCAAGATGTGCAAATGCACAGGGCGCATAATTCTGGGGGCGCATTACCAAGAGCAAGAATATGTAATCTGATCTTGCGCAAACAAATATGTACTACTATTTGCCATTTTTTTAACCACAAACATTCTTAAAATAATCTCAAACAAACATCCATCACAACTGTCCTAAGTTATCTCTTGCGCACTAACTAACATCACTTTCATTGTTGCATTCAATGAAAATTTAACTCAAGATATCGCAGAACTAAAAATCCTACCTACCTCATTTCCAAATATTTCACCCTGTTCGTACAAGAGAAAAAAAGAAAAAATCTCAACACAAAAAAGTTCCATGCAAGAGGAAAAAAGAAAAAATCTCAACACAAAAAATTTCTATGCCACCTCATATGTGCAAGATTTATTTCATGCACACCGAATCCCAAAATTAACATAGAGAGTATGACGAAGCAAAATACTTATTCATATTGAATCGTATGGGCTAGAACGTGCAGGTTTTGTATCACGCACCGTACCTGAATGTGAGTTCTCATCTACAAAACAAAACAACAATGTCTCCAATGTTTTTTTTTTTTTGAAAGTTAATGACTGTTGTAACGGCTACTTTTAATGTACATATATCTAGTCTGGTGCAGAATGCAGATTGTTTCAATTGTTTTTTCGCTTTGTTGGTTAATTAATATTAAATAAAAAGCTATCAGTTTTTAATAGAAGTGAAGTATTTTGTGACAAGACCGTAATGTGACTGACTCAGTTGATTTTAGACAAGCTTGAATTACATGAAATTTTAATAAGTAACTGTCAAAGCCAAAGTTATGATAATGGTTCGAATATGAAAGGGAAGGAAGCGGGTGTTCAGAATCGAATTCGAACCCTGGAACCCAGAGCATTTTTCGTTCCATGCTGCCCGTATTCCTTAAATTTAGTAGTTAATGATGCTGCTCGGTGCTCATTTTATGCAGTTAAATTTTTAGATACAATTCATTAATTCAATATTTGTATAACTTTTTTTCATGTTCCACAACGAGGTGGGATATTTATAAGAAAAAAGGTCCAAGTCATACTTTGAAACCTTCTGAGACTAGATGAGAGAGCAGGTTAGAGGCATTGAGGCCTTTAAAAACAAATTAAGAAGAAATATATATGAAGTCCTTATAGAATTAAGAAATCTAGAGGCAAAAAACATTGCAGAATCGTTAGGAAATAAAATTTTTGATTTTACATTTATTTGCTGCCTGCTAATTTGGTTTGATATTTTAGAAAATATAAATTAAACTAGTAAATATTTGCAAAGCCCGTCCGTTAATCTGTCAACTGGCATAATAGTTTTAGAAAATACAAAAAACAGTTTGATTTTAATGCGTTCCGATGAAAAACTTAATGAGTAGGTATGTTCAATTAACCGAGCACATTGCTGGTTTCCTAGAAATACCAAATATGTTTCCTGTAGCTTCATCATAGCGATCTCAACGGAGAAAAATACTTTATGCTGATGAATGTCTTGAAACTATATTAGACCCGAAACAAAGATTTAAAGTTGATTTTTTTTTAAATACTTGAAAGGTTTGATACGTATAGTATCAATTTTTCATTTTTAAGTAACATAAGCGAATGTTTAAAAAATAAAAATGTACGTGCTTCATGCCTTAATTTGCAGAATGTTTTAACATAAAGTAGTTTTAAAGATTTAGATGGAGAAGAATTGTTTCAAGAGTTAACCGTAATAGTCCGGGAGCTAGCAACGTTTGGAAAACAAGAATTTTAGGTCGGTCAATTTTTTGATATGTTGTCTTACTTGCTTTTACGGCTAGAGTCTGGGCAGTCTGGCTGGCGGTAGTGGTTGCGTTTAGGAGGGAGAGAATTCATTGCTCTTATTTGTTTGTGATCAAAAACTGAAAACTAGATGATTTTATGTCTACTAGTTCTCGAGAAAATTGAAGATTACTAAAAATCGAATATGGATTAAGATATACCTAGGCTAAATTAATTTTTCAATTTTCTCAAAAACTAAAAGACATAATATCATCTAGTTTTCAGTTTTTGATTAATAATTAATAAGAGCAACAAATTATTAAAAAAAAAACATATTTATAAACAAATGGTTTTGAAATATTGAAGTTGAAATTTTTTTCAACTGTTTTTTACTTAAATTTTGAGTTTAAAATTACGTTTTTCAAAAACTGTGCATAGATTTGACTTGATTTAAAAAGTGGCTAATAGAACAGAATATTGGCCTTAAAACAGCGTATAAAACTTAACTGTAAATATTACCGTTATTTTTAAACTATTTTTTCCATTTTAAGTAATAATTTTCTTAAATTGCTCCTCCCGCCTAAACGGGGGGAGATAGACCCCCCCTCGCATAGTAAAAAATGCTTATTTTTAACTGTTCTATACAAATCCGTGTAGTACCCGTTGCATGATAGTTAGTGCGTTGGACTGTCTTGGTCTTGGGTTCAATCCCTGCCTGTGCCACCTTAATTAAAAAAAAAAAGAGTTTTCACGGGTACTGCCTCTTGCGAGGAATTGACAAATTCTCCAAGAGTAATTCTTGTCATGAAAAAGTGTTTTCTCAAATTAGCCGTTCGAAATCGGCATATAAATTGTAGGTCCCCTCCATCCCTGACAACATTACTCGCACACAGGAATGGTTGAGAGTTGTAAGTCACTAGGCCCTGGTTCTCTACGGACTGTTGCGCCACCCAATTTATTTTTTTTTATTTTTTTAAACTTTGTCGCATAAGTTATCGTACTCTCCCCAAACTTTTTTTACTTAATTAATTTTTATTTAAAAAATTAAAAAAATCGCGTATGACACAAAATAAACAATCATAAAAATGTCTGGCAATAATAAATGCATATTTAGGAGACCTATTTAAAAGTGGAAAATTGAAAATTAAGCTTTAAAAAAATCTTTTAAAATTCAAAATTATCACCTGTACAGGTAGGTTGCGCACTAACAAATACAACCGCTACCGCCAGCCAGACTGCCCAGACTCTAACCGAAAAAGCAAGTAAGACAACATATCAAAAAAGATGCTGGGATGCGACCCACACCGATAACTTCCCATCCCGTCTGTAGATTTGTCTTGCTTAAAAGTTTGTCTATATGTATGTATCAATTTTTACCAAATTTGCGTACTATTTTTTTATGAAAAAACGGACTGTTGGATTTTTATATCGAATGATATATAAATATCGAAAACAATATAAGTTTGAAGCCAATATTTGTAATTTTTGAAAAGCTATTTGAGTCGAAAGTAAATTTTTACCGCAAGTTTTAGTATTGTTTTTTTTTCAGGTTTTTATTTTTTGTAAAAAAAACTGTCAATTCGATTTTTCACAACATTTTATCGAATGTTGAAAACAATATAAGTTAAAATTAGTTAGAAGCCATTATCTCAAATTTTTGAAAAGATATTTGAGTCGAAAGTCAATTTTTACCAACTTTTATTAATTTTTTTTTTGGTTTTTATTTTTTGTAAAAAAACTGTCAACTCGATTTTTCTCAAAATTTTTCAGAATGTTGAAAACAATATTTCTTATAAGATAAAAAAAGTTTGAAGCCTTAATCTTAAGTTTTTGAAAAGATATTTAAGTCGAAATTCAATTTTTACCAACTATGAGTAATGTTTTTATTAGGTTTTTATTTTTTATAAAAAAACTGTCAATTAGATTTTTCTCAAAATTTTATCAGATGTCAAAAACATTATTCTTCGTTGCACAAAATTGTTTTGGAGATGAAATCATAATTTGGTCGTAAGATTTTCGAGTGACAAATTTGTTTATTCAGTTTTTTTTATTTATAAAAAAAACCGTTAATTGGATTGTTTTCCAAAAATATAATTGTTTTGTATTACGTTACAGTACATATTATAAAATTTAATTCAAGTCTCTAGCATCATTGGTTCATGAGATATTTAGGTTTAACCAAAATTTTCAACTTTTTTTTAAACTGCCATGGTAAAAAACCACCCACGCAATTTTCTTGAGATCCCTTTCTGCATCTTTCTGCCTTATTATCTGTATAACAAAATGTATTTGAAGTCGATATCTCTTCTGGTTCTTGAGCTATGGAGGACGAAAAAAACGTCGCGAACGTACAGACGTACGGACGTACGAACGTACGTACACACGCACGCACAGACATCTTTCTAAAAATCTTTTATTTCGACTCTAGGGACCTTGAAACGTCGAGAAATTTCAAAATTTTCAATTTGACAAATCGGACCCATTACAATAACTTTCTATGGGAAGTTAAAAATTGACTGACCTAAAATTCTCGCTCGAAAACGTTAAAAAAGTTAAAAAAAAAAATTTCAACTTCAATATTTCAAAACCATTTGTTTATAAATATGTTTTTTTTTTTTAATAATTTGTTGATCTTATTAATTATTAATCAAAAACTGAAAACTAGATGATATTATGTCTTTTAGTTTTTGAGAAAATTAAAAATTAATTTAGCCTGGGTATATCTTAATCCATATTCGATTTTTAGTAATCTTCAATTTTCTCGAGAACTAGTAGACATAAAATCATCTAGTTTTCAGTTTTTGATCACAAACAAATAAGAGCAATGAATTCTAAAAAAAAATAGTAAATAATCTTAAGGTTTTGAAAAATTACACTTTAAACCATATTTTTAACTTTTTTTTTACCAAATTTTGAGTTTAAAACAATTTTTTTCCAAAAACTATGCATAGTTTTGACTTGATTTAATAATAGACAAGAGTGTTGGCTTTAAAAAAAGGTATAATATTTAATTGTAAGTATTACCGTTATTTTTTAACTATTTTTTCCCCATTTTAAGTAATAATTTTTTTAAATTGCCCCTCCCCCCTAAACGCAACCACTACCGCCAGCCAGACTGCCCAGACTCTAACCGTAAAAGCAAGTAAGACAACATATCAAAAAATTGACCGACCTAAAATTCTCGCTCGAAAACGTTGCGAGCTTCTATACTATAATATCCCAGCTTGTTACACCACGAAGCTCAAGTTTAGATGTGTTAAATTTTAGTTTTAGTTCAAACCTTGAAGATTTTGCTCCGAATTTAGTAATTGCTCTCCAAATCCTTAATACAATCCCGGTCACGGTAGCTTCAGGAGAACGTAGTTTTTCTAAACTTAAAATTATTAAAAATTATCTTCGGACAACTATGACTCAAGAGAGATTGGTAGGTTTATCTATAATGTCCATTGAAAATAAATTATTAAATTCTTTAGACTTTGATGATCTCATTTCTGAATTTGCAAAATGTAAGGCCAGAAAAGTAAGTTTCCAAGTTTAAAAGTTTCTCCTGTGCTCATTTTTTCGCTGCGTTTTTGTTTAATGGTTTAGGCCTCCTGAGGATACCTCAATAAAAAAACGCATTGAAAGTCTACCTCCTGGGTAATGTGGGAAAGGCTTATGCTTGTGTATCAGTTTATTGGTAAAAAAATATAAAAAAGGGGCGCTTTTTACAAATCTTGCACAGGGCGCAAGTTTGGCTGGGGCCGGCCCTGGTGGGAAGTGTTGTAAATTAGCCACATACACACGTTTTCGGCAGTATGTTTGGGGTCATTATCTTGTTGAAAGTAGTAGATAATTATTTAAAGGACCCAGTTTTCTCGCACTTTCCTTTAAATTCTCTTTGAGAATGTTAAGGTAAACATGTTGGCCCATGGTATTTTCTATTAAGACAAGATTTACGACCCTAGATGCAGCCATACAGCCCATACCATTACTCCTCCACCAACGTGTTTTACTGTGTTAATCGTATTTTTCGGATTTAAGGCATCATCCCCTCGCTTTCGCCATACCATATGAGCCAAAAACGTTGTACTTGGGGATTCGTCTGAAAAAATTACCTTGCCCCAAAAATCCGGAGTCTCATTTACGTACTGTTTTGCAAACGCAATCCTCTTTTTTCTATATTAACCTCACTGATTAACGGCTTCCTTCTAGGTACACGAGAGTTAAACCCGGCTTCAACGATGGCGCGTCGCTCGTCGTGGCACAGTGTCAGGATGAACTATTTTATTATTTTACTTTTCCAGCTCTCCACTTATCTTGCTAGCACTTATAAATGGATCTTGGGCTTGATTTTTGAAGTGAGTTTTGATGGATGTCCACTACGCGGCTTATTTTCCACGCGGTGTTCGTTTTTTTTTTGGCAATTCTGCCAAGTCCTTAATTAATTTATAATTTAAAAAATGTTACAAATTTGAAAAAAAAAACAATAATAATAATACAACAATTTGGTTGGATTCGTATACTAAAATAAATTAGTTAAGCAATAGAAAAAAAAAAAACTTGATAAGCAATAATTAACAATTTTTATATGATTTGAAACACAAGGTTAGGTTGGAGTGGCTGTCCAGATGTCATTGACTCACTTAGACCTCAAGGGTCCATTGTGATACCACTAACGAGGTTACTCATGGGAGAGTAATGAACTTAAACAAACCATTTTGTACTTTTAATAAAGTTAGAGAGACATTTTGTGTCAATCGTTGCCAGTTCACTGGTATTATCGGAGAAGGGATTACCGAGAAAGTTATTCCTTCTAATGGAGAGTGCTGGACATGTACATAGAAGGTGTTGGACTGTTTCCTCTTCCTCCTCGTCCATGCAGCTTCTACAGAAGTCATTTGTGTAGACCCCTTAGCCTCAGAGCATGTCTTCCTATGAGGCAGTGTTTTGTTATTACTCCAATTGTAGAGCTTATATTTTGTCTGCTCAGGGATATCAAGCCTTTTGACCGTTTTAAGTCTATGCTTGGCCATATTTGCTTGGTTGCTAGGCAGGTGGTACCCTGTGACCATCTAGCATTTGTTGATTCTAGAGCATATTGTTTGAGAAGATATTTGCATGTAGCAAGTGGTGTTCACCTATGTTATGTTTTTGTCTAACATTAGGCAGAAGTGTTCCGTATTTGGCGAGCTCATCGGCTTTGCAATTTCCCGGAATGTCTCTGTGGCCCGGCACCCAAATGAGGTGAATATTAAACTGTTCCGTCATCTCATTCAGAGATGATTGACAGTCGTGGACTATTAGAGAGTTTGTGGAGACAGACGCGAGAGATTTAAGAGCGGCTTGGCTGTCCGAGAAGATTCGTATATGCTTGCAGGATATAACGTTTTCTTTGAGCCATGATAATGCCTCTTTAAACCGCCATTACTTCTGCCTGGAATACACTACATTGATTGGGAAGTCTGTATGATAGACTGAGATTCAGTTGTTCCGAATAGATACCACTTCCAACTCCGTAATTGGTCTTTGAACCGTCTGTATAGAAGTGTACCGCATTGTCTTCCAGGGGTCTCTCTTCTTCCCAGGAGGATCTTGAAGGGATGGACACATGGAAGTTTTTACCGAATACCATTTTTGGGGTGGTATAGTCTAAGCGATCTGGGATAGATCTGAAATTGTCTAGAACAGTAGTATGTCCAGTATTGTTACTGTTCCATTGAGAGGTGGCTCTAAGCCGCACACATGAGTTGGCTGCCACCATTTTGGAGAAGATGTCAAGAGGTGTTAGGTTTAAAAGCACTTCCAGTGCTGCGGTTGGTGTTGAGCGAAGTGCTCCTGTAATGCACATACCTGCTGACCGCTGGACTTTGATGAGCTTATTTAGATTTACCATCTTGTCCAGTGCGGTCCACCATACGACAACTCCATAGATGAGTATCGGTCTGATTACCGAAGTGTAAAGCCAGTGGGTTATTTTTGGGGAGAAACCCCATTTTGATCCTATGGCCTTTTTACAAGTAAAAAGCGCTACAGTAGCCTTTTTTACTCTTTCATCAATATTTGCCTTCCAATTTAGTTTTTTGTCTAAAATGAGGCCTAAATATTTAGCTTGGTCGAAAAACCTTAATGGTATTCCTTTTATCTTGGGTGGGCTAATCTGAGGAATTTTGTACCTTCTCGAAAAGAGTACTAGTTCAGTTTTATGTGGATTGACGTCCAAGCCACATTGCTTAGCCCATTTAATTAGCCTATTTAAGGCATTTTGTAGGAGTTCCGATAGAACTTGGGGATGTTTCCCAGATACAGATATTGCAACGTCGTCGTCAGCATAGGCAATCACCCTGAAACCCTCTGCTTCCAATGATGTTAGTAGGTCGTTTACTACCATGTTCCATAAAAGAGGCGAAAGAACCCCACCTTGGGGGGTACCTCGATTCACCGATCTGGTGGTAGTAAAACTTGTCCTGCTTTTGAGCATGAGACTTATAAGATCTATGAGTGGTTTCTCTAATTTCAGCTTATCCATTGCTGTTGTGATCGCCTGGTAACTGACGTTGTTGAAAGCTCCTTCAATTTGAAACACAAAAAAGATATCAATTTTAATATGATTTGAACCATAAAAAGTTTACAATTTTAAAGTGAATCGAAACACAAAATTAAAATATTTTAAATAATGGTAGCCTGATAAGTAAACATTAACAATTTTGGTATGATTTTAAACACAAAAATAATTTACCGTTGCACGGTTGCTTAAAAACATAAAGGAGTTGCCAAGTGTATCATGACGTTTGTGGAAGAGAATTCATGTGTTTAACGTAATTATTTTTTTTTAAATTTATTTAGGAATTTATTTAGGAACAAATGTTAATCTGCTAAATAAACTTTAAAATTTGTGAAATTTTAGGTTATTGTTAAATATTTCAAGATTTGTACCTTAAAATGTTTACTGTACCATGACTTTTGTGGAAAGCTGTATTAAATTTTTATCTAAACCTGTCAATTTAGCCGATTTTTTATTATTTTCAAAAAAGTCCTTGCTGTCCTTGCTTCCAAGATTTCCTTTTTCTTTGACTCTACTAAATTTTGTATTCACCCCCTCTGACCTGCCAAGATTTGATGTGTTATCTTTTTGATTAATGCAAGAAACATTCAAAGAAACTTATCTATGAATGTAAGGATAAAAATACAAAGTCTTGATTTTCAAAATTAGGTTTTTTTTTTCTGGTCACATTTTGTAGATCTTTCATTCCTGATGGCTTATAAGCATATGTAACAGCTTTGTGTAGACTTTGTGTCGGTCAATGTGTGGCAAACTTTTCCGTCAACCATTGTTAGCACTAAATGAAAGTCGATATTTTTATCCTGATATTGATATCTATGTATGTACATATAGATATGTAAGTTGGCATTTTGTTGTTTAATATTATTCACATCTGATTGAGTAATTTCTGATGTTTCTTTGGCTAAAATAGATTTAATTAATTTTTTTTTTACTTTTCTTAAAAAATACTATAGTTACTAAGGAACAGAAAAACTAATAATATATAAAATGTACTTACTGTTTTTTTGTGGTAGGTATAATATTTAACAATGACTTATCAAATCAGCTAACGAAAGCAGCTCTTTGTTTTGATGATAAAAAAGTGTATAGTTTCTTATCTTTGGCGTTACCATACTATTAATATTCACAAGATTGACTAACTGATGGATTCAATAATATCTTCGGTTTTTCGGTATTGCAGTCCTCCTTCGTAGACTTTTCTTGAAAACCATCCCCACAGGTTTTCCATGATGATCAGGTCAGGAGAATGGTAATAGGTTCACATTTCGCCCCTAAAACCAAGCTTTTGTTGTCCGTCCGGTATGTATTGTTGCATTATCTTGTTGGGAAGTCCATCGTTGTCCACCAAATAATTCATAAAACTGCGGAAAAGCTCTTTCCAGAATCGATTTGTAAGTGATTGCCGTCATTTAAGAGCTTTGAAAATCCAGCTCCACGGTCCCATAATAAGTGGTTGCTCCCCATACCATTACACCACCTCCTCTGCTGTGCCGTTTTTCAAGAAAGATGTCTCCCTTTTTTAAATCATAGAAATAGCTGCTATATTCATCAGGTCCGTCCAAATTAATTTTGTTTTCATCACAAAGACGAAGGTATGTCAAGTTCGATTCCACCTGATGTGATTTGTTGCAAAATTAAGGCGTTGGCTCTTGCTTGCGGCATTCAATGGTGATTTTTTTCTTCATTTTTTTTTGGTGTCGTATATGGTCTACTTTCTGTATCAACCGAGCAACAGTCGATTTACTAGAATTAACCCCATTTTCTGCTTTGATTTTCCTAATGGAAAGTCTTGAATTTGAAGGAGCTCTCACTATCGCCCGCTTTTTCTGAAATGATGTGGCTTTCTTGACTCTTCCTTTGGGTTTTTTTCCATACCTCTCTGGGTCCTTGAGGTAGTTGTATACAACATTTGAACTTCTTCTAATTTTGCTGGCTATAAAACGGATGGTTTTGCCGAGATCCCGGTAAGCTCGAATTTGGCCTATTTCCTCATTGGTTAGACCCTTACCTCTACCCATACTTCTTGATTCTATCAAATTTATACTTGTACTAAGCTCCCAAATAATCAGAGTATCCTTTTATCTGATTTAAAACACGCTAATAGGTAAATTTAGATCTTGTCCCTATCCATGTGACACGAAGCGTTTGTCAGAAATTTGAATAAATTCGTGTTTGATGTAAATTCTGGACCACTGTGCTTCGTTTTAGAAAAGTTCAGATTATTGCACTTGATATTTCAAAAGCATTTGATGGGGTCTGACATCAGGCTCTCTAGTAAAAAATGCGTGCTTTTGGTTTTCATGAATCCCCTCTTCATTGGATTAGTAATTACCTTTCGGATCGTTCAATACAAGTAGTATTGGATGGATTCAAGTCTGAAAACCACAAAATAAATCCTGTGTGAACCAGGGCCTTGTTCTATCTCCAACACTCTTTCTCGTTTTTATTAATGATCTCCTGTCTGCAACTTTTAATCCAATACACTGTTTCGCTGACGATAGTACTCTTAGCTTTTTCATTACCGTTTTCAAACTCACATTTATTCAAATGTGGAACTGCAACCACAAAATATGATAAGCTTATTGAATTCTGACAAAAACAGCATTTCACAATGGGGAATAAAAAAACAGCATGCAATTTGTTGCTTCGAAAACCCAATGCTGTCTTGGCGATGTGTCGCCAAAAATTCAGCAAGGTGTTTAGGTTTACTAAGACAATGCAAGAAATTTGTCTCGCCTTCTGATCTGGCTGTTATCTACAAGACGACGTTCAAAGCTTGAGTATAACTTCCATCTCTGGGCTGGTGCCCTTGGATAGTATTGAACGTAGAGCATTTAAATCGATTGGTGATAATATTATAATAAGTTCATTTACTTCGTTTAAACATAATCGTAAGGTTTTTTCTTTAACCCTTTTTACCGTTATTTTAACGGTTTATGCTTTAGAGAAATAGCCAGCTGCATCCCTTCCCTTAAACAGTTCAACTGTAATACTCGGGCTTCTAAGAATGCTCATCAGCCCGAGCCCAACTGCGGTCGTACTGTCAAGTACAGAGATTAGTTTTTTGGTCGTACTACGTGACTACGTGTGGAATGTCTTAGGACAGTCTGTCTTTCCTATTCATTACAATATTCAGGAATTTAAAACCAATGTGAACCGACATCTCCTTCTGAACCCTCCCTTAGCACTTTTAAAAAGGCATATTTTAAAAAACCTGATGTGATAGAAAAATTTAAAAGTGAGATTCGAGTTTAGGACATCTTAATCATTAAAAAAATGGTTATATTCCAATCGAACAACATTAAAGTAAAATAAATTTGTAAATTGGGTAGACCTACATATGTATGTACGTATCATTACCTAATCAATATATAAGAAGTGTGAGTTCAAACAAAACAGATACAATATATTTCGACTTTTAATAGGTACCTACCTAGGAGTATCACTGTTTACAAAAAGTAATTATATTTATTTATTTATTTATATTGCTTTCTATTTTTGTCTGAATGTTGCTATCCAAAGTTTTCAAGGTCTTTCTATAATAATTGCATTCATTTATAAACATTTTGAATAATTGGAAAATATAAAAACTTTGTAGATCTTAAAATTTAAATATCTATACTTTACATTGGTTCTACATAAACTAAGTGTGGTCGGGATGTTTTGTATACTTTTGTAAACTGATTCCGTTTATGATTATTTGTTCTTGAGAAGAATAATATACATATGTACATAAATGTATATTTTGTGTTGCCTTTTAAAAGAGCGCGGAAACTAAAAGAAATTTATTTAAATTTATTTGAATTTATTAATGACTAGTTTAAAATATACAAAATAGTTTATTTTTTTTAATTTCAATTTTTTATGGACAATAGTAGATACATTTTTATGAAGTGTTCTCTTTTTGTTGAACACTTTTCTCGAATAAAAATTATTAAATAAATTAAATAAATTCTTTATTTTTTATTTTAATAATGTTATTTACCTATTATCTCCGATTTACTTTGGTATGTTTATTTTAGATATTTTCAACGAGTTACAATATTACAATTTATAAATATGAATCAATATTTTTATTTGAAAATCATAAAATATTTAATTATTATTTATAATAAAATTAACAAATTTGTTAATAACATTTTTCGTTTTTTTAACTATCCGCATAGAACCTTGGCTTAAGATATACATATGTATGTATAATATATGGACATGTAAATGGCAGCCAAACTATTTATTTAAAAAAATCAAATTTAACTAAAAATAACAACAAATATTAAAAGAACGGAAATAGTAATAATAATAAATAACAATATAAGGACTTAATTCCATACAAAAAAAGTAAAGATCTTAACTAGGAAAACATAGTACATTATACAAAGCATATCTTATCTATAAATAATACAAATATTTGTTTTATAGAATAGCACACTGCCTTGGTCGATGTCTTGGCTTCTTTTCAACAGCTCGGACGGCATCTTCAAAGACTTCACCAAGGTTAATCTTCTTTTTTGCTGAACACTCAACAAGTGTATGAGCGTGAATTTCCTTACGCAATTTTCTGCCCTCAGCTTGAGTTACGAATTTCTCCGAATTGGGAATTCTCAAGTCTAATTTTGTGCCGATTAGAACCACGGGTACATTATTGGAAAAGTGACGAATTTCCGGCCACCATTTGCTTTTGATATTTTCAAATGATGTACGACTACTTATTGAATAGCACAAAAGAAAACAGTCAGTCTGTGAAATAAAATATAAAATTAAATTAAATTCATTAAAATTCATAATTTATTTGCACCTACATTTGGATAGCTAAGTGGTCTCAGTCTTTCGTAGTCTTCTTGTCCGGCTGTGTCCCAAAGTGTTAGATTGTAGTCTTTACCATCAACAACTATGTTACACGCATGATTGTCAAAGACAGTTGGAATGTACTCGTCGGGAAATTCATTTTGAGTGTAGGTAATGAGGAGACAAGTTTTTCCAACCATACCATCACCGACAATTGTTATTTTCAATGGTCTAAGAGACGCCATTTTGTCTCAATGTCTTGATGAAGAGAATTCTGAAAAGAAAATGCAAAATTAAGTTTCTTAGAATTTCCAAAGCATAGCTGTTTAAAATTTTAATTGAAAAAGTCATAGACAGAAAGTCGATGCATGAATTAAAAAACTTTTATGATAACTTGACATTTGGGGAGTAAGCTTACAAAATAGACAAAGTCGCTGGAGCAGATTTTATGAATGCCGAGCTCTTCATAGCAGCTGGAGATAATTTGGTTTGGAGTATGCACCAAATTATCTGTAAGATATGGTCGGAAGAAAGCATGCCCGGTGAATTGAACCTCAGTTAAAAAGGAGGCTCTCTAAACTACTACAGCTATAGACACATTAGTCTACTTAACATCGGTTACACCATCTTGTCTGCCGTAATACGTGAACGTCTAAAGCCCATCGTCAACAATCTGATAGGTCCTTATCAGTGTGGTTTAAAAAGGAGGCTCTCTAAACTACTACAGCTATAGACACATTAGTCTACTTAACATCGGTTACACCATCTTGTCTGCCGTAATACGTGAACGTCTAAAGCCCATCGTCAACAATCTGATAGGTCCTTATCAGTGTGGTTTAAGAACAGGAAAGTTCACAGTCGACATAACACATATGACAGTATTTACAGGGTTGATCTGTATAGAGCCATGTCTAGTTTTGGCATCTCTTCCAAACTCGTCCGTTTGTGCAGTATGGCCATGGAGAATTTGCGCTGCTCCATAAAGGTTGCAAACAACTTAACAGAACTTTTCGATTTTAAAAAAGGCTTTAGGCAAGGTGATGCGCTGTCATGCGATAGTGCAGAGCTCCCACGTCAACACTAGAGACACTATCTTTCAAAAGTGTGTCCAATTACTAGCATATGTTGATAACATTGATATAATCGGAAGAACTCAGCTTGATGTCAATGTGGCTTTTGCGCAGGGCGGCAAAACAAAGTACTTTGTGTCATCAAAAAAGGACCTACAAAACCAACGTCTCGGTCGAAACGTCATCATCTACAGACGTAACTTTGTGGTAGTTAAAGACTTTGTCTACCTAGGTTCCGCTATGAACACAGACAACAACACCAGCGCTGAGATCAAAGGAAGAATTACTCTTGTTAACCTCTGTTTCTTTGGGCTAAGAAAGCAAAGGAGTAGTAAAGCCCTCTCTCGAGCGACCCAAGTGTCGCTATATAAGACCCTCATCATCCTCGGGTACGGGCTGTACAGCGACGTAGCCTTGCGGAGAAGGATACAAGTCCAACGACTGGGATGGCTGCTCAGCAGCGTAGGGGAAGACCGCTGATGAGGTGGCGCGCGCAAGTGGAAAGTGACCTAACCCAACTTGGAGTGTCCGACTGGAGACATCTAGCTAGGGACCGAGACTTTTTGATCAAGTTGCTTGTGATAGTTTAAACTTTAACTGCAAGAATATTATATGCAATTAAAAACATGGTTTGATGCGAAAACGTTCAACAATTACTAATCCATTTGCATTTTTGCATAATTGCTCAAATACCCTAGAACTCGGTCAAGAGCTCGACTGTATTTACAATGATTATTCAAAAGCTTTTGACCAACTTTCTCATGATATGATCACATTTAATCTTAAGTCAATCACATGGATTTCACCTTAACTTCAAAATTGGTCTTATCAAGTGAAATTCAGAAGTTCTTTCTCTTATCCTTTCATTGCCAAATAAGGAATTCCCCAGGGTAGTCATTTAGGACTTCTACTCTTTATCTTATTTGTGCAAAATACAGTAACATTTTAGTCTATAAACGATCGATTACAACTCCAAGAGGATATTAACATTTTAATGGTTTGGTGCAAAAAAGAATGAGCTAAATCTTAACCCAATTAAATGTCAGGCAATGACTTTCTCTAAAAAAATGTACACAAGAATAGAAAAATGAATGAATGAATATGAACATCGGATAAAGCTTCTTCAAAGGTAGCCTATATCCCAAAGGAGGATTAATAATGATATTGTCTTTATTCATCAACTTTTAACTGGTTTAATTATTGAACTACAATACGGGTAGTTTCCAATTAACTGTTTCTCAAAACTGCACTAAGTGATGAGCGAGATGAGCACATGTTTTGTGTTGACAATTTTTTGATCGTAAGATACAACTTGTACGTGTATAGTGCATTAAGTTTTCTACACCAAGATCTGACAGTGTATTACTCCTATTTTATAAAGCCGCAATTTTAAATGTTTCTTTTCAAAAAAAAAAAAAAAATATATTCTTCTCAAAGACTTGATTGCAATATAATTTGTAGGGTACCTACGAACCTTATAAAGAAACTATCAAAACTATGCTCTTTCACCCCATGAACACTATGGTTCAATTGATTTCAATTGATGTATGAATTAACCTATTGCATGCAATAAAGATGGAAATCAAATTTATTAAAGAACCGATCTTATAATAGAGTAGATATTAATAGGGATCATAATGAGAATGTCAATAAAGACCTTAAATGGTGTATGTACATATATGTAATGTATTTAACACTATATTCACACTGATAACTCTAATTAATGATTAACTCTAAGCTATACATAATTTTTAACAGTGTGTCTGCTTTTTTATAAGCCCTGAAGTGCAAACAAAAATTAAAACAGCAATTGGATAATTTATTAATGTATGACATCAGAATTTCCCTTTTCTCTGAAGACAAATTCATCTTCATCTTCATCTTCATTTGAATTTGGATTTCATAATTTTCCTTATCGCAATAAATGCAGAATCCAGAATTTTCAGTTTTTGATAATCTGCTATGAGAAATATGCAGCATCATTTATTTCTGGTGTTTCCCAAAGGAGTTCTCGAAATGCACCCTAATTTGTGTATATCAAAAAAAAGGCGTCAAACTTTACACATGTGCTTCTTAAAACATACATAGTTGTTGTATTTCTGTTGATTTCTTAATTTGCACTCTTGACTTTTGTATATCCTGAGTAACATGCGGCGTTTATTATAATAAAGTAAAGCAATTTTTGTTTCTTTTTTAACGCAACCGGAAGTCGTTGAATTGCCAGCGTTTTTTTGGTTTGTACGTATGTATATTTACACAGATGATTATTTACTTAATTTGTTTTTAATTTTGTTTAATAAAATGTTTAAAAGGCACAAAACTTGTGATTTTGTTTGTAAAATTCCCTACTTCAAAATCTTTATCTTTTATGTATGTACATAAACACTCATTGGTTTGCTTGATTTATCATTTAAAATTAAGCATGGGTCTTTCCTAAACAAAACTTTCACTAACAATAATTTTCCTCGATATTAAAATTTGTGGTTTTGTTTAAAAACCTGATATTTATGCGTAATGAATAAACGCAAGTGTCAGGTAAACTTATCTTTGGCCTTTTTAAAGCGAAAGGGCAAAATAAAATACATACATAGGTATCAAAAAGATATGACTTGCGACCTCAGTATTACTACTAAAGGTAGTTATAGATTCTTAGAGATTAATACATAACTTGCACTATTTATATGTTTTCCCTACCCTTAGGCTAGGCGCGCACATGCAACTTTTTCGAAACCAAATAGTTCGATCGTTAGTTGCCCAAACATCGTGCACATAAGCAACTCCGAAAGTAATCAACGAAATAAACCAATACACAGGAAACATTTATTCACTTTGACTAAATTTGTCTCTTTTTTGCACTTACAGAAAATTATTCAACGATTTAGTTGAATGTCCGCGCAGTTACCTATAATTGTAGTGTCCGAGCGAAGGTCGATTTTCAGCCGAAGCCTAATTATTAGGCTGAAAGAAAATCTTCGGCCGAAGCCGAAGCCTAAGGTTGAAAAAAGTCAAGAATTCTCCTTTCCACAAACGATGGGCAAAAGGTGTCAGGCAAAATTCAAAAATTGAAATTTTGTTCGGCGCCTAATACGATGGTCGATAAATAAACAGATTCTTCGGCTTCGGGCAAAACTTCGGCCTAAAATGGCCGAAGCCGAAGGTTTGGCCGAATGTTGTTTTTTTGGCCGAATTCGGCCGAACCGAAGGCCGAAGCCGAAGCTTCGGTCGGACACTAATTCCTTGTGAAACAAACTAAGGAATTGGTTCAAGGTGATTTTAGTTTGTGTCAAAACACAAACTAAAAAGTTGCTCGAATGGGCGACAAAATGGTTTCTGCATGTGCGCGGACTCTCATATAAGTCTATAGTGCTCAATTTAGAAACCAAACAGTTTCGAAACTAAAAGTTGCATGTGCGCGCTAGCCTTAGATGCTGGAAATTAGTTATGTTCAGCTTTTAAGTTAGAAGGCTCAATCGGAAACCGTTCTATGAACGAAAAAAAAGTAACAAAAGTAACAAATTCACAATTTTCTCTTATAGGAAGTTATTGTAATCGGTCCGATTTGTCGAATTTAATTTTTTGGCATTTCTCGAAGTTTCAAGTTCCTTAGAATCTATGTCAAATATTTTTAGAGAGATTTTGTGCGTGTGTGCGTGTGTACATACGTTCGAATGTTAAATAAAAATACAAATACAAATACATTGGTTTCAAATTATCTAAATATTGCAATGACTGGGAAGACAGGGTGTGGTAAGGAATTCTGCATTCGCGTAGTACGGCTAAAGAACGAATCTCTGTACTTGACAGTAAGACCGAAGTTGGGCTCGAGGGTATACTGATGAGCATTCCTAGAAACACGAGTATAACGGTTGAACTGTTTAAGGGGAGCAATGCAGCTGACACCTTGAAAACAGCGGTAAAAACGGGTAAGACAAGAAAGTTAACGACGATGTTCAAGCGACGTAAATGAAGTAATGATGATACTACCATCAATCAATTTAAACGCTCTACGTTCAATATTGTCCAAGAGGCTTAAGTAAGTTGTTGGAGCACCAACCCCGAGATGGGAGTTATACTCAAGGTTTGGACGTCAAATTTTCTTACATCGCCATAGGAAACCCAAACACCTTGTGAAAATTTTAACGACATCGCGTATGTGATCGTTCCGAAAGAGGCGGTTGGTGACACACATACCAAGAAAAGCAAGATGTTCAGTCTCATTGATGCAAGTGCCATCCATGAATAATGGCAACCATTCCTGTGTGCGAGTACTCTAATCAGAAATGGGGGACCTAAAGTTTCAAGCCGAATCCGAACGGCTACTTTGAGAAAACACTTTTCATGATAAGAATTACTATCGTATGATTTGTTATTTCCTCGCAAGAGGCAGTACCCCTGAAAATAGCTGTAAAAACCCAGAAAGTTCTGATTGCTTGCAATCGAACACGCTGGATTTTACTCACACGGAATCAAATTTTGAACTAAATCAGATTATTACTGAGCAAAAGATTATCTGGGAAATAAACTCGTTCAAACCCTATAAATCAGCGGGACCAGACGAGATTTTTCCAGCTCTTCTTCAAAATGCTCTCAAAGTAATAACTCCGTGGCTTAGGGTAATCTTCATAAGTTGTATTAAACATAGATACGTCCCTAATAGCTGGAAAAAGGTCAAGGTAGTCTTTATCCCAAAAGCAGGGAAACCGACTCACTCGACCGCTCAGGATTATAGACCAATAAGTCTCTCTTCGTTTCTTCTTAAGACACTGGAGAGGATAATTGATCTACATGTTAGAAAACTTCTCACCGAAAACAATTTGTGCAACTACCAACACGCTTACCTTAAAGGTAAATCAGTGGAGACTGCTCTGCATGAAGTAGTTTCACATATTGAGAAAAGTCTTGAACATAAAGAATATACCCTGGCAGCATTTCTTGATATCGAGGGTGCGTTTAATAACGTTAAAACGGAATCGATCAAGACTGCCTTAGTTGAAGTTGGGGTTGAATCTGTCATTGTCGATTGGATCTTCACCATGTTAAATGGAAGAATTATCAACTCTCAAATAGGAGTTAGCACTATCGAGAAAACAGTTACTAGAGGCACACCACAGGGAGGAGTCATCTCACCCCTGCTCTGGATCCTCGTAGTCAACAAAATTCTTACAAAGTTCAAAGATCAGGGCATTAAAATAGTAGCATATGCAGATGACATAGTGGTTTTGGTATCAGGCAAGTTTCTTACCATCATCGAAAACATTATGGAGAATGCATTAAAGGATTTATCTTCTTGGGCAACTAAGAACGGTCTCGGGGTCAGCCCCACCAAGACAGAGCTAGTTTTGTTCACGAAGAAACGGAAACTGGAGGGCTTCAACCCTCCCAAACTAAATGGTATTCCTCTAAAACTTTCTGAGGAAGCTTAATTTCTAGGAGTAATCCTTGACTCCAAGCTTACATGGAAGCGTAATACTGAGGAAAGAATGAAAAAAGCACTATGTGCATTCTACACATGCAAAAAGACCTTCGGTGTACGTTGGGGTATGCGACCGCAAGTCATCCAATGGATGTACACAGCGATTGTCAGACCCATTCTTACCTATGGCTCTATTGTATGGTGGAAGGCGGTGGAAAAATCAAGCTATCTCAAGAACCTGAATAAGGTACAGAGACTAGCCTGCATAGGAATAACAGGGGCTCAAAGATCCACACCACAAGCTGGATTGGAAATGATCTTGGACCTCCCGGCTCTGGATGAGTTCATAAAGTGCACGGTGTTTTTGGAGGCAGAGCACTTATGGCCACGGGTCAATCTTACAAAGTTATGACACGATTCCAGGACTGAGGGAGACCACCGATTATATCCCCCCTTTACTGGATTTCGACAGGAAATTTTCTATTTTCATACCAGACAGACAGGGTTGGGATCCTAATTCACTTATAAGTAAACAGGGTATCCCTTTCTACACTGACGGTTCAAAAATGGAATCAGAAACAGGTGCTGGAGTGTTTTGCCAATCTGTAAACATCAGAGCGTCATATACACTCCCGGCTGACTGTAGTGTCTTTCAGGCCGAGATCTTTGCCATTGGAAAAGCAGCTGAACTGGCACATCAAGAAAATCTAAGCTCTTCGGAGATTACTTTTTTCGTGGACAGCCAGGCTGCTATCAAAGCCTTAGCCAGTGAGACCATAAGATCAAAAGCAGTTTTAAACTGTAGGAAGGAATTAAACAAAATCTGCCACACTAACCAGGTAAAGCTCTGCTGGGTTCCCGGACATAGCAATATAGAAGGGAATGATAGAGTAGACGAACTAGCCAGGAAAGGGTCAGAAGCAGACACCAGTAGAGCGACCATTCAGTCAGGGGACCACTCGTCCCAAATGGGGTACTCAAGAGGAAGATAGACCTTAAACTAAAAGAGAAAATCAATATCTCCTGGAAATCCAGGGACGATTGTGTAATCTCTAGAAGTTTATGGCCTAACACAAATGAAAAGGAAACTCGGTATATTCTATCGCTGAGTAAAAAGAACATTAAAATCCTGATAGGTGTACTAACAGGTCATTGCGCCATTGGCACAATGGCTAACAGAATAGGGGCATTTGCACCCGATTTTTGTAGGAGCTGTCAGGATGAGGAAGAAATGGAAACCATTAAACACCTGCTCTGCGACTGCCCGAACCTCCAAACCAGCCGACTCCGTCATTTCGGAAACAGGTTTGTTGGAGAACTGGATGATCTAGCACAGGTCTCAATGGCAAGCATGAGGAAATTTATAGATAGCACAGGCTGGTTCGTCAACGAGCCAGTCTACGCTAATCGACAGAATTGAGGAACATCGTTGCTAAATTTTTACTTTTACAGGGGATCACAATGGACCAATAGGCCCCCGTGTACGCAACAGCTTCATGCTGTGCACACCCCTTATAACCTAACCTAACCTAACCCGTGAAAATAACTTTAGATGACACAGGCAGGGATTGAACCCAAGACATCTGGCATGACAGTCCAACGCACTAACCATCATAGTGCTCTTTAGGTCGGAATTTAATGAGCTTATCATATTTTGTCGTTGAGTCTGAAAACGAATAGGAATATGAAAAGTTAAGAGTCGTCAGCGAAACAATGTATTGGATTAGAAGTTGCAGACTGGAGATCATTAATAAAATTGAGAAAGAGTGTTGGAGATAAAACAAAACCCTGGGGCGCACCAGGATTTATTTTGTAGTTTTCAGACTTGAACCCATCCACTAATTGTATTAAACGATCCAAATTTTAATTACTAATCCAATGAAGGAGGGATACACCAAATACTTTTAAAATTTTAAAACGATGTAAAGATTTGCTCCACTTTTCGGTGAGATAAACCATGAGTATGACATCAGCAGTGGCCATATTGCTGCGAAAGCTGTACTGTCGGTCATTAAGAAGCTTTCGACCTACAAGATATTTCTTGAGCTGATAATTAATCAGCCTTTCCATGAGTCATAACACTCATTGGCAGCGTTGAATTGGCTTCGAACTGCCTAGCAAAGCAAAAAGCTTTGTCCAAAGAGCTAACAAATGGAACCGAAGAAGATAAAGAATTCCTCATGTTTTTTACAAATGACCAAACATTTTGATTGCCTTTGGGACATTGCTGAATTTTTTGCCGTAATTTTTGGTCATGTATAAATTTGGTCCGGCGAATGTGGGCGTTGCAGGCCTACCTGGCTTGCTTGAACTTTTCCCAGTTTTCCTCAGTAGGATTGGCTTTATAGCAACGGAATTTCACTTGTTTGGCCCTAAAAATCTCTTTGCAGCTGGCTCTGAACCATGCGTTTTCCTTAGGTCTTTTGCTTTTTACACTGTTCGGGACAAAAGTTCTTATTCCCAGAAGAATCAAACTTGTGACCGAATAAAAGTTATTTATCACTCAAATATTTTTTGTTCGTAAAATATTTGAGTGATAGATTTAACCTTCAAAATAATTGTAGCCAACGAAGAATGACGTTGTTGACATCTGGTATATTTATCAGAAAAATGGGAGTAACGTTTTTTTTACAAAAAAAAAAAAGAAATAAAAAATACATTATTAAAAGTTGGTAAAAATTAATTTTCGATTGATTATCTCACAAAAAATATTGTTTTCAACATTTGGTAAAATTTTAATAAAAATCCAACAGTCAGTTTTTTCTCACAAAAATTAAAATCTACAAAAAATATTATATCACATGAATAAATGAAGGTATTGACTTCAAAATTATTTCATTTCATGTAAAATATTGTTGTTAACGTAAGATTACTTTCTGAGAAAAATACAATCTGTATTGTTTTATATAAGAAATAAAAATTTTTAAAAAAATGCTACTAAAGTTGATAAAAATTCGGTTTCGACTAAAAATCTCGTTATCAAAAATAGATTTTGATCAATCAAACTTATTTTATTATGCAAAATATTGTTGCTAACTTTTAGTTAATTTTTTAGAGGAAATTCAATTGACAACTTTTGTTTACATAACACGAAAACCTACAAAAACTGATAAGAAATGATTTTCGACTATAAGTATTGTAAAAACAAAGAAAGATATTAACTTCAAATTTTTTAGTTTACACAAAATATTTTCGTCAACATTTTGTAAAAGTTTTAAACAAATCTACAGATGGAATGGGAAGTTATCAGTGTGGGCGAATCTCAAACTCTTTTTTCATGTTCATTTTATTCACAATCGCAGTCACAATCGTATAATAAAAATATAAGCAGTGTATAAACATTTTATTAATATAATATCGATGTCCAAATAAATATAATTATGAGGAATATTTTATTTTAAAGATTCCTAAAGTGGCTTAATCTTGCCTTGCTATGAAAATGTAAACTGTAATACTAAAAAAAACTAATCGTTCATTTAGTTTTTATTTTATTATAAACCATGATATGATATGATAAACGAATAATTCACACACCGGCTATGTTTAGAGTAGCGCTAATAGACTATGCATTGCATTGACTTGAACACACAATGAACCTATATTATAGGAGTTCTCTATGGGCTTGAAATTGGTGTTACTTATTACTAATTTATAACTTATAAGTGTGATTCGATTAATTTTCAATGCTTTCACATATAAGAACCTGACATACTTTTTTTGCATAACGCGTCCTTTTTTGTTGAATAGGAATAAGAGGGCGTACAATGTGCGACAAAACTGACGCGATAAAGTTTCTTTAGATTATCATTTTGTACGTCTTGTTTGCAGAACCACTGTCACTCAAATGAGTAATGCCATATACTTCATATTTCATAAAAACAAACATACTGCCTCATAGAATTTTGTTTGTTCGAATTATCTTTTAGGTTTACACGCTTTTGTAAGATTGGAAAGTACTTTACTTTTGTAATTGGCAGAAAATATTAAGAAAATGATATAATTAAGGTCTTGATCATAAGCATCTTCAACTATCTTTTGCGACAGCAAAATCAACATGGTCTTTAAAATCGTGTTTCGTATTGAAAATAACTCTTATTTTGTAGGTAACCTTACTCTAAGCAGTATTTGGTAAAACAAAATTGTATTTGTTAAAATAAATTTGAATATGAATATTGAATGAATATCTTACATTTCGCAAAGCTTGACAAGACATTTTGAATATCCTGCTGCAGGAAGCAACAATCTAAAACAGATAAGATACTCGTATATGAATCTACAAATAATTTAACGTTAGCGGAATACATTAAACACGAACATTATGAATTGCTGGAAGATCACTAATAAGAATTATGATAAGAAAAAGAAGTGGACCTAAGTTTCAACCAAGTGGTAGCCCTAATAGCACCCTTATAGATCTTGAGAAGAACCCATCACTGTTTACCACTTGGTTTCTATAACTATAACTTACCAACCTTGTTGAGTTTTGTTAATTGAAAATTTTGTTAATATATTGAGATTAAGCGAAGTTTTAAAATTACATGCTGTTTCGAAGAATAAAAATTTCTAAACAGAGAAATAAGGCCACCCATTGATAACGTTTTTTCATAAAGCTTTAGTGTGGCATATAACCACGGACCACGCATTTTGACGTGTGTTATTCATTTTTGCTGACACATCTCACTCCTATTGCAAACATACATACCTATTGTGTTCAAGATTATAATAAAAAAAAAGCTTAAACAGGACTTATTTGATTAACTACCTTTATCAGTTTTTTTTTTGTATTTGAGTATTGTCACAAACATTAAATTTTTGTATTTGGTAAAGCTGAGTTCAGTTAAAAAAAAAAAATAAAACGAAAAATATCGACAAATAAAATAATGTATTTTATCTTTTAGCAAACTTATATATTATAAAGGTTGTTAGGCTTAGATGTATAATTTGCTATCTTATCATTATTTTGCTATCATGGGTTGTTGACTGAATATTTATTTAAGTAGGTAAATTATACAATTATAAATAAATACACAGACACATACAATTCATAATTAGCAACTAAAAAATGATTCCATTTATAGCTTCATTAACACACACACACAAAACTTAGAACGTCGTTTAATCTAAATTTTTGAGGAAAATTTAATTGTTGTTTTAGCTAGACATTTATTTTGTTTAATTGGAGATTAGATTTTAAAAACATTATTTGAGATGGTTCGTAGTTTACATGAGTCTAGACATAATTTTAGCTGGTAGTTGTTTCACACAAGTATACATAATTATCATGTACTTTCCAGTGTATTAGAAACTTCTTTTGACGAGCGTATTTGATTAATTTAAGTTTAGAAGACGAACTGACAGCTTCTGTTCTGTTTCTGACAATAACTCAAAAATAAGTTCTGAACAGAGTCCGAACATAACAATGTGGACACATCTGCACTAACATCTCCGAACGTAGAGAATTCGCTTGGGTAGTTAATTCATTTAATGCTGACTAGCAGAATATTTATAAAATAATATATATACATAGTATACATATATATAATATTTGATAAAATAAATCGTTACTGGTCTGGATGCGAAGGGTTTCGGAGTGATTGCCTCTGCGGATGACGTTGCTATAACAGTTTTAGGAAAGCATCTTAACATCCTAAAAGAACTCTTACAAAATGCCTTAGACAAACTACTCGTAATACTTTGGGCTAATCGGTGTGGACTGGGTGTCAACCAACACAAAATCGATTTAGACCTATTTTTGAGGAAATACATAATTCCATAATGTTAACCCTCCCTATATTAAAGGTGTCGAATTAAAGTTATCAGATTAGGCTGTATCTGGGTCTTATTTTAGAAAAAAACTAAATTGGAAACGCAATATACAAGAAAGAGTCAAAAAAGCTACTCTAGTTTTCAATTCGCAAAAAAGCTATTGGTAATAAATGGGGCTTACAACCCCGAGTTACGCATTGGTTATACACATCGGTAATCAGGGGTGCCAGCACGTAACTTGATGCAATCGAGGATTGTCAATTTTAAGTTTTTTTTTTCGAAATGTTTTTCTTTGATTCGGAGAGTGAAAGTAAGGCCGAAGAAGTGTCCCGTGCTAAAATCAAAAGAAGATATATGAGAGATAATAGCAACCCATTCGAATTGAGTGAAAATGAGTAAATATTCAAAAAGAAAAGGAAGATAAGAATATAACATTTGTAAAACAATTTTTTTTTGCTTTGTGCAGCAGTTTAGAATCAACAAGGAAGTATCTGTGTTTAGGGATTCAATCAGTTTTCCCCACAGCATATTGCTATTTTTCCTCCCTTGGGCAGTTTTAAGAATTCCCTCGCTAAATCAACGTGAGAACTCATAAAATTGGTCAAAATCTCAATCTGTTTTTTATTTATTGACATATTATTTTGTTTTTCCATTTTTCTCATACAAAAATCACTGCCGACGATAACTAATTTCTGTCGAGTGAAAACTTTTGTTTCAAACGTCAATTTGAAGTTTGTGTGCTGCCGAATCTGGCGAAACAATCGAGGACTCTCGATTGAACCAAAATGTGTGCTGCCAATGCTCGATTGTATCGACTAAACTCGGTTGTATCAAGTTACGTGCTGGCACCCCAGAGCGATTTTAATGTACGGTATGGCAGTATGGTAAATTGCTTTAGAAAAGGCTATAAGCCGCGACAAACTAAATAAAGGCCAACGTTCAGGTTGCTTTTATGTACTGTACAGTGGCGAGCACGAGCACGTCTGGATACATAGTTCTCAAATTTGGCTTCGAAATGCTACAAAATGCGCAAAAATATAGTTATCACGGTCATTCTTTTTTTAACTAGTTCTTTATATTCCTTAGATACTCGTACTATAAAAATAAAAAATCCAAAATAAACATTTAATTCAAATTTCAAATTATAAAAAAAAGGATGCATCCACTTTTGCACGTTTCAAAATGAGGTTGTGAATATCACGTAGTTCAATACTTTGTCCATAAGCCCTTTGCAGTAATGATGCTCTTTATCCGTTTGGGCATGCTCTCAACCAGTTTTTCTAAGATCGTCTAAGTTTCTTGGCGGATTATCGTACCGTGCAAGTCGCTTTTTCAGAAGAGCCCACAAGTTTTCAATTGGATTTAGGTCTGGGCTTTGTGCTGGCCACTGCATAGTATTAAATAGCCAATTTTTCACAATTTTAGTAGTATGTTTGGGATCTCCATCTTGTTGAAACACGACCTCTTCTTCTGGGTATGCGCTTTCCTCCACAAACTCTGGCAGATTCTCTTCTAAAATGCGGAGATAATCTTCCTTTCGCAAATTTCCATTGATTTTAACTTGTTGATGACAGTGGCATCTCCGACATCTCGAACACACCTTTCAATCTTTAAAGATATTGGCATCACCGACGTCTTCGAACAAACCCTTTTTCTATCTTTTTCCCACTGAACGAAGCCTTCGTTAAATGAACAAAACAGCTGGGCAAATTCAAAAGAGCCAGACAAACGTATTTTGTAAATTGAAGCGCAAAGATCAAGACCACAAAACAACACAAAGTATAATTTATTTTATAATTTTATTCCTGAAAATAACTAAAAGTAAGCAACTTAATTTTTTTAAATAAAACAATGTAGATTTAAACCAATATGTAATTTCAGGAAATTTGTAGTATATACCAATATATATTAATCGAACAGATTATATTAATAAAGATACTCACAAAGAAACTTTTTTCTGGGAATAATTTTATTTCTTGTTGTTAAAGCAACAATTTCTACAAATTTCTTTTACATTAATAAGTAAAAGAAAACGAGATGTCTGTTCACGATGACAAAACTCCAAAGATGAGGAGAAGCGAACGAATTAAAGGTCGCAAACTGAATATAAATAATATATCTTGCAAGGTCTGTGGGCTTCCAGACACAATTGAAATGGTGCAGTGTGATGACTGCAATGAGTGGTACCATTTTATATGTGCAAATGTTACGGCGGCCATCGAAGATGAAGACTGGAGCTGCCTTAATTGCCAAACGAAACAAAAAGCGCCTGCAGGATCTATTCGCTCAAAGAAGTCATCGTCGAAAAATCGTCTGGATATAGAGATGGAGATTCTTGAAGAGGCAAGAGCACTTGAGAAGAAGAGGGACGAAGAATATTTGGAAAAAAAGAGACTCCTGCTGGTGGAAGGTAGTCAACGTGGCACAAACTCTGTGAAAAGTGCTAACCGAGTAGTTGAGAAGTGGGTGCAAATGGAACAAGGTGTGCAAATCGAACAACATCGTAATGTGTATGCTACAAATGCAGTACAAA
This sequence comes from Eupeodes latifasciatus, assembly GCA_920104205.1. NCBI lineage: Eukaryota > Metazoa > Arthropoda > Insecta > Diptera > Syrphidae > Eupeodes > Eupeodes latifasciatus. The sequence goes on along the minus strand of OV049924.1, from coordinate 177,375,535 downwards.
CAACATCATTTAATTATCATATGGGAGCCAGAGCACACTCCTCGCATAACAAGCAACCCCTTCCAGGTGCAACATCACTACCCGATCCGCCAAAACCAGAGTCAGTCCGATTCAACCAACAAATTCCGATTCACGAACTTTCACAACCCAACAGTGTTCAAATGGCAAATCGGCACTCAATGTCCAGAGATCTGCCGAACTTCTATGGTAGCCCTGAGGAATGGCCATTATTTATAAGTACTTTTGAGCGTAGTACAAGGCTGTGTGGGTTCAGTGACGAAGAGAATCTCATGCGTCTACAAAAATGTTTAAAGGGACGAGTCCTCGAGGCAATGCGTGGCAGGTTGATGTTGCCATCAAATGTTCCAAACATCATGCACACATTGCGAATCATGTACGGCCGACCAAAAATAATTATAAAATCACTTCTGCAAAAGATCCAAGCTGAAACCAAAGTAAATGTAGATAAAATTGAAACGGTAGTATCATATTCATTGGCGGTGCAGAATTTAATTTCTACTATGGAGGCCTGTGAACTATATCCATACTTAGAGAATGCTGAGCTTTTGGATGATCTCGTAAGTAAACTTCCCACACAGTTGATGTTAAACTGGGCTGCGTCTATTGAAGATATGCCATCAGTCAATCTATTGGATTTCAATGCCTGGTTGTACAGGCTAATCGACAACATATGCAGAGTGAGTCCAGGAATATCTTTCGATCACGATGTAAAAACACAGACGCGGCGAAAAGAAAAAGCACACATAAATGCGCATGCGGAAGAAAATGAGACAAGGCAATTATCCAACAGGCAAAGATGTACAGTTTGCAACCAGGCATGTAGTGGAATCGAGTTCTGCAAGCAATTCCAGAGTATGAGCATCAATGAAAAATGGCAGGTCATTAAACAAAATCGTATTTGCCGCACATGCTTGACTTCCCATCTTAAATCTCCCTGCAAAGTGAATAGTTTATGTGGAGTGAATGGTTGTGTGTATAGGCACCATCGACTACTACACAAAGATTCGACAACGACAACATTCGCTACTGCAATGCAAAACGCAGATTCAAACCAGCACCCTGCCATACAAAAAATACAACTAAATTGTAACGCACATAGTTCGGCCGAAGACATCAAATATCGAGTTGTTCCTATTATTCTATATAACAACGAAAAGAAGATCGCAACATACGCCTTTTTAGATGACGGATCATCACTTACTATGATGGAAGACTCCTTGGCGGATGAGCTCAATCTGAAAGGCAAACAGCAGCCGCTCTTCCTGAAGTGGACAGGCAACACACATAGAAAGGAAAACCAATCAAGAATAGTGTCTGTCGACGTTTCGAGCAGAGACAATCCGAAGAAGAAATTTTTGATTCCACTCATCAGGACGGTGAAATCCCTTAATTTGCCGCAACAATCCTTGGACGTCAAACAATTAACGGAGAAGTATCCTTATCTGCAAGGGTATCCCATTCAATCTTATGAAAAAGCTGTTCCTCGAATCCTGATTGGACTGGATAACCTCAAGCTAGCAATTCCACTCAAGGTGGTAGAAGGAGGTGAAGGAAATCCAGTGGCAACAAAGACGAGATTAGGATGGATTGCATATGGACCATCCTCAGTCAATGTCAATAAGACAGGTGAGTCAGTTTTTGATATTAATTTCCATGAGTGCGAATGTGCAAACGCAAAGCATAGCGACTACGACGATACCCTTCAAAATATGATGAAGAACTACTTTTCTCTGGACAGTCTTGGTGTTTTAGAACCAAAAAAGTGGGTTAAATCACAAGATGAAGAACGTGCCTGCGAAATGCTTGAAGCACTCACCACAAGAAATGGATGTCACTTCGACACAGGTCTCTTATGGAAGTACGACAATGTCAAACTGCCAAACAGTTTCCAGATGGCACTTAGACGACATAGTTGTTTTGTGAAAAAACTAAGTCGGAACCCAGATTTGGCCAACAAAATAAAACAACAACTTAAAGAGTATGAAGCAAAAAACTACATCCGCAAACTATCTGTAGAAGAACTGCAAAAGCGATTCCCGCGAACTTGGTACCTACCAATATTTGTTGTTACCAATGAAAACAAACCGGGAAAAAACAGAATAGTTTGGGATGCCGCAGCTGAAGTGAACGGAACATCACTTAATTCCGTGTTATTGAAAGGGCCTGATCAACTGGTTTCTTTAATATCAGTTTTATATCGCTTTCAAGAACGACCAATAGCAGTTTGCGCCGACATTCGTGAGATGTTTCACCAGGTCGGTGTACGAAGCGAGGACCAACATTCCCAACGTTTTCTATGGAATGATGATCTTGATTCAACACCAGATGTTTACGTAATGCAAGTGTTAACGTTTGGAGCCACTTGCTCTCCCAGCTGTGCCCAGTTTGTTAAAAACAAAAATGCACAAGAATTTTTGGACGAGTATCCAAGGGCAGTTGACTCAATCCTCCATAGCCATTACGTTGACGACCTCCTGGATAGTGTTGACACAGCAGATGAGGCGATAAAACTAGCCGAGGAAGTCAAACTCATACATCGAAATGGCGGATTTGAAATTCGCCATTGGATCTCAAATTCATCACATGTCATCGAAGCTCTGGGTGAGCAACGACCAGAAGAAAAAAAAAGCTTGGACATCAACCCAGAGAGTTCTTCCGAGAAGGTGTTGGGTATGTGGTGGTGTACTTCATCAGACACGTTTACATATGCAGTGTCAACAAAAGCATCTATGAGTGAGCTCCTAGCAGAAGATATACAACCAACCAAACGACAAGTGTTACGTGTTTTGATGAGTGTCTTTGATCCCCTCGGCCTGATCGCAAATTCACTAATTTACATAAAGATTTTAATGCAAGAGATTTGGCGTTCTAAACTCGGCTGGGATGAAGCTATCCATGGTAATTTATATGACAAGTGGCGCGTATGGGTAAACCACCTCAAGAACATTCACCGAGTCCGAATTCCAAGATGCTATTTAAAACAAATCAAGTTTGGTGAACACGATTCTTGTCAACTGCACATCTTCGTAGATGCGAGTATCAATGCCTTTGCCGCCGTAGCTTACATTCGTGTGACTCAAGGGAACCTAGTGGAATGCAGAATAGTGACTGCAAAAACAAGAGTCGCTCCACTTAGCATCACATCCATACCACGACTTGAACTCGAAGCTGCAAGATTGGGAGTACGATTGGCAAACAGTATAAAACAGTTTCACACTATCAAATTCTCCGAAGAGATCTTTTGGACGGATTCCAAAGTAGTTCTCTCTTGGATTCAATCCGATCACCGGAAATATAAGCAGTATGTGGGATTCAGAGTTAGTGAGATACTCGAGACAACTGAGACACACCAATGGAGATATGTACCTACAAAGGTTAATGTAGCAGATGATGCCACAAAATGGAACAAGGTTCCTGATTTTGATACGTGTGGCCGTTGGTTTGTTGGACCACCATTTCTCAAGCAATCTGAAAATGAGTGGCCAGCTAATTTGACAAAAATCCCAGATACGCCTGAAGAACTTAAGCCAGCTGTTTTGTTTTATCATGCAGTATATAATCGTGCCTCGGTTGAACCCAAACGCTGTTCAAGATGGATAAGACTGGTACGTATTCAAGCATATGTTTCTCGTTTCATATGGAACACTACAGCAAAGAAGAGAGGGGTTGCACTAAGGAACGACGAATTCATAGCACAAGAAGAATATGTGGAAGCCGAAAATAATTTATATCGACAAGCGCAGTTAGATTTGTTTCGTGATGAAATAGCAATCTTGAAAAATAATATCAAACTTCCTGTAGAACTTCGTAAGCCTTTCGATAAATCAAGTCAAATCCGAAAATTATCTCCGTACTTAGACCAAAATGATGTTTTAAGACTTCGCGGGAGAATTGATGCTGTGATTGGTGTAACTGAAGAATCAAAGCGGCCGATAATATTACCCAAAGGACATCATATTACCAGTTTAATAATAAATTCATATCATGAGAAGTATCATCATCACAACAACGAAACCGTTGTGAACGAAATTCGACAAAAGTTCTATATTCCAAATATAAGAGCAGCTGTAAAAAAAGAGCGAAAGGGTTGTCAACTTTGCAAGAATCGAAAGGCTAGGCCCAGTCCACCTGAAATGGGTGATCTACCGGCAGCAAGGCTTTCACCATTTTGTAGGCCGTTCACTTTCATAGGAATTGACTATTTCGGCCCTATGTATGTGACAGTGGGGCGGCATACTGAGAAAAGATGGGGAGTACTGATAACGTGTATGACTATCCGCGCGGTACATCTGGAAGTTGCCAACAGCTTAACAACGGACTCTTGCATTCTCGCAATCAAGCGCTTCATTGCCCGCCGAGGCATACCACAAGAAATAAGGTGTGACAATGGAACTAACTTCCATGGAGCGGAAAGAGAATTGCAAGAAACCTTAAAACAACAGCAAATTCAATTAGCCAATGAGTTTTCAAGTGCTACCACTAAGTGGGTCTTCAACCCTCCAGCCTCCCCACATATGGGTGGAAGCTGGGAAAGGCTCATCCAGTCAGTGAAGAAAACATTATACCGAATCTTGCCAACAAGAAACCCTACAGATGAAGTACTGCACAGCATGTTGCTAGAAGTTGAACGAGTGATTAACTCCCGACCGCTAACGTATATCCCACTCGAAGACGACAATGATGAGGTCCTGACACCGAATCACTTTTTGCTGGGAGCCTCAAGTGGCGAGAAAACGGATAGCATCAGACGACAACAATTTGTTGAGACGAAACTGGATGAAGTCGCAACAGTATGCAAACCTATTTTGGAAACGATGGATACGGGAGTATTTGCCCACGTTGACCCGCCGATCAAAATGGTTTGAGCCTGTGAAACCGATTGCCGTGGGAGATATCGTAATAGTGACAGACGAAGCAAATCCTCGGAACCTATGGCCCAAGGGACGTGTAATAGATGTCACTCTTGGAAAAAATGACCAAGTTAGGCGTGCAACTGTCCAAACTACATCAGGGCTGTATGAAAGGCCCGCTGTTAAGCTGGCAGTCCTCGATGTTTTGAATGGTAAGTCGACCTCAAAGGATATGTAGGTCGTCATACCGGGGGGGAGTGTTGATGACAGTGGCATCTCCGACATCTCGAACACACCTTTCAATCTTTAAAGATATTGGCATCACCGACGTCTTCGAACAAACCCTTTTTCTATCTTTTTCCCACTGAACGAAGCCTTCGTTAAATGAACAAAACAGCTGGGCAAATTCAAAAGAGCCAGACAAACGTATTTTGTAAATTGAAGCGCAAAGATCAAGACCACAAAACAACACAAAGTATAATTTATTTTATAATTTTATTCCTGAAAATAACTAAAAGTAAGCAACTTAATTTTTTTAAATAAAACAATGTAGATTTAAACCAATATGTAATTTCAGGAAATTTGTAGTATATACCAATATATATTAATCGAACAGATTATATTAATAAAGATACTCACAAAGAAACTTTTTTCTGGGAATAATTTTATTTCTTGTTGTTAAAGCAACATTAACTAATGGTCCTACATTCCACCAAGTGAAACAACCCCATACCATTAAATTACCTCCGAAAGCAATGCCGGACGCGATTTTTTCACCTCAGGCGCGCTAATATTACGTCTTTTTCGAACTTGAAGCACTGTTTTATGACAAATTTTTAATTCTTTTGCTATTTTTCTAGCTGAATAACTTTTTGTTGTCATTTCAATAATTTGATTTTCAAAATTTTACGAAATTTTCCTCATTGTAGTTAAATATTTACAGAAACTAATTACTTTTGAACGAAATGTGGTTTGTTTTGATGAGTTGCATAACAGTAAGAATAACTGTACATTTTTGTTTTCTTACACTCATAAATTAGCGTTGCCAGCTAAGAAAAAAACGAGTGCCTAAAACGTGCAAAAGTGGATACATCCTTATTTTTCATAATTTGAATTAAATGTTTATTTTGGATTTAAGTTTTGCAAAAAGTTTTTATTTTTATAGGTTCTAAGGAAAATAAGGAACTAATTAAAAAAAGAATGACCGTGATAACTTTATTTTTGCGGACTTTGTAGAATCCCAAAGTAAAATTTGAGAATTATGTATCCTCATGTGCTCGCCACTGTATGTATATACCTTATTTATTTTTCAAAATGTTAACACCAACAACAATATTTAAAATTGCTTTGTGTTTGCCGATAAGGATAAAATATTGTTTATCATATTTTGGAACTTTTTGGCACAATCTAGTTTTTAAGAAAATAAGAAATACAAACAAAGAAAAGTATGGTGATTTGAGTTGACAGAAGATTTAAATACCGGTGTATACTATGTAAAGCTTGTTATATACGTGTGTTGTGTATGCTTTAAGTAAAAAAGTTTAGATAAAACATGATTGATGATATTTTTTAAATTTTTTTCTTATAAAATAACGATCGTCATCAGTTCTTTTATTCAATTGATTACTTAAAAAACAGTTGGAAGTTTAAACATAATACATACGTAGTTGAAAAATTACATTTGCCGTCCGTATTTCTTTGCAGCAAAAACAAAACTTTGTGAAAAACGAGAATTCTTTAATTTTTTCGATTGGATCTTTCCAAACTACATTAAGTTATCAGAGTCTGGAAACTTGTTCTATTTTGATGAGCACAGTCGCATCGCCACTTAATTCAATTAAAAAAAATCTTTTTTTCTAGTTTGCTTTCTTTCCATTTCTGTCTGGAAAAATTTTCAACATTCTTAGCTTACTTCCCAAAAAATTAAATCGGGTAATTTTTTGAATTAAAAACAAATGCTTGCTGTTTTTCCAAAAAAAAATGTCTAGCGTGATTTCCGGAAGCTTTCATTACTTATATTTTTGGGTTAACACGTTCATATAATATTTTGATCACAAAAGAATGGGAATTAATTTCAAATTCAGAACTTTAACCATCCTTTGTTCGAAATCAGTTTCCACTAGTGGACTTACCATTTTCCGGAACTACTTAAAGTTTATTAACATGAATGGGTTTATATAATTTAAGTGCAATATATAACAATTGTTATAAGTACGAATTTTAGTAAGGAAGCCTTCGAAGGGGTGTCGTCAAAAACCGGTCCCTATTCCGCCCGAATGTGTTCATCATTTTAAAAAAATTGGCGAATATCAATCTCAATGGAAACTACTACCAATCTCTGCCGGAAAGAACTTTTCGCCGAAAACAACAATCTCTTTTTGTTTCGTTTGAATAATAACCGTGTCCCCCTGAACGAACTCCCATCGGGATTGCTTTCTAATTTACCAAATCTGCGGGAAGTTCGTATCAACCTGGAGACCATTCCTCCCAAGGCATGTATTAATTTTACGTCCATTAGAAATATAACAATATCTGAAAACGACCTGACCGAAGAATCTTATAGTTCTTCGCCTGTCTCACAATCAACTCACCAATGTAACTGGCGAAACGTTAAGTTCCTTGGAGAACCTGGAAATTCTGTACATGGACAACAAAAGTCTATTGATTGTTAGCAGCGTGGAGGTCTTTTTCCACACCCGAAAACTGTCGTACATCAATACGGAGAACAACCAGATCCATCTTCGATATCACTTCTTCATACCAGTTTCTGCCTGAGCTGCGAAGAACTCCATACGTCACATTTTCAACGACTGGAGATTTAGCAATCTGAAGCTAGAACACCTGGATCTTAGTTACAGTCACATAAACATGATCAGATCACTGACAATGATCTCCTATAACTGACCAAGCAGATCTTCGTCAACTTGACGCACAACAACATCTCAAGGACAAACTTCTCCGGAATCGATTTCATAGACCTTAATCCCTTGGAGTAAAAAATTCAAGCTGCTGGAAGTTATAATCCTTTCTACTGTGATTGTGAAACTCCATTCTTTGCACAAAATCTTAATGGTTATTTGGGAAGCCAACTGAAATTTGAAAATTTAGTAACAAAAGGTTCTTCGTTCAGCATTAAGTACCCAACTTTTTTCTTAAACTTGTGAGTACCTATATGTAATGCACGTTCTACTTGAAGTTTAAAACAAATTATCATATAATAAAATTGATATTTAAATTTAATCACATTTAATGACAACATCTTACAGATACTTAGTGAATTAATAAAAAACAGAATATCCCTTATCTGTAGAAAAGAACTATGCATGTTCGAGTACATTATTAACATATCATTAATGCCTTATACGGCGACAGTACTATCAGCGGCGCGGCGGCGGGCGGGCGGCGCGGTCCAATTATTATGACGATGTTTTTCATTACATTATTTTTAAATTTATATGTACGTCAAAGAATCTTGTCTGACTTAAGGTCAACTACACTGTCTTCATCTCAATTATATCAAAGAAGAAGAAAAAACAAGATTGGACATTAATTCTATCTTTAATTACACCGCGCAATGTACTACTTGCAATGTCATTCCGATTGGACTATAGTTTTATTTTGTTTTTTAATCATTCTAAAACAACAAAATAACTTGAGTCCCATCAGTCGAACAATATGGTGATTGATAGATATGCACATTCTTATTCTCTGGCTATCACTTAACTATACATACGTCAGTTGAGGTCAAAGCACTTTAATGCACAACAGCTATAGAGTGGAAATAGTACTATTATTATACGGCTCTTATCAGTTAAGACTCATTTTGTGTAAGAATTTATACTAAGCTTTGTGGCGGCTTTGGCATCTTCGTCAATGGAATTGAGGAAATTGTGAACATTAACTTTGAGCATGACATTAATGCCTGCATCCAAACTAGTGCTTGTATTTTGTTAGTGAAAATCCAAAATTTTCTTAATCGTGATCTACTCGTATGTACGGATTGTTGATTTAGAGTTCAACAAAGGGTAGGATCAAACATAAGGTATGTTATTAGTAACTGATAGGTCAGCTTCCAAAAAATGTCTCTCCAATTAAGACAATTTTATTGGAAAGTTAAATATATAAAATAAAAAAGAGGCTGGGATGCGACCCACACTGATAACTTCCCATCCCGTCTATCAATTTGTCTTGCTTAAAAGTTTGTCTAAATTTATCAATTCTTACCAAATTTGCGTTCTATTTTTTGTAGATTTTATTTTTTTTATGAAAAAACGGACTGTTGGATTTTTATAAAAAAATTATTGAATATAAAAAACAATATTTTCTGTGAAATAAAATAAGTTTGAAGCCAATATTTTTAATTTTTGAAAAGCTATCTGAGCCGAAAATCAATTTTTACCAACATTTATTAATTTTTTTGTTTAGGTTTTTATTTTTTGTAAAAAAACTGTCAATTCGATTTTTCTCAAAATTTTTCCTAATGTTGAAAACAATATTTCTTATAAGTTAAAATTAGTTAGAAGCCATAATCTCAAATTTTTGAAAAGATATTTAAGTCGAAAATCAATTTTTACCAACTTTTGTTAAATTTTTTTTTCGGTTTTTAATTTTTTGTAAAAAAACTGTCAATTCTATTTTTTTCAAAATATTACTGAATGTTGAAAACAATATTTTTTGAAAGATAAAAGTAGTTTAAAGCCAATATCTCAAAGTCTTGAAAAGATATTTGAGTCAAAACTCAATTTTTACCAACTTTTTTTTTATTTTTTTTTTAGGTTATTATTTTTTGTAAAAAAACTGTCAATTCGATTTTTCTCAAAATTTGTCCTACTGTTGAAAACAATATTTCTTATAAGTTAAAATTAGTTAGAAGCCATAATCTCAAATTTTTGAAAAGATATTTAAGTCGAAAATCAATTTTTACCAACTTTTGTTAATTTTTTTTTTCGGTTTTTAATTTTTTGTAAAAAAACTGTCAATTCTATTTTTTTCAAAATTTTACTGAATGTTGAAACCAATATTTTTTGAAAGATAAAAGTAGTTTAAAGCCAATATCTCAAAGTTTTGAAAAGATATTTGCGTCAAAACTCAATTTTTACCAACTTTTTTTTATTTTTTTTTTAGGTTATTATTTTTTGTAAAAAAACTGTCAATTCGATTTTTCTCAAAATTTTATCAGTTGTCAAAAACATTATTCTTCGTTGCACAAAATTGTTTTGGAGATGAAATCATATTTTAGTCGTAAAATTTTCGAAGTGACAAATTTTTTTTTTCAGTTTTGTTGATTTATAAAAAAAACCGTTAGTTGAATTTTTTTCCAAAAATATAATTGTTTTGTATCACGTTACAATATATAATACAAAATTTAATTCAAGTCTCTAGCGTCATTGGTTCATGAGATATTTAGGGTTAACCAAAATTTTCACCTTTTTTTTAAACTGCTATGGTAAAAAAACCACCCACGCAATTTTATTGAGAGCCCTTTCTGCATCTTTCTGCCTTATTATCTGTATAACAAAATTTATTTGAAGTCGATATCTCTTCTGGTTCTTGAGCTATGGACGACGAAAAAAACGTCGCGAACGTACGGACGTACGGACGTACGTACACACGCACGCACAGACATCTTTCTAAAAATCTTTTATTTCGACTCTAGGGACCTTGAAACGTCGAGAAATGTCAAAATTTTCAATTTGTCAAATCGGACCCATTACAATAACTTCCTATGGGAAGTTAATTAGATGGCGCAACTGTTTGTAGAGAAGAAAGGCCTTGTGAATTTTAACTTTCAAACATTCCTGTATGCGGGTCATGTCAGGGATGGAGGCGACATACAGTTTATGTGCCGAGTCCGAACGACAAATTTTTAGAAAGCACTTATCATGGCAAGTTTTACTCTTGGAGGATTTGTCAATTCAAGAAGTTGTACCCGTGAAAAAAACGTTTAGGTTTTAAATTCATTTTTAGTAACTTATTCTTAAAACTATCTTAAAGCTCGACCATGCCTAATCTGCTTTAACTAAACCCTAAAAACTATAAAACAGATATGTTAGCCAGCCAAGGCTCCCTCCCAATACCACTATCAAGTGCCGATTGAAGCAACCAAAACTGGTTCTCCTGCCATATCATATTCACCATATCAAATCGGTCCTGTTCAACCTCGTTGGAATTATAATGAACGTACAAAGTTCGTTGTTCGATGTATGCCGACACAGCTTCGAAAACACTGCCACTCAAACACTCGAAACTTCTCCATCTGGGAAGGGGCAACGTTTAACCACACAGGACAACCATAAACGATCATCGGTCCTATGAGGGCTGTAAAACAGACGTTTCGTCAGAACGAAGGCTCCTCTGGCCCTGTTCAAAACAGCATTTATATATCTGTCAAAATATAAATACTGATCTAACCACACCGAGGTACTTTACTACATTTTTGCTCGTTAATCTAATAATGCCCGTGAAGATCAACGATGACTGAAGAGAATCGGTGAATTCATCGCTCCCTGTTGAAGACCATTTTTGAATGTTGCCACTTTTGACAACAAACTTTCTACCGTTAAGTATATCATAAAGTATATAAAGGGTGTCCCAAAATTAACGCAAGATTTGAATTAAATAGAAAACGCCGTTTTTAGTCTTTTGATAGTTATATTTTTATTGACTCGTAAAGTACATAGGATAGGGTTATGTATGGAATAACACATCGGACAAATGGCCTCCACGGCTTTGCATGCACATGCGCACTCTTTTGTTGAAATTTTCCATGACCATTCTGCATAAATGTGGCTGAATTTCGTTGATGCAGCGTTGAATCTCCTCCTTTAATGCACGGGTGGTTGTGGGCTTGCTGACATAGACTTGTGATTTCAAATAACCCCATAAAAAAAAGTCTAATGGTGTTAAATCACACGATCTAGGAGGCCAATTTTGATCACCGAAACGAGAGAGTACACGACCTGGAAATGTCTCATGCAGTAATTGAATTGTTTCACGGGCTGTATGACATGTGGCACCGTCTTGTTGAAACCACATATTGGACACATCAATATCATCCAATTTTGGCAGAAAGAACTGTGTAATCATGTCGCGATATCGAGCACCAGTAACAGTCACTGCTTGACCAGCATCATTTTCAAAAAAATATGGCCCAATTATGCCTCCAGCCCAAAATCCACACCATACAGTCACGCGTTGTGGATGCATTTGTTTTTCGACAATCACATGTGGGTTCTCCGAACCCCAAATGCGGCAATTTTGGCGATTGACAAAGCCATCAAGATGAAAATGAGAGGTTCTTGAAATTTGCAATTCTTCGTCGAATTGAGGTTCCTGGATTGTCAGCAACACTCTCACGCACTGCTTCGACATTCACATTTGAACGGCTTGTTTTTGGACGACCAGTGTGTTTGGCGTCTCCAACGGATCCAGTCTCCATGAATTTTTCAATTAATCTCTTCACAGTTGACGAAGTTAAAACACTATTCCGACCATATTTTGTATGAAATTTTCAAACTGCAGCCGGCAAGCTTTCACTATTTTTGAAATATTCTTTAATAATGAAGACATGTTGTTCTATCGTGTAACGCTCCATTTTTAATAACCCTATACTGTTAGTTGTCAAATTGCTTTTTTTTCAGGGTTGCCAACACTTCACTGCACAAATGGCGGCAAATTCAAATCTTGCGTTAATTTTGGGACACCCTTTATAAACAACAATGGTTTGCTTATGCCAAGCCTGCTCAGTTTTAGATAAAGACCTTCTAACCATATGGTGTCGAAAGCCATTTCCAAATTAACCTGAATAGTATACTTGTGCATTATTGTTTTTTTTTTTTTTTAATTTATTCCATTGGATATCTGAAACAAGTTAAGACGCAGCATGACGCCTTGAACCCGACCTGTTTATTCGGAGTTATTTTGTTGTCCGCAGCCCTCTTAGTCAGAGCCCTATTGCTGATCTTCTTCCTTTTCCTTTTTGGGGAGAGGATGAACCACAATTCCTACGCACTAAAATCTCTCTTATTGTTTAGAAGGGTTCCTTGTAATATTGAAAAAGGAATATGGTCTTCTTTTTAACAACACAAAATACAACTTATGATGAACTTGTAACCTGTTTAAGGAGTTTTTTTGTAGATAATATAATGTTGTTGGTACTTTCTGTAAGTAAAAGATATTCAAGTAAAGTTCTAAGTTTGAAATAATGGACATCTGAAAAATCAACTATAGCTGCTTTGGTCTTGTGTTGCCTTCAAGGGATGAAGTTGACTGTAAATGAAGTCCCTCATGTTTTCATAACCTACCCATTCTTTCTCGTTGATTTGATGACCAACAAAGATTCAAGGTTCAAGTTTACATGCTTCTACCATTGCATCCAATTAAATATCAAACCATGTACCAAGTGGCTACTGGCTACTGGCCTTACAAACAAAAATAATAAATGACACAAAGATGTTATTCATGAGTTAACTCCAATTCATTTCTTGAATGCACTTTTCAAGCCATTTATATGAAAATCAAGTCAATTACAAAACAACATTCATTTTCGTCCGAAACCGAATAAGCTTTCACTTTAATTTGCTGCAAGAAGATTTATTTTATTTGTTTAGGTCATTAAACTTGTTCTTGGTTTTTGTAAACTATACGACAAAAAAGGAAAAGTCTACATACCAATCAAGTTGAATTCGCATTCAAGGCTTAATATGGTTAGGTTAACTTATTTGTCGCCTAGACTTTGAGTCTTTTTGAAATGCATACTCAAGTAAGCACAAAAGAGATGCGGGAAGATTCATACCAGGCAATAATCGTAATAAAGCATTGCTTGAAATTAGTGTACTGATGTTATGGAAAGCTTAAGATTGTGCATTTTTGAATAAAAATATTCAAGATTCCCTGTTAAAAGTCATATAAAAAGGTATAGACAGTTATAAGATGAGAAATATTTAAATAATAAAACATATGTACATTGTGTAAAACACCGGATGAGTATCGGATCAATTGGTCTGTTCGTTTAATTCACAGAACTTCTTAATTCTCAAAATATGAATACAAATAAATTAAGTATTGAATTGTGAATTTATGAAAACATTTCACTGACAGATCTTTTACATATATCTCTCTTCCATGTGGATAGCTCTGTTGAGTGTCAATCACACATCAAAAACAGTGCAAAGCACAATCAAGTCAATTCGAATTGATGAAATCTCATCGAAAAATACATAAGGTTTAATGGCATTATACATTACAATAGTTTTAGTATTAAATATCATAATGACAAATCATATTAATTCACTGGAAATCCAATTTAAATAAAACATACTCATAAGTATGTACATATTCTTTATTGTACATACATACATATGTATTTCTCAGCTAATTGGCAATGAGTCATTATTCAAATATTTGTAGCATTTTTTTTAATAATATATTTTTATTAATAATTCTTATTCAAATATAGAAGCAAATTTAATCATTAGAGGATGAAAATAAAAAAAAGAAAAAACTACTTATTTGAAAATATTAGAAATATGTATGTATATGTTTAGCGTTGTTTTGTTTTTAAATTTAATTCTTTTGAGTTATCAAAAACACAATATTAAAGTGAATGCCTTCGGTATACCTCTCCGACACTATCAATTTTTTTTTTCGAAATAGGTTGAGAAAATGGTACCAACAAAATTTCACTTAGGAAAAATATATAACTCAAGCATATTTGATCAAGAGAAAACAAATTTGACAGATACATAAAGACTTATAATGCCAATGATACATAATAACATGACAAAAAAGAAATCAATTTTTCATCGTGTTCCTTTTACCGTGAATAAATCAATTAAAGCTATGTATGTTCCCGAAATTAAGTGCAATGGCATCGAAGTCTAAATTAAAAATCAAGTGAATTTTGTTTTCAGGATTCTATCTTTCGATTGTTTTTATAACTTCAAAATTACGTTAAGTGAAATTAACACACAAATATCACATAAAGCAATTTTGTTTATTGTTTTAACTAGTGTAATTTTTTTGTTTTTATTTAAGTTTTTCAAAGAACTACTTAACATTTTATAGAGAAGAAATTGACCATGCTGAGAAATCGTTGCCATTTCCTCAAATTCTTATAACAAATCAAGTCTAATACATAGTCTTCATCTTTCAATCTTAATCATTCAATATCCTCTTGTAGAATTCAAATGACAGCAACTAAATTTAGCCGGATTTAAATCATTACAAAATCGTTTAAATTAAAATGTACATAAATCACAAAAATTCACTACATTCCATCTTCGAAGAAAAATTTAATCGATAACGATAAGAGTGAATTTAAGAACTGAAATTTACATTTTGAATCGATTTCAATTTCATTTCAAGTAAAAGTGAAATGTAGAATCTAGGTGTTATTTTTTTTTTTTTTAACACAATTTACTAATGGAACACCTCCTCTAGTTAAGAAAGAAAATAAAAAGTTTGTTGTGCATAATTTCATTTTAATCTCAAAAAGTACTAAAAATCAAAGTCGAAAAGTAAGGATGATTATAATTGTTTTCCATAGAGAAATTCGATATGTTTAACCGTTTTTGTAATTTTTTACTTTCTGTAAAAAAACTATCATTTGGGTTTCATAAAAACGTCAGTAACACAATTGTTTATAAAGTAATTCTTTCCGACGATGTATCATTTTTACTTGCGACATAAGGGAAATATATGGCAAGTTTTGCATTCGTGAAAAAGTTCGAACTCGAGATTTTAATCAAACATAACATTACCATGGTAAAAAAGTGGGTCATTAACTTTTCATTTATTTTGTTTTTAAGATTTCTCAAGAACTAATCAACCTATTTCAATATCTTTTTTTCTGCACAAGCTCTTATACTGTCAATAATATTTGATGGTCAAAAAAGTCATTGTTAACTTCCCATGGGAAGTTATTGTAATCGGTCTGATTTGTCCAATTTAAAATTTTGACATTTCTCGACGTTTCAAGGTATCTAGAACCTAAATAAAAGATTTTTAGAGAGATGTCTGTGCGTGCGTGTGTACGAAGGTTCGTACGTTCGGTAAACTTTTTTGTCGTCCATATCTCAAGAAATAGTGGACTTCATCGACTTCAAATAAATGTTGTTAGGTATACACATAATAACACAGAAATTACTCTCAAAAAAATTGAGAGGTTGGTTTTGGTTAACCCAAAATATTTCACAAACCAATAACGCTAGCGACTTGAGTTAAATTTTATAATATATAGTGTGACGTGATGAAATATTAAAGTGATAAGATTTAAAAAAAAGAGGCTGGGATGCGACCCACACTGATAACTTCCCATCCCGTCTGTCGATTTGTCTTGCTTAAAAGTTTGTCTATATGTATCAATTTTAACCAAATTTGCGTACTATTTTTTGTAGATTTTATTTTTTTTATGAAAAAACGGACTGTTGGATTTTTATAAAAAAAACTACTGAATATCGAAAACAATATTTTCTGTGAAATATAATAAGTTTGAAGCCAATATTTGTAATTTTTGAAAAGCTATTTGAGTCGAAAGTAAATTTTTACCAATTTTTAGCATTGTTTTTTTTTTTTTTTAGGTTTTTATTTTTTGTAAGAAAACTGTCAATTCGATTTTTCTCAAAATTGTTCATAATGTTGAAAACAATATTTCTTATAAGTTTAAATTAGTTAGAAGCCATTATCTCAAATTTTTGAAAAGATATTTGAGTCGAAAATCAATTTTTACCAACTTTTGTTAAATTT
This sequence comes from Eupeodes latifasciatus, assembly GCA_920104205.1. Classification (NCBI taxonomy): domain Eukaryota; kingdom Metazoa; phylum Arthropoda; class Insecta; order Diptera; family Syrphidae; genus Eupeodes; species Eupeodes latifasciatus. The sequence goes on along the minus strand of OV049924.1, from coordinate 177,358,919 downwards.
TTTTTAGGTTTTTAATTTTTTGTACAAAAACTGTCAATTCGATTTTTTTCAAAATTTTACTGAATGTTGACAACAATATTTTTTGAAAGATAAAAGTAGTTTAAAGCCAATATCTCAAAGTCTTGAAAAGATATTTGAGTCGAAAATCAATTTTTACCAACTTTTTTTTTTTAGCATTGTTTTTTTATTTTTTTTAGGTTTTTTTTTTTGTAAAAAAACTGTCAATTCGATTTTTCTCAAAATTTTATCAGATGTAAAAAACATTATTCTTCGTTGCACAAAATTGTTTTGGGGATGAAATCATATTTTAGTCGTAAAATTTTCGAAGTGAAAATTTTTTTTTTTCAGTTTTTTTGATTTATAAAAAAAAACGTTAATTGGGTTTTTTTCCAAAAATATAATTGTTTTGTATCACGTTACAATATATAACATAAAATTTAATTCAAGTCTCTAGCGTCTTTGGTTCATGAGATATTTAGGGTTAACCAAAATGTTCACCTTTTTTTAAACTGCTATGGTAAAAAAACCACCCACGCAATTTTCTTGAGAGTCCTTTCTGCATCTTTCTGCCTTATTATCTGTATAACAAAATTTATTTGAAGTCGATATCTCTTCTGGTTCTTGTTGAGCTAGGGACGACGAAAAAAACGTCGCAAACGTACGGACGTACGGACAAAACATAAAACTTCAACATAAAAATTCAACAAAAGTTGGTATAAATTGGTTTTCGACTCAAATATCTTTTCAAAAATTTGAGATTATGGCTTCCAACTAATTTTAACTTATAAGAAATATTGTTTTCATCTTTAGGAAAAATTTTGAGAAAAATCGAATTGACAGTTTTTTTACCAAAAATAAAAACCTTAACAAAAAAATTAATAAAAGTTGGTAAAAATTGATTTTCGGCTCAAATTGCTTTACAAAAATTAAAAATATTGGCTTCAAACTTATTTTATTTCACAGAAAATATTGTTTTTGATATTTAGTAATTTTTTTTATAAAAATCCAACATTCCGTTTTTTCATAAAAAATAAAATCTACAAAAAATAGAACGCAAATTTGGTAAGAATTGATACATTTAGACAAATCGATAGACGGGATGGGATGTTATCAGTGTGGGTCGCATCCCAGCCCCTTTTTTGTTAAAGTTTTAAGCAAGATAAGATTGACAGATGGTATAGGATATGGGCCGCATCCCAGCCTCTTTTTTTATTTTTTGATTTTTAAAAAAATCTTAAACATTATTTTTTCGAAATTCGATATCTTGAAAATGAGTCTTCCGTTTTTAACGAAATTGACATTTTAAACGTACATTAATACCAAAAATAATTTCAAACTAAAATTGAAAAATTGTATACAATCAAAATGAATTAAAAAAAAAGCTATTAACGATTTTTAAATACAAATTTTGAAAAATTAAGGTTTTTTTTTGTGAAATCAAATGGTGTTTAAAATTTTGAAAACAAACTTATTTTGCAGGTACATTTTCAAATATTAAAATACAGAAAATATTTTTAATCAGACTCTTTGGAGACATGAGCATTTTATTTTTGTATTGTCAATGGATTTTTTTTGAAAATTTAACGAGTCAAAAATATGTATATACTATATCTTCATAAGGTTATTATGTGTAGAATAAAATAAAGTCAAAACCATTATTGTTTGTTCAAAAGACAATAAATGTTAAAGTAAGAAAACCGTTTCCAGACTTTTTTGAAAGCCCTTTCTTCGCATCCCAAATTTTAGGAACGTTCGTTTACATACAGATATGTATGTATCTTTCTAAAAAACGATGTACATATTTTGATTCTAGAATTTATACCATTTTAGGCGAATAAAAATCTTGAAGAGTCGAGAAATATCAGAAGGTTTAATTCGACAAATTTAATCGAATACTTACAAAAATGGTCTGACTTAAAGAAACCGGAAAAAGCTATGTATATACATTTAATTTATTTACTTGAAGAATTGTTTGATAAGATGATCTTATCCATATAATTTTCAAAAGAAGTTTATGTTGTCGATTTTTCCTTTTTTTTGAGTCACGCAATCTACATAATGTAAATATGTATGTTCAAGCGTTTTCTTTATGTGGTAACAAAAATGTTCAAAGAATTTAAAGAAACAACATCGTCATCAAACGTACACATAACAATGGACTTTGTGTTGTGTTTTATAGTAAGTAATCCATAATATTTTCATAATGAATCATCAACTTTGATGTTCTCATATAATTTAATAAATCTTAAGGTATATAACAAATAGTTTTTGGCCTTTTAAATGGAATGCAATATGTACCTACATCATTTAAAAGAAAAAGAACCTTAAGATGTTTAAATTAACGTCTTTTTTAGGTATCGTACCAAAACAAACTCGAAGAAGAAAATTAATCAAGTAATTTTAAGTTTAACTTAATTAAAATTTGACAATTGTGTATTTAACAATATTCGAAAAATAAATAACAATTTTTCAAACGACTAGGTCGTACGAACTTGATCACGTATCCAAAGAGTCTGTTTCAAAATATTTTCTATATTTTAAGATTTAAGAATCGTAAAAAATGTTGACCATTTTCAAGATATCGAATTTTGTAAAAAATATAATACTGTTTTTAAAAATCAAAAATAAACATGACATTTTTAATCGTCAAATAATATTGAGTCAGTGTAAAATTTATTGAAATCGGTTAATTAATTCTTAAGGAAACTTAAAAACAAAAAAAACGATTCTATCGGGGTACACTTCTGGAGCAACATAAAAATATGTTTTTTTTATTGAAACAATCCATAGGGGTGAGGGCAGTCAGACAGACAGCCGGACGAATCGGGGGACCCATTTTATTCGGCTTATCTACAATAAAATGTCATGTTTGATTAAAATATCGAGTTCGAAATTTTGTACGAATACAAAACTTGCTACATACATATATAGTTCTTATGTGTCGCAAGTAAAAGATTGATTGTTCTTGTTATATGCTTGACTTGTCCAACACTTCTTGAGATCATGATCGATTATTTTGGTTCTTAATTTATAAAATATTTCCGGTTTCCTTATTGATGAAGGTTCATGATCACTCTCTTGAATGCTACTCGAAGAATTGGTATTTAATATAGAAACATAGATAAAACCTTTTTTTTAGCATTCAACACAAGGGCGGATTCAGACTTTTAATCAGGGAGGGTCAGACACTTAACATAAAGGTGAGTTTTTGAGCACCGCTTAAACATGTTCTTTAATGTTCTCTAAAGGAGCCTGACAATATTTAAATAACGTAATATGTATCTTATTCTTACATTTAGGTACATTTTTCAAGGGCTAAAGAGACAACTTTAGTTATTAGATTATTTTAGAACATTGTTGCCCAGCAAGATATGGTCTAACTATTTAATTTAGACGACTCATTACATATGAAAGCATTCTTAGATTCCAACAGTTTCATAAATATTTAAGCGCTAAATTAGAATTGCTTAGAGTGTTTTTGGTGGATTTCACGCAGAAATGTTAGATATTGTGTTGAAACGTAGCTTTTCTAAAAATTATATATATTCTGTTCTTGTTGGCATTTCTTTAAATGCGAAGAACGCTACAAAAATACAGATTCAAAAAGCGAGAAAATGGAAAAGTTTTTTAAGAAAATGTGATCTTTTTTCGTAGGAAAATAACACAGAATCTAATATGAAGACTTTTCGGACTTAATTTTCGGGAATCTATTATTACTAGCGTTAACAGTCTGCTTGCTCGTATATTGGAGCTGATGCTAGAAGACGAATTCTAAGAAATTACTGCTTTGCGTAAACCTTTTGAAAATATTTGGATTTTAAAGGAGTCAACAAAACTTACAAATTGTAGAGAGAAAAATGTTTGGTTCATGAATTTAAGGAAATAGGTTTCTTTAAGTACATAAATTCTCTAAAAATAAAAACAAATTAAGGTAAACAAATAAGTTTTGAAGAAACTTTAGTGTGGCACTCACAAATTAGCTTTTATATTAAATTAATTGATATAAAACGTTCATTATGTTTTTCAATGAGTCATTAGTTCAAAGAAAGTTCCACTTTTGCTGTTTTTAAGACATTTATATTCTCGAAATTCTTGTTTAATTCTCAGTTCTAGAGCATCAAAAGTAAACCTACTTCAAAAAGAAGATTCTTTTAATTTTTAAAACCTTAAAAGTTTTTGTATTTAATAGAAAATCAATTTTGAAAGAAGCGAAACACTTTTAGAAAGCCTTGCACTATTTACATATGTACATATGTGCGTCAAAATAAAATAAGAAGAATTGAAGACAAGTTTCAGCAATTTAAAGGCAACTTAGTATCAAATTGGCGATCTCTTATTCAAGGTTTCTTCTTAAGAACCAGAGTATTTGCTCTTTCCCTCAGAAAAGATCTTTTGAAAATAATTTAAACTATTACTAAAGTTTTTCCAAATTTTAAATTGTGTGAAAACAAAGATTATTTTAGTTGTTTTTGACAGAAAACTGATTTTTAGTGAATATCGTTAAATTACTAACAAATCTTAAGATGAAATCTTTACTTCTAAGCTTTATGGCTCATATGACCCCCCTCCCTCTGGATCGTCCATTGATCAAAAGCTGAAGAATTTGTGCTGCGCGATTGGAATCGCCTTGGATTTTTATGTTCAGTCCTCAGTTAAAAGTATTTTTAGCAACAAAGTTTAAAGCAAAAGTGTATGTTCATCTATACAAAATAAATATTTCAAAATACAAGGGGATCATATGACTCCTACGAACCCCTCCTGTATCCGCCAATGATTCAACATTTAACTGATTTAAAACTCATAGCTTACGATGAAATTTGACAAGTAGTAAAAACAAGTTAATTCTGTGAGCGAGAAAGTAACATTTCAGGTGTAGGTAAATCGCTAACACTTTTAATGGCAAAGAAAGAGAAAATTCATAATTATTGACGCACGTACACGTTTTAAACAACATTTTCATGTCAATCTTTTTCAGTTTTTCTATGCAAAATGGTAACACGCCACGCAACAATATTGAACCCGACATTTATGTGGTTATATCTAAACATATCTTGGTAATAAATTCTCATTTTTTAACAGATCAAGCTTAATAAAAATTTCCAACCAGTTAAAAAACAAAGCAATAACAACAAAACTGGTATTTTACAGCTTGTTGTCATCATAGCGGTCGGTCGGTGGGTTGTCATACAATAAAATCCCAAATAAAACCCCAGTAGTTGATTACAATCACTCAAGCCTCGAGTTTGTGAGCACATTTTTTTGACATGAGTGAGAGCTGAGAAACAAAATGACTCGCGCATCGCGTCAACATGAACAAGTGTTTAATATTTGTCTATGGACGACGACGATGATGATTCACGCATGTTTATTTGAGAATCTTAATGAAAATTTAATTAGATGTAAGCAAGGTTCTAGTTGGCAAAATAGAAACTTCCGGCGGCGAGACTTTAAATATGGATTAAGAAAAGATTTAGGAGTGAATCATTTAAATATTAGCCTTTTTTTGGGACACTTATTTATATTATACGCAATAATGAATAATTATTATTGTCAAGTTAAGCGGGAATAATATAAAATTAACAACTTCTTGATGACAATTGTATGATGCAGCCGTACGGTTTGGACTTGGAGGAGTGCACATTTGAACAAAAAGAGCAAGTTTGTGAAATCCTATAAAGTGCACTTTCTGAGCTCCCTGAATTCAATATAGAAAAACAACAAGAACTATAAAACGCCTGGTTTTCAATCTGGCAATACTTTTTCGCAGAGTGGGTCTTTTTGAGAGCTGTCACTTGATTTATGTTCAGTTTGGTGTGACATTTCATAATAAATAGACTAACCTCTAAATAACGTTTTGCAAATCGGGCAAAGTTATTTACCAAAATAATGGTTCGTTTCGCGCGATCAACGAAACAATCAATTTGAACGAAACTTTTGGTAAGAGTATTATCTCCAAGCCACGCCATATGCCCACGTTATTTAACACCGCTGAACTTTTTTTAGGGAGTTAAGTGAAGTTGCTTGTCTACCCAGATAAGCCCAAGACGATTGATGCCTTGGAAGATAATCCCTGGCGTATTATTGATAAAATACGGTCCTAATTGCTGAAAAAAGTTCTATCGGCTGAAATATATTCGAGCCAGCAGGGGCGGCCACTTGTTATGAAATTATTTTTAAAACATAATGTTAAAACCTTGACTTTAAAATAAAGCAACATTTTAAGTATCCCTGGGTTCAATCCCTCCTTGTGCCACCTAAAGTTTTTTCACGGGTACTGCCTCTTGCGAGGAATTGACATCTCCTCCAAGAGTAATTCTTGTTATGAAAAGTGCTTCCTTTAAATTAGCCGTTCGGATTCCGTATACAAAGTGTAGGTCTTCTCCATTCTTGAAATGACTCGCACACAGGAATGGTTGAGATTTGTAAGTTACTAGGCCCTAATTCTCTACGGTCATTAAATCGTATGCATTTTATTTCTTCTTAAAAACTACACATCTCAATATTTTGCATGCACTAAATATCCGAGCCATGAGTTCTTATTTCAAGTAATGTTAACTATATTTTGGAAAAAAATCAGCTGTTTTTCTTTAGGCCGAACAAAATATACGAAACAATCCGAATAGCTTTGGACTTTAGGATAGTTTGAGTGTTAAAATAGAAAACAATAATAGAAACCGAAAGTATACGAAAGCACCAAATATTATTAACGATGCAGACTTATATCTCATTGTACTTATTTATCAAAAGAGCTTGGACCAAAATTTGTAATGATTTAGTAAAATATAATTGCTACTTTTAGCCATTTGCTAAATCCATATCAGATCTATGCAATTATTCTTATAAAAGCAGTGGATGGAATGGTCCAGTCAATAGTTGGGAATTCCAATTAATAGGTCCGTTTAAGCGTATTTGATTTGTTTATTTTCACGAACTGTCACTTTTTAGACATGTTTGAATGCTCGTTTTTTAATAATAGGCAATCAGCAATTAACTAGTTAGCTTTTCGTGAAAAGGTTACGAAGTTTACTAAATATTTAGCAATTAGCTAACTATTAAATTACTAAACCTTTAACAATAGTTTGTTTAAAATTTTGCGCCATAACTTTTACTTAAGAATAAGGTATTGCTCAAATTACGGCAGGTTGATGGAAACAGTCAAAATCAGCTGATGACATTATTTTATTGTAGTTTGTTAACCAATATTTGGATTCTTTTCTTTTCCGCAACGCATTTGAATGACAGCGCATCAGATTCAAAGTTCAACAGTTGAACCTCGCAGCTAATCTACCAAAACCCTTGAGTTAAAATTTTCTGTACTACGAATCAAATATTAAACCACGGTTGTTCGTCCAATAAAGTCACCGTAGATTTTACACACAAATGCTTTTATCGGAATTTTTGAGAAAAGGAAACATTTATAGAGAAATCGATTCTATTCAATTTCATTCAAAATGGTTATCAAAGTGAAGGCAGATTTTGATCAATCAAAGTTGAATATAACTTGAGGATTTTCTTTTTAACTCGTGATTTTATTTCATTTACTCAAAGTTAACGTCGTTTTAAACTTGAGATTTCCAACTTTAGAGTTAATCAACTTAAGATTTTCATAACTCCTGACAAAAATTAAAGTCGAAGAGCAAACTTGGGTATTGCCATAGAAATATTGATTACTTCATTTTTATTTAGATATGTTTAGAAAAGCCCTGAAGTAAAGTTGGAATTTTTTTTATTTAAATTGGTTCAAGCCCAACGAAAAAAAAAAACAATTTCTTCTAAATATGAAGTTGAAAGTTTGAAATCGTAGCGAAAACAGATATTTTTAAAAACGAATCCAGCTTGAGAAATAACAATTTAAACATTTGAAACGAACGCTTTGGAAACCCAAGATGATGTAATACTTAGAAATGTAAAATTTTGAATCGGACACCGAGAGTTTACCATACCACTCACTTTGAGTTGGAAAAAAAACAAATAAAATTCACAAAAACAAAAATTCCACGAAAAAGACAAAATCAAAAATATTTCTTAATAACATGTATTTTTAATTGTAAACAATATTTAATGTGACGTGTTTTAAACGAAATCTTTTGCAGCGTTCACCACCTTTAAAGTCGGTATTTGCTTGTGTCAAAATGTCGAGGATAGTGACGATGATAAAACAAAAGTATGGATAGTTCGTAACTCTTTCTAATCACTTCAATTTTGATTGAATCTGTGGGACCGCATATTGTTATAATCATTATTTATTATCCCTTAATCGATGAAGTCTAAACCCTTGTTTTTTGTTTCGCTTGATAAATACTTAATATACATACATACAATACGTTACATTAACATAATTTTAAATATCGAACTGACAGCTCTTGTTTTATTTTCAAAAACATCCCTGGGATATTTTAAAATTTTAAAGCAGGCCAACTTAAGATTTTCAACTTGATGAAACAAATGAGTGAATAAAAAGAAAATTTAACTTGCCTTTCAACTCTAGAGTTGTAATCAAATCTTAAGTTGATCAAGATGAGAGCTTGCCTTAAGTTTAGCAAAAGTGAAAATAAATCGCTCTTAATAAGTAATTAAAACAATTAAAATAAATTCAGCTTAAATAAGGTAGATCTGTTTAAAGCGTTCCATTTGTTTCTTCTTACAAAAAATGTAATATTAAGAAATCCACAAAACACTTCTCTTTTGGAGTTCTACTATAGAAATCATTTATTATTATTTTATCATTTGTCAAAACGCAACTGTCATTTTGACAGTTGTTATGTAATGTTTTGATGTTTTTTTTTCAGGAGGTATCACAATGATAGGTACTAGGTATATGTACATAGGTACTTATAAAAGCAATACAAAATGTTAGGTAACAAAAACTGAAAACCATTTAAATAATTAAAACAACCTACATATTCAATATTTATAAAGATGAAACAAAGTATTTATAATTAGTACTTCATAATAATAATAAGAACCTTTACAAATAAAAAGAGATGCAAAAGCATTTTTTCGTAATAGTAAAAACGATAAACTCACATTTCAACTCTTTGCTTGATAAATCCTTTAAAGTTTGGTGATTGTTGTATCTGATTGCGCCTTTCTTTTCAATGAATCAGCAACATAAAATATCCACTATCAACAACAATTATTTTTGAAAATAAGAATAACTTATCACTCAAAGAGCAAAAATAAAGAACAATATTTTTTGTAAGTTAGGGTGCAGCACTTTTAATGCCGATAACCACTTCCTCCACTTTTGTGTAAACTTTAGATATTTTAAAAATGTATTTCTTTGAATTCGTATGTTCACTAGAAAGCTATTTGATACATTTTCGTCTTAAGATTTTGTAAGAAATGTGATTGCGACAGTTGAACCAAATACCAAGCAACTTTTTAGATATATGTAGGTAGGTAGGTTTATATTGGGATTAAACCAACTTTTAATTTATATGCAATAATTGTAGCCGTTGCTCAGTTTTGTTGTTGTTCATCTGCATTTAAAGTGATAAAAGTATCTAGGAGTTCAAGAACATAACAAGTTGAACAGAACACCTATATTTTGCCTTGCAAGTGCGCGATCACATTAAATAAATCTACACTCGATCACGTATGGTGAACAATACCAATGATAATAATTTTATTTATTTTTTTTGCTTTAGCGCGTCAATATTATAGCTAGGTATGTATGTCTATCAATAACTGTTAACTAACCTTTGTAACTTTAATAATTTTTAACTATGATTATCAAACGAAAAGTTTAAACAAAGCCCGATAGGGTGTTGGCGCTATGATCGTTTATTTTGCGAAACAATGATTTACGTAATAAAATCCGAAAACGAGTTAAACCACCTTGATTATATATAAAATATGTATAATCTTTGTATTGATGTATTAAATCATTCAAATTAAAAAACAAAAAAGGTTTTGTTTTTTGGACCCAAATGTTTTCCTTCCAAGCGACCACCAGATATCACCAACGCACACACGTAAAACACAACCGATCTATGGAACGGCTCGATAGATACTCAGAATTCAAGAGTCAGCTAGAATGTGGACTGAGTGAGATACTGCTAATTTAAAATTGACTGATTCATAATTTCGGGCAGCGATGATATAGGGAACCATTACCATTATAGGGAATCATTACGTCGATAAACGAAACCAAGTAAAAGGGAATTCGAAAAAAAAGATATTTATACGCAATTTTAGAACAATACACGTTTTTAAATTCTAAAATTCCAAAAAATAGTGTGTTTAAAAATAGTACCTTCAGCTTAAGATTTTAAAATATACCTACAAAATAAAAAAATAAAATTAAATGCCATTTGTTTTCCCAAAAAAACGATAGTTTCTAAAATTTTGTTTTGGAAATCTTTAGAGCAATAGCTTTATTTGTAAAGAAAACAGTTATACAATTTAAATTTTTAAATTTTTTGATATTAAACAGTAAATCCATGTTATTTCTATTAGATAAAGTGGATAATTTTAATTTTTTAGTAATCATGGTGAAGGGAAAATATTTGAATGCTCAAGAAATTGATAAAATTAAGTTTCTTACGTCTCAAACCCATGTTTTATTTTGTGACCGACGAATAGCAAAGGAAATACAAAGATCCGAATATGTTTTTCTCGATTACTTGAAAAAAGGAGATATGTACATATATGGAATCAAATTGAAAACACAAGGCAATACAAAGACATCGAAGACAAGAAGGCCAAATTCTTCGAGAGTCTACTAAAAATTGGCTTAATTTTAGGCAAATCAGGGACAAATTAGATTTGCCAACTTCAAAACAACACATTGCCAGAATCTTTGGCCAGTCCAAAGAGGTAAAATTACAAAAAATGATGATAAAACCAAAACTTACAGCTTTACACAAAGAAAAAAGATTTGCATATGCATTGGAAAATTATTGGAAAAACGTAGTTTTTTCAGATGAAAAGAAATTGAACTTGTTCGTCCTGACGGTTACAGCTGTTATTGGCATGATCTTTTGAAGAAAAATGCTCACCGAACAAAGCGGAACTTCGGAGGTGGAAGCTTGATGGTATGGCGAGCAATTTGCTTAAACTTAAAGCTGCCAATTTGTTTCATATCAACGAAAATAGACTCACAAAATGTACACAGACTTGCTCGATGACGTTCTCCGTTCATCCATGGATGAACAGTACAAATAATTATCGATTTATCAATAAGACAAAGCTCCAATCCGTGTATCTCCAAGGAATGGTTTCGTTAGAAAAACATCGCTTTATTGGATTGGCTAGCTTGTTAATACACATAAAAGACAATTTGATACCATTTTGGAGCTTAAAACCTGCATCCAGGCATGTTGGGAAGAAATAGGCCCAGAAGTTTTAAACAAAACTGACGGATCAATAACAAGCAGAGTTTTTAAACTTATAACGAATAAAGGTAGTCATACCAACTATAATTTCGTTATTTTAAGTAATATTTTTAAAAAATGTTAAGTTTAATATAAGTGCGTTTAAATGAATATTCAACCAATTCTCACTTTTTTCTAGTTGTCTTTTATTTTCATTTCATTAAATTCAATATTTCAAAATAAATAAAGTTTAACTATTTGAAAAATGTCCCTAACGAAAAACACTTGCTTTTAATTCTAATAGTTGGACCTTATTGGGAGTAATTCAGTTTTACTCATAACCTGTAAAGTGTGTTTTAACGAATATTAACCACTTTAGTTTTTATATGTATGTCGGGAGTAAAAATGTGCTTATCTGGCTCATTGTTTAGTGCAGTGTTAGTAGTTAATAAGCAATAAAACAAAGGACAATATGGGTATTTTGGTCGTCGCTCTAAAAGGCCTTAGTATGGTATAATTTCAAAAGAGTTTATATATATGAATATTTTTTAATATGGCCACCATGCTGAGATCTTAGTACTTTCGGAGATATGTATGTACATATGTATATGTAACTTATGTATGTTTATATACCTGATATCACTATAGGATAACTACAATATTATCGAAAGAGAAGTACTGATTCTTGTGTTTTAGTGTTGTTTTATCACATATATTTTTTCAAACGTTACGACCTTCTTTGCCACAAGAATAAGACGAACCAGCCTTCACGCCCCTGACCACCAACACCACCGGTGGGTTCACAATCATCCTTTCCGTCAGTCTCTCCTTCGTATTGCGCTAGTGACGAAGTTTCACCACTGTTTAAGTGGTCTCTGTGTTATCTCCTTTATTTTTATATCCGACCCCTGTGACCCTACATGGACTCTGTTGCCCGATTAAAAAGTTGACATCTGTTAGTACACTGGATTGACTGTTTTGCTACTCAAAATGGAACAGCAAAATCGGAAGTGTGTGATGTGTCGGCGAGGCCACGGAAGATACCAAAACACCTTATTGACAGACGATCTGTCAAGATCGCGACCAGATTTAGAGGTTTGTGTATTAATATTATTTTTTTAGTAGGTCCTACTGTATTGTGTCTTTATTGTTCTTGCCTAACAGGTCGTAGTACCATGGGTACTTGTGCTCATATTGTCTTGATTGTGTGGTACCTAGGATACGCGAGACATAACGGCTTTACTGGCCCAGCTGCCTTCGTCGATACCATTATCATAGATAACGATAGTTAACGTTTGTAAACTTTTTGTATTAAACCTTGTAAAGTATAAATACTTTTCTTAAAAACAAGGCTGGAGGGGAGGGGGGGAATTTGTAGTTAGTTATTAGAACAAGAATAGTACTCATTAAACCTTTCCAGAAAATACAAACGCGTGTATTTATACTATAACTCTAAAACATATACATGTACCTTCAATATTATCCGTTCGGCATCTTCAGTAAGTAAGTTATGAGGAGGAATTACTCCCTAAAATACAGCTAATCGAGACAAGCGCCATAGTAGGCGTAAATGTGCGCCAAAATGGCGTTCTAATGATATACGACTCAACACTATTGGAACGTGGACAACGGCTCATACAAAAATTCCCACTCTCCTTTAAATAACATACACTTTAAAAATACAATAATCTAGAATATAACATAAGTTTTCTTACTTACATTTTTTTCCGTAACAAATTTGTATACCATCACTGACTATGAGAACAACTCATGGGCGGGTGGATTTTAAGATATTTAACTCAAATAATTTGAGTGAAATGTAATCGTTGCGTTGTTGAGCTGTGAGTTTCTCATTATTATCACATTCACACAAAAGACAAAAACATGGTGTCACTTGAGCTGTTAGTGCTTCGTGCTACTTGTTGATTAGATAAATTAAAAGACAAGATATCTTTTATATAGTTTTTTCTTTTTTGAAAACTCTACAATCTACAGACTTCATGCTTTCATGTGTTGATAGATATTTTGTGTGCATACTTCGCATCCCATGTTGGAAAATTCAAATGGTCTTTTTTTTGGGACCGATATTGTGCACTTACTGGTTACTGCGGGTTACCCTTGAATCTTGAGAAAATCAGGCAAAATCGTATACTTACGAGTATATAAGTTCTTTATATACACTCAACTCAGATACTACATATATTAATGATATCATTAGATTTCTATAGATACTCGTACGCACGGAATGTACATTAGTATTTTGTTTTATTCTTGATTGAAATCTTATCTTTTGTGATAAGGGTTTAAATGCAATTTCATTGTTTTTTAGAATTTAGTAATAAGTAGATGCATATTCAAACATGGTAACAATTTAAAGATATTTTACAATTTAAAAGCTGGAAAATTTTAAGGCAAACTATTAGGCATTGTCGAATAAATATATAAATACTTGTATCCACTTCTGTAAATAAAATATACAAAATAAAGTTAAATAAACAATAAATTGAATCATAGTGTGGTTGTGTTGTGCATAAATGTACAAATTATGTGAGATCATAGTAATGATGTGTGACGTAAGCACTCTTGTCAACGATAATTTGTATCTACAGCACAATAGATATCAATCGGCCACCGTATCGCACCGCCCGCCATAAACGAGCGTAGTTGTCATAGACGAACGCAGTATTTTAAGGTAATTGCTTTTGTATTTTTTGTTAATTTTAAAAAGATTGACAATGTAGGTAGAAACAATTAAGGCTGCATTATATTCCAATTACTTCAAACTTAGTTTGATTTTGAGACGATAAAAATAAATTAATTAGGTGGCGCAACAGTCCGTTCAGAAGTAGGGCCTATACTGAATTACAAGTCTCAACCATTCTTGTCTGCGAGTTTTATCAAGGATGGATTTTGGGCGATACTCATTTTATTTCGGTGTTAATATCAATCTTAATAAGGAAATATTATGTAAGTTTAGGAACTTATTACGCTTTTCGTATTCAAACTCAAGTTAACCAATGATCATAGTGAACTTAGATTTCGGGCAAGTGGACGCCGGCCGCGGCTGAATCGAAATAATTTCAGCCGAGAAGCCTTATTTTCGCCCACTTTTTGCCGTATGGGGCCATTTTGGGTCAAATGTTCTCCTCCAAGGCATCAAAAGTTTCCGTCAATAAATTAGAAGTGTTTTTTTTGGAAAAGCTATCCGTAGTACAGTAGAAATTTATAAGAATAGCAAATACAACATCCACAGTAAAATTACTGCAGATAAAAGGTAAAGTAAGATCCTGCTGCGGATAGAGATTTGACTTTGAATCCAGTATCGGAATAAATTTTCGAGTTTTCTTTATTAGACGTTTGGTACCTCCTTGAGGCTCGATGGATGTGTTCGTAGAGTAATTTTCAAAATGCAAAACACTATGACGCTATTTTTAAATTGAAGATGAACTCTTACGTATATTTCGACAGAGTTTATATTCAAGAAGAAGAAATAGTGTTTTTAAACCTTCGATCAAAACCAAAATAATTTGTTTTGAGTAAATTTGGCAATTTAAGTCAAAAAGGTGCTTAAGTGCTTTTGTCCTCTGGTTCGTTCGAATAAACTTATGTGTTTTTGAAAAAAAGGATCTTAAAACAAATGGCGGTAGTCTTAATGTCTTGGGTCATTTTTTTTACATCATTTACATCGTTAAAGCTTCGGTCAGCAATTTGGTTGGTACAGTCCAAAACTTCTGTCCATTGGACTTTCAACTAATCAAGATCTATTTACGTGAAAAGTGTGAAATATATGCAAATGACTAAACTAGGGTCGAAGTTTTCACACATTTGAGTAAAATTTTTACCATCTTCGTCACGGGTACAGGTAGGCAGACATGTTCTTGGTCTTTGTTCTACACCTCGAAAACTTTCGTGTGATATGACTTAAAAAACGTACGAGGGACTAAGTCTAAAAAGTTTTCTTCAATGTCTCAGTTTCGCGCTCTAAGTTCGGTAAGGACACTTTCAACTTGTGCGCGCCATCTGATCCGCAGTCGTCCTCTACTGCGCTGTCCATTGGGTGTGGATTCGAAGACTTTCCGGGACGCAGCATTGGTTTCCATGAGCTCTACGTGACCCAGCCATCTTAGTCGTTGGACTTTTACCCTTCTGGCTAAGTCTACGTCGCTTTACAGCCCGTACAGCTCATTGTTCCATCTTCTCCTCCACTTTCTTTCTATGCATACGGAATATCACGCCAAGAACTTTTCTCTCGAAACGACCCAAGGTGCTCTCATCCGCTTTTGTCATAGTCCATGCTTCTGCACCGTATAGCAGGACGGGGATGATGAGGGTCTTATATAGCGACACTTTGGTCACTCTAGAAAGGGCTTTGCCACTCAATTGTTCTCGTAGCCCAAAGAAACAGCGGTTAGCTAGAGTTATTCTTTGTTTGATCTCAGCGCTGGTTTTGTTTTCTGCGTAGTGCAGCCTAGGTTTTGTTTTTTATAATAAGCGCACAAGTAGTATAAATATCGGACTTGAGGAATAAAATGCTCCTCCCTAGTGTAAAAAATGTGCTCCGAGCATCAAAATTGCTCCTAAAGGAGGACAGCTATGACACTGGCTCGTTGGTGTAGTATCATGGGCAGTATGCATTGAGTGTCATGTGTGTGCTTGTGTGTGTGGAAAAAAAAGGTGGATGAAATTTGTGGGGATTGAAAATGTGATAGGAAATTTCGAATTGATAATGAATGAAAATGTAAGGAAAATGTAAGGAAAAAAAAAAAAAAAAAAAAAAAAAAAAAAAAAAAAAAAAAAAAAAAAAAAGTGTTGGTAGAAAACTATTGTTGGGACTGTAAGAATATACTTTTTGGGCATGGGAATAGGGATGGGAAAATTTCATGCATGTTAATTACAACAACTATACAGTAGTATAAATATCGGACTTGAGGAATAGAGCATTTGGGTAAAATGTATTTTGTTGTTGTAAATTGTGAATTTTGGTGTGAATTTAGTTTTCGTGACTGTGAATTGCGGTTAGTGATGTACCTACAAAATTTTTTTATGTTTTTAGCTTGAATATTGACGTGGAGGATGCGGTGTATGTACACTGTACAGTAGGATGCTAGAAAAAAGGGATTCTTGTATGGTTTGTAGGTAGATTTCATTAGAGTATGGGTATATGAGTTTTGTATGGTAATGAGATCATATTACATCAGTGGGAGTTCATTGACTTTAAGATGCATTGGTTGTTTGAAGGTTGATAGTAATTTATGAAAAACAATTTAAGAAATAATAGAAAGGAAACAAATATTTTATGTCGTTTATAATAATTGTGATTTATTAATCCATGAATTGTTAGTCGGTGGGAAGCCGAGCCATTTAACATATACATTGTCTCCATTACTTTTAAGTACTTTTTCCACGAGATAAATATGAGGGTATTTAGTCTTTTGTAATTCTTTTTCGTAAAAACATCCACTAATAGGTTGACCATTAAAATCTTCAAGGAGATATGTTGGCGGGTTGGTTAGGTTTACTTTTCTTATCATAAAAATTTCCGTTGTCCAATTTGGTGTGTAGCCTTTCTCGAAAACGTGTTTGAACTTGCTTATTCTAACATTGTCGCCAACTCTATATTTACCCTGTGGAGCGATTTTAATTCTATTATAAGCTGTAGATAAGATTTTTTTAGAGTTTTCCTGATTCACATCGATTGGGCGCATTTTTATAGTTCTATGCATAGAGTGATTGTATTCTTTCAACAAATCATTAATAATGCACGTCCATTTGTAATTACCATTAAGACTGAATTCCTTCCACATTTTCTCCTTAAGTGTGCGATTAAAACGTTCAACAATTGATGCCTTAAGGGAGCTGTATGTAGAGTAATGATTTATGTTGTATAATTTCATTAAATCGTGAAACATCTTATTAAAAAAATCTTTTCCATCATCAGTTTGAAGGTTCTTAGGCTGTCGTGATGATCTGATGAAAATTGATTTCATCGCTTCTGCAACAGATAAAGCGGTCTTATTTTTTAAAGCAACTGCCCATGCATATTTCGAGAATGTGTCAATGACCGTCATTAGGTATTTATAGCCATTATTTTCCTTGTGGTAAGGTATCATTTCAACCAAATCAGCTTGCCACAGGTCATCAAATCCTTTGATAACAACCCTACGTCGATTGAAATTCTTTCTTGCTGACCTGTGAAGCTCTTCAACAACTTGTCGTTTACTCATTTTTTTAAAGAATGCAAGAAAAAAACATTTATGTATGGTTTTATAATAACATTTATTTTAATCTTTTATATAGTAACATTAGTTTTTTTAATCTTATCAAACGATGCTCAATCATAAAACATCCACACGTATCTGGTCCCTCTTTACATGTATTTGAAGACCACGAACAGTTTGTAAAATGACATCCATGTTTAGAATTAACTTTACTAACGTTTTTATAGTTACTAAAATATGAAATATTACTTATAATCTCATCATGATGTTCTTCAAGTAAATCATATTTATAAGCCCTTAAAAAACTCATAATTTCATTTAAAATTAAAGATATGTTTATATTCGACATGATGTGCTATCGTTTTGATTTACAAATAAACTGAATCCAAGATCGGTTAGCTATGATTTCTTATATGAAAATATTTGGTTCACCTTCTTGATTCTCTTTCAGTTTTCCTATATGAAGAAGAAAATACTTTCGAAGATCATCCAACAAGCGAATTGTATTCAAATTTTGTATGTCAATGTAATCTCTTAAGATTTTTTCTTTATTTTCTAATTTATCATCTATGTATGCTTTGTTTACTGCTTCATCGGGCGTTGTAGGACTTTTTATGTTGCGAAGACGTTTTCCTTCAATATCAAAGTCACCATTCTCAGTTCGCTTAAAACCATTACCAGGAGGTCCTGCAGGACCAACAATTACTCTTTGAAATTTATTAGTGCTTCTTCCGAACTTGTCAACACTCATTTTGCTAATAAATTAAATTTTGCTCACGCAACTCTTCCACAATTGAATTTATTTCATTTTTATGGTTGTTATGCCCTGATTTTTCAGAAGCAATTAAAAGTCTCAACCTATCCACAAGCTCATTTGGATCATCCCAATACACAAAATCAATAGGGTTGGTTGAGTAGATCATTGCAGGTGCATTAATTGTGTATGCTTTTCCAATTTTCTTTTGTGTATTTTGTGTCATACCCTGGACCAAAGGTTTAATGATTTTCTTATACTTTTGTCCTCTATTACCTTTAACCTGTGAATTCATATCATGATTTTTCATGTGTGCACATGTTTTTTGTAGTATTGTCTGATACTGCTTTAAATCTTCACTAGTATAAATACTCTTTCGTGGATTTTTATGTAGAACAAGTTCGAGAAGACCATCAGTTCCACGGAAAATTTCTTTATCAATTACAATATTGTTTTCATCATTAATTCGAAAATTTGATCTCCCTAACTTGTTTGAATTTGATTCAACGTCAAAGTATGGACCATAGATTTTATCATGATCTGAATTTGAAAGTATGGCTTCATTAATCGGAGTACTTTCATTGAAGCTATTTGAAGGTGTTTTAAATGAAGAGTCGTCATCGGCTAACATTGAATTCGTTAATGATAAATTTAAATCTCTCTCTAGAGAAATTTTTTCATCTTCTTCTTCTATAGGACTTTTAAATTGAAGACGACGTTTTACAGTAGGTGGTTTTATTTCTTTAAATTCATCATTTATGTTTTCATTATTTTTCACATTTTTCGCGATTTTCTGTAAGGGTTCAACAATTGTTTTGAACGTGTTTTCAATTTCAGTATCTTTAATCAATTTTCCAGTCTTGAGGAGCATATACTTTTTCTTTAAAGCTTTCTGTGTATTTATAAGATTTTTAAGCGTATTCATATTCGTATCCATAGCTATTTAGAGTGTTAGATTACTTCTAATAGGATCTGAAGAATGGGTAGTCCAATACAGGACGGTTCAATACAGGACGGTTCAATACAGGTCGGTTCAATACAGGGCTATTCAATACAGGGCTGTTCAATACAGGGCTGTTCAATACAGGGCTGTTCAATACAGGGGTTGTTCAATACAAGGCAGTATAATACAGGTAATATTAAGATAGGTGTATTAATATGAAAAGCAGTTTCACGACTGTATCAATTTATAAAATAACTGTTTCTTTAAAAGATTTTTTATACCGTCCATTTTTAACGCAACTATCTTTATCAATAACTAAAAACCCATACAATTCTTTCCAGCATTCTGAACACAACTCTTTAAACTGTTTGAACGTCATATCTGAATTAATATGATCATTAAAAATATGTTTCAAATTAAGATCATCTTGCTTGAAAAGAATTATATAGTTAGCGTTATCTCGAATCAAATGTTTTGGAATGTGTGTATATGATTGGCATAAGTAGAAGCTATCTACACCGCTATGTCGACCCATACAAAAGTAGTCTCTTATGGTATTTTGTTTTTCACAAGCTACATCGTCAAATATGAAAACTGAATTGGGTTTAGCCTTAGAAGGCAGCATAACTTCACAATTATTTGAAAATTCATAATAATGCATTTCTTTTATTGATTTTATAACCTTTTTTAGATATGCATATTTTGGTTGATGCAATGATTTTGAATAAAGGTATATATTTTCAAACTTTAAACCATTGACATCTAAAAGAATGCTTAACATAACGTTTGTTTTCCCACAATTAGATGGGCCTACAATTATTCCTCGAATACTATTTGGAAATAATGTTCCATGCTTCTTTTTTTGTTTTACATTTCCATCAAAGTTTTGTACAGAAATAGCTTCTTGCTGTCTTACAAACTTCATTTTGTAGAATGAGGCTTTTACACATAAATCCCCGTGTTTTATAAACATTATTTCATAATCGCTCCATGCGTCTAAGAAAACAGTTATATAATGATTGATTTTAAGACCCACTCTGTTAGTTTGAATAATTCAGTTCAGGGAAACGGATTGGTTAATTCAATAATAAACAAACTTCCTTTTGAGTTACATCTACCATCTTATAATTTTTGTGGACCTGGAACTAAACTTAAAGAGCGTCTTGCTAGAGGAGACCGTGGAATCAACCAATTGGATGAAGCTTGTCGAGAACATGATATTGCATACAGTAAAAGCAATAATTTGAATTATAGACATACAGCCGATAAAATTTTGGGTGAGAAATCCTGGCAGAGGTTTAGAGCTAAGGATTCAACACTACCAGAAAAAATAAATAGTCTTTTAGTTACGAGCATGATGAAGGCTAAATCTACTCTTGGAATGGGTATATCATCAAAAACAAAAACAAAGAAAGTCCGTCAGTGCCCTAGGATTAAGAAAACAAATCTATTCAAAAATGCGGTAAAAGAAGCCAGAGCGGCAATAAAAAATCTGAACACTGAAGACTCAAATAAATTAGCAACAACGGCTTTACATGCAGCCAGACAAATAATAAAGAAAAAACGTAGGAGTATAACACTTCCTAGAGTAATACCAATTCCCAAAGTTGGAGGACTTTTACCATTGCTACCTATCTTAGCAGGGTTATCAGCTGTAGGTTCTCTTACCGGTGGTGTTGCAGGAATGGCGAAAGCTATAAACGATTCAAAGATCGGAAGACAACAATTGGAAGAAAATAGACGTCACAATAAAGCTATGGAAACAATAAAACTTAAACAAGGAAAGGGCCTTTATCTGAAGCCATATAAAACTGGTTTGGGGTTATTTTTAAGTCCGCAAGAATCAAAAAACTATTAAAAATGCTACCCAACCGCCCTCTCACTAACATAGATATATCGCATTTTGGCAAAAACTATATCCCAAATTTCCGAGGCGTTTTTATGAGGGATGAATTGCCAAACAAACCATTTAAAAGAGAGAGTGGAGTCGTAAATTTAGATGATAATAGTGGGATCGGTACCCATTGGGTAGCATATAACACAAATAAAAATAATGTACAATATTTTGATAGCTTTGGTAATTTAAGACCTCCCCAGGAAATAGTAAGATACTTGCATGGAAATAATATTTATTACAATCATAAATGTTTACAGCGTTTTAATACATTTAATTGTGGACATTTATGTTTGAAGTTTCTTGTTGATCAGAATAAATAAGCTATACATTATAAAATTCGTTTCATTTCTTTTCCACTGATAATGTCGATAACACTTACACTGAGCGGGAACAAGTCTACTCTCACAACAGAGTACTTTCCACCAATAGTATTAGACTCGAATTATGTTTGTGGATTAGTGGATTTCCAAACATACAACTCCATACCTAACGTTGATGTAATGAATAATTTATTTCATTTAGGTAATGATGTAATTAAACTTCCTATTGGCTCTTACGAAATTGAAGATATAAATAATTTTATTCAAGAAGGGCTTTTAAAAAAAAATAATACGGCAAGCGTAAAGATCAGAGCAAATAACAACACTTTAAAATGTGAAATATACTGCAGTGAAGACATAGATTTTTCACATCCTAATTCCATTGGTTCACTACTGGGGTTCAGTAACAGAAAACTGGTTGCAAAACAAATGCATGAGTCAGATCTTTACGTTGATATCAATCGTGTAAATACGGTGAGAGTTGAGTGTAACTTAATTGACGGAACATTTATAAATAACCAATCTGCGCATATACTTCATCAATTTTCAATCAAAGTCAGTCCAGGGTATAAAATAATTGAGGTTCCTAAAAATGTTATTTATTTACCAGTGAACGTGAAGAAGATAAGTTCAATAACAATAAATTTGTTAGATCAAGACGGAAACCTTATTAACTTTCGAGGTGAATTAATAACGATACGATTACACCTCAATCACCAAAAATGATAATTTATAATACTATATCTGATGCTAATAATTCCTATAAAAGACAGGGTTCACCGGGCTCTATAATCAATGCTTCATCAACTCCTAAAGCAACAGTACAAACGCTAACAGAAGCAAACCAATTGTTTTTATTATCATTAGGATTCACATTGAAGAAAAGAAAATAATAAATTCAATTTAACAAAGTAAGATATGCTGAATATTTTTCAAGAACCAACATTTGATGATAGTATTTCAAAATACGAATATCATTCCTATTCCCCGTATTTAAACAACTTCGGTAAAAATGACATCATCCACATCTGTGTGCAACATCAAAATCTCAATATATTACCTTCGGAAAGTTACATTTATGTTGAGGGGACTGTATCGAAAAATGATGGATCGGAAGTCAAAAAGACACAACTTGTAAACAATTGTATAGCATTTCTCTTTGATGAGATCCGATATGAACTGAATGGTATTGAAATAGATAGTAATCGTAATGTTGGAATCACAACTTCTATAAAAAATTATATTTCTTTGAATCAAAATGAAAGTGTTATGTTGTATAATGGAGGTTGGTGTCCAAATTCTTCATTAAACTTAGATGGACCATATTTTAATTTTTGTTTGCCGCTAAACAAACTTTTGGGTTTTGCAGAGGATTTCAAAAAAATAATTCCTAATGCTCGACATGACTTAATTCTAACCCGTTCTCGTACTGATGAAAATTCACTAATAGCTGATGCAGATGAACAAGCGAAGATAACATTACTCAAAGTTCAATGGAAAGTTCCGCATGTTCACCTTACTGATTCTTTGAAATTGAACCTATTCAAGTCTATAAATGATAATGATACTATGAAAATTGCATTTCGTAATTGGGATTTATATGAATATCCTGTCCTACCTACAAGTGACCATCATATTTGGAATGTTAAGACCACTTCACAAGTTGAAAAGCCTAGATACATTATTGTTGCGTTACAAACTAACAAGAGAAATCAACTGAAAGAGAATCCTACCTATTTTGATCATTGTAACGTTACCAACGTAAAGGCATATTTAAATTCTGACGTTTATCCATACGAAGACCAAAATATATCATTTAAAAACAACAACTTTAGTATTATTTATCAGATGTACTGTGAGTTTAGAAAAAATTATTATAATTGTTCAGTTGCAGAGCCATTGCTAACAAGAACTCTCTTTAAATCACAAGCACCGATTTTTGTGATTGATTGTAGACATCAGAATGAAATAGTGAAAACTGGACCAGTTGATATTCGTTTGGAAATTAAAACAGCTAAAGAACTACCTCCAAATACATCAGCGTATTGCCTTATGCTGCATGATCGAATAATAAATTACAATCCTCTGAGTCAATTAGTATCTCGAAATATTTAAAGATTTAGTTCAATATAGCTTATAATCAAGAACACACGAACCCTAGCAATGGCATTCATCATTGACATTCAAGGTTTTAGAGGTCCCAATGACAAGTTGATAGTTAAGGAAATAGCTATTCTGCGTGGCTGTAGCCATCAGCACTTCATTATAACACCTCCGTTTGACTTTAAGCATTTACCAACAACATTAAAAAGACAAGCAAAATGGCTATATCAAAACCATCATGGTTTGCACTGGAATGGCGGATTCACCAAATATAATAAAGTGGAAGAATTTCTTCGAGATAATATTATAAATCACATTGTTTATGTAAAAGGCGATGAAAAATTACAATGGATAAAGCGACTACTAAATGAAAACGTTGAAGTAATAAATGTTGAAAATATAAACTGCCCCAACTTCAAAGAACTGAAAAGACTTTTTCCAAGTGAGACAAGATGCTTATCACATAGCAAATGCTGTGCCCTGCAAAATGTATTTTTAATTAATAATTTTGTATGCAGCCAGAATCTAAAGTTTTCCTAAAAATGTAATGTGAAATAAAAAGCAACAATTTTTTTTTTTTTTTTTTTTTTTTTTTTTTTTTTTTTTTTTTTAATGTTCTTTATTTTAAAAATTCCTTAAGCTTAACATTTTTTTGTTTTGTTTTTTCTTATATAAATAGGTTAATAAATAAAAATAATTTACTTAAAATTAACAATATTTCTTTTTTGTTTTTAATGTGTATTCATTTGATAATGACCCCATGCGTAGGTGCTTACTCCATCTTCCCTTATATATCTCTTATCATCAAGATGACTTAAAACAATCTTATTTAGCTGTTGTGTATAGATTTGGTGAGCAAAATATCGAAAAACAAACATTTCACTATGAAAAATTCGTTTGTTATACAAACAATCCTTATAGCTGGCTAAATTTATATCATTCAATGCTATTTTCTTGACGCCTTTAGCTTTTTTTACTTCCGTTTCTTCAACAGAATAAGAATACATTTTCGATCTTAACCCAATAAATTCCTTCATTATCTCCCCAGAATTTTCATCTTTCATCATACCCAAGACTTTTTTATTTTTTATTGGAATATTATAGGGATTATCAACTGAGTATGCAGAAGTATCGAAATATGAATCAATATCATGTTGAATATCATTATAAAAATCGTGAGTTTTTATTGTATATATAAATGAATCTGTATCCATATAGTTTAATTTTAAACAATTACCATATTTGGGTTGCATATAGCTATAATGGAAGTCATACATTTTCCATTTAGAAAACTCTAACACACAAAATCCCAAGTACAACGGCTTATCGTAATAAGTATTAACTCTTTTCATTTGAATTGCCGTCATTTCATCAGTGAATTTAGTTAAACTATGGAAATTCGGTTTTGCTATTAAAGCTCTAGCTCCTAGACGTTTTTTGTGACTCCCCCAAGAGGTTACAATCTTAACATCTTTTCTTTTATCTACGTTTTCCATAGTTTTCCCAAAAACACTATTGTTCATTAACTTAAAGAAATTTTTCTCAAAATCGCTCGTAGCTAAGGTGCGATGTTGATTATTCAAATCAATATATTTTTGAAGCCACCTAGATTGTTTAAACTGTAAAACTCTATGTATACGAATGAGTTTTAACCCATTTTTAATACATTGTTGTAGATTTTTATAATGTATAACATAATTTTGTTTTGGAGTTAAATCTGCTATTAATTTCGAAAACTTTGATTGATTTACTTTTTTGTTTTGCACACAAAATGGTAAATCATTATGACATTCATGCAAGGAATCTGGGTATTCTAAGTCTACTTCATATATATACCCGACTTCCGAGTCATCTGAAATATTCATTAAATCAATGTTTTGAATATTATTAACCCATTTAATAGATGAATAAGGTAGAGGACAAGACATTGCCCACCCATATAAATTGTTGGCATCAACATACATCAAATACTGTGAATCTTTTGTTTCATCATAGTTTTGCATATATTTATTGTTGGCAACTGAGTGGCGATGTGAACATTGAGAGATGCCTCCTCTAATACCCTTCTTTATGAAATTATATATTTCAATGTCTTGAATAAGATCCAGCTTTATATGGGTTTTTCTAAGCATTGCATCCCAAGATAACCCTGGTGCTGTGTAATAATGACAGGGATCAAGTTCGTAAATACTTTTACAAATAATTTTAAAATTTTCAAATATGTCAGCTAGTAGAAGAACGTCAGTTTTTAAATATAACTCCATATAATCTGAAAGAGTCTGACATTTAAAAACTGTCCATACTTTTTTAGCATGATTGTATTCGCTATCGGAGCAAGCTTCACCAGTCAATTTATTTTTAAAACACTCTTGAGGAGGAAGGGTTTTTTCCTCTAAACTCTCCCATGTTTTTACATGATCATAGGGAAATACACCTTTCCTTGTCAGAAGCTTAAACTCTTCTTCAATTGGAAAATTAGATCTTATTAATTTAAAATCACTTGGTGTTAAGTCTTTTGTAAGGGAATCAATGCTAGAAGGCATAAAACGTAGAGAATCCAAAAATCTCAGTTCTATAGTTCTGTTATCAAACGTATGTAATGTCTTTGAAACAGAAATATAGCGCTCCTTATTAAGAGGAATGCAAGAAATATTTCCGTTGTATGAAGCAAGTTCTTTGATAAGTAAATGCGAATCATACCCGGTGAAATTATGGAACAATATTGGGAAAAATTTAGGTTTTTGGTAAATCAAATTACATTTATTATGCGCTGGGCCATTATATTTGCCTGTATAATGACAATGATCTGCAACTCGATCTGTTCCTAACTCTTTGTTGCAGATATGACATAATGGACAATTTCTTTGATATTCTAAATCAATTTCTGATAAAAGTAGCATGGGTTTAGAATTTCTTTTATGTAATTCATAGCAATCTTTTATCAGAGAACTAACAAAATCTTTTACACAATTGCTGCCTTTAAACATTTTAAATCTATTGAGAGAACTATCACAAGATTTTATAAAGTAAGCACCTGCGCATGGGATATGTTTTTGAATATTTAAACTACTACTAATACTACTACTACTACTAGCATTACCTGGGGATCCTACTTCCTCGAGGATGCATTCGAAATCTGCATATATTGTGAAAGGCACGTCCATCTTCCGCTCAAAATGTTCAAACGATACAGTCTTTTTATCGTCGTTGGGCATTTTTGTCACCATTTTACAGCAGTTGTCCTTGTGCGTCATCAGTTTTTCTTCAGATATAAATCTTAGCAAGCACGTGTTGCAAAACCAAGATTTTCCTCTGTAGTTTTTCGCCTGCGTTGAAACAAGTCTAAAAATAAAAAATTTTAAAGAAATTAGAAAAATGTATATGTTTTAATAATAGGTAATAATCAGATCTATAATTGCAATAAAGCTTACCTTGATATGCTTTTAATCCAGACAAAGTGCGAAATTCCCTCGTTTTGCAAGAGAATTAGATTGATGTGATTTCTCTTCTCCTGTGGTGTAATGTAATAGGGTCCTACTACTATCTTCTTCTCATCGTCAAATCCAAACACATTGATGCTTAAAGTAGGGTTTAGTGTTTCAAACTTAGAAATATCGCTAAGTCTTAAAGGAAATTGCAGATCAGCGAAATCAATTCTGATGTTATTTTTATAAATCGTTCGTGAACTGATATCTCGTATCTTGTATGTTTCAGGTTTATGGGTATTGTTCTTTCCTTTGCTAAAAAGTGCTGAGATGATGGCCCATTTGAAACAATACTCATCAGTGTTGTGAACGTTTATACAGGCTCTTTTTCTAGAAAGAAAACTAGGCAACGGTATATGTCTTGAACCTTTGATTGGTGTGTATTGATTTATGTTTATTTCCACGTGACATATCCGCAGCAAGGCCCATCCACTGTCTTTTTCTTGAAATTCTTGCATTTTCGTGTCAATTTCATCTATCATATTCCTATATGAAGAAATTATATCACTGCCTTCAAGTGCAATTTCCATTTTTGTGTTGAAACTTTTAAGACTTAGCTCCATTTCATCCTCCGACGTAAATTTAATATACTCAGCAAACAATTCTAAGTTGAACTTAACACTTTGCAACTTTTCCAGGTGATCTTTCAATTTTCCTAGAATTGCTGACTCTGCTTCATTGAGAAACTCAGGGGGACTTAGGTTTTCTTCACTCTTGTTTTTATAAATGAGAGTTTCTACTCTCCCATTGAAACAACTTTTCAGCACCAGGAAGTCATCAGAAAGGAGTTCTGCAACAAGTCGCTTATGGACATTTCGCCGTACATGGTTTGTCCAATCTCTTGCATTGATGTTCAGCTCACACACATCACAATATTTTATTGCAGACTTCTGAGTTTCTTCTGCGTTCGAAAACATGGCCTCTATCAAACTGATGTGTTCAATACTTTTTAAGTGATTATCCCACTGACAAAATATAACATCTTTTTCGCAGATTTCGCAACGCGTTTTCGCTGGTTCAGCTTGAGTCGAGCAATCACCGTTTTGGAAGATTTCATGATCCAAAGAACTGTCTTCAAATAAAAGTTCTTGTTGCATTTTTAAATGTGCCTTGCTCTTCAAATGGTTATTCCATTGACATGGGATCACATTTTTATCACACACCACACATAATCTTTTTGCAGGGGCAGCTTCTTTCGAGCCATCCATTTTCTCAAATAATTGCTTAACCAATTCCGAATGAGTATTGGTTTTAGCATGATCAATCCACTGCCCCTTTTTAACACTTTTTTCACACACATAGCAAAAGTTTTTATTTTCACCGTTAACCGATTCCCTTAAAGACGTATGAATTTTCATATGTCTTTTCAAATTAAAATTTTTGGAAAACGATTTCCGCAAACTTCACATAAAAACGACTTCATGATTGAATTGATTTTTGGGTCGTACCGGGGTGAGGTATTCTTTAAGAATAAGAATATTTTGAATATATCAGCTAGGTTTGTATATAGCTCAAACATCTTGAATATCAAAACCGAGTTAGTAGATAATCAGACTCCCTTTAGTAAGTAATCTACACCTCATAAATTTAGTATTTTATTATTTTCTAATGAATCTCTGACTATGTACTGTAGATAAGTATACATCATAATTTATTCATCTAGGATTTTCTGATGTTCATCATGCTTTAAAAATTGACACATATTACTTTTGGTAAAATATTTATATTTCTGATTTTCTAGTGGTCTCATAACTTAAAAAGTAAGTTTACATGATGATGGTATACGTGAAGATAGTTTATAATTTATTCTTTTTAAATTTACTGACCATCCTTTGACCCAATAAATTTAGTATCTATGATTTTTTAAGAAAAAATGCTATTAAGTTTGTATTTTATGGTTTTCTAGCTAGCAAACAGATTTTGAAACTGTAATATGCTTTTCTCGCCTTAATAACTTGTTACATGCCCAATATAAAAACCTTAAAAGTATATTTAAATACTATTGATTTTGTATGAATTCAGTTTAATTTATTTTCGCTGATTAACCAGAGGTAAACATGTTGAAACCTGTCAAACTCTTCCCCTCATAAAGTAAACACTTTTACGCAAATGAAATGAAAAGAGGCAATTAAAAACAAAATATGTATGCTCAGAACATGTAAGGTTTATTTAATAATTTACAGTTCTTCTTCAATTTTAATACTAGCAGTTCGTCCTAACGGACATAAATAGGTAAAGTTGAATGAACCTCGATTGATTTCGGTTATTGCAGCGTCTGACAATTTGTTGTATCGCATTGGGAAGAAAGTCTGAAAGAAAAAAGTCTTTAGTATTTACGTTTTTAAACGTTTTAAGAAATAAAAATGGGAAATTACCTGAAATTCGCCCAAATCAGCAACAATTCGTTCTCCAAATTTCGTAACACAACGTTTCAGTTTACCAATACGATATTTTTCATTTTGTTTTAATTCAATAACCTTTTTACAAGGCTTGAACAAAACTTCCTCTTCAACTTGTAAAAGTTCTTCTCTGAGATTCATCGTCGACGGTATGAGATACATCCTAAACTGAAACAGCTATTTATACAGAAATTTCTGAAAAAAAAATGTGGAAGGAATTTAGTTTTAATCACACCAAATTGGACAACGGAAATTTTTATGATAAGAAAAGTAAACCTAACCAACCCGCCAACATATCTCCTTGAAGATTTTAATGGTCAACCTATTAGTGGATGTTTTTACGAAAAAGAATTACAAAAGACTAAATACCCTCATATTTATCTCGTGGAAAAAGTACTTAAAAGTAATGGAGACAATGTATATGTTAAATGGCTCGGCTTCCCACCGACTAACAATTCATGGATTAATAAATCACAATTATTATAAACGACATAAAATATTTGTTTCCTTTCTATTATTTCTTAAATTGTTTTTCATAAATTACTATCAACCTTCAAACAACCAATGCATCTTAAAGTCAATGAACTCCCACTGATGTAATATGATCTCATTACCATACAAAACTCATATACCCATACTCTAATGAAATCTACCTACAAACCATACAAGAATCCCTTTTTTCTAGCATCCTACTGTACAGTGTACATACACCGCATCCTCCACGTCAATATTCAAGCTAAAAACATAAAAAAATTTTGTAGGTACATCACTAACCGCAATTCACAGTCACGAAAACTAAATTCACACCAAAATTCACAATTTACAACAACAAAATACATTTTACCCAAATGCTCTATTCCTCAAGTCCGATATTTATACTACTGTATAGTTGTTGTAATTAACATGCATGAAATTTTCCCATCCCTATTCCCATGCCCAAAAAGTATATTCTTACAGTCCCAACAATAGTTTTCTGACAACACATTTTCCTCACAAATTTCCTTACATTTTCATTCATTATCAATTCGAAATTTCCTATCACATTTTCAATCCCCACAAATTTCATCCACCTTTTTTTTCCACACACACAAGCACACACATGACACTCAATGCATACTGCCCATGATACTACACCAACGAGCCAGTGTCATAGCTGTCCTCCTTTAGGAGCAATTTTGATGCTCGGAGCACATTTTTTACACTAGGGAGGAGCATTTTATTCCTCAAGTCCGATATTTATACTACTCGCACACTCAAGGGGATAATACTACCTCTATTATGTAGACACAGTGTGAGCACTAGGAAAGGGAGAGAGGGGTTGAAAGGAGGTGTCGGTGCACATTGGTTTTGAATTCCTGAATATTGCAATGGCTGGGAAAGACAGAGTGTGGCAAGGTATTCCACATTCGCGTAGTACGGCTAAAGAACGAATCTCTGTACTTGACAGTACGACCGAAGTTGGGCTCGAAGGTATATTGATGAGCATTCCTAGAAGCGCAAGTATTACAGTTGAACTGTTTAAGTGGAGGAATGCAACTGGCTATTTCTCTAGAGCCTAGAACATAAACCGTTAAAATAACGGTAAAAGAGGGTGAGACAAGAAACATTTCGACGATGTTCAAGCGACTTAAATGATCTTATGATGGTAATATCACCAATCAATCTGATTTATCTACGTTCAATACTGTCCAAGAGGCTTAAGTAAGTTGAAGGAGCACCAGCCCAGATATGGGAGTTATACTCAAGCTTTAGACGTATATAAGTTATGTAGATAACAGCCAGATCAGAAGGGGAGAAAAACTTCTTGCATCTCCTTAGAAAACCCAAACGTATTGCGGCATTTTTGGCGACATCGCGTATGTGATTTTTTTTTTTTTTTTTTTTTTTTTTTTTTTTTTTTTTTTTTTATTTGCAATGACTGGACAATTCAGAGTAGATTATTGTAATATTCGTGGGCTAAGGGCAAATTTTTTATTGGCGTACCGCCATACTGTTTCATACAGGCCAGCTGTTTTGGCACTAAGTGAAACCCAAGTAGATGAGGATTCCGATCCTGCTGAATTTTTTATTCATGGGTATAGCTTAGTGCCTTTATTCTTTTCCCACCATGGCCTCGCCATATACATTAGGAATGATGTTGCTTATCAGCTCTTACCACAATATGGTCTTTGCACCAATTCCTTTTTTAATTATATGTGGTTTAAATTCTCCGTAAATAAGCAAATCATTCACTACTGCTTCCTTTATCGAAGCCCAAATTTAGACAGAGTATCAACTTCTCGTGAATTTGATGCTTTGTCTGACTCCATCCAAAGAATTGTTTCGTCCTATCCTCGCACTGAAATCGTTGTTACGGGCGATTTCAATGTACACAATTCTTCATGGCTTCAACATTCAGGCCAGACAACACCCGATGGAGTGTGTGCAGAAATCTTCGCTGAGTTGAACCACCTAACTCAGCTGGTCAACGAGCCCACCCGAATATCGGACGTTGAAGGTCGAGCAGAAAACACTCTTGACTTGTTTCTTACCTCTGACCCTGATAAGTACACTGTTAGTGTTCTATCTCCTCTAGGCACATCTGACCATTGTGTCATATCAGCTAATTTCTCGTGTAAAAACTCTCCAGTTAAAGAAAGAGCTCCTACGAGAACCGTTTGGCAATACGAGAAAGCCAACTGGGACGGTCTCAATAATTACTTCAGGATCTTTAACTGGTCACTTTGCTTCCTCGATAGTGACGTTGACGCCAGCGCTGATATGATCACAAGTTTAATTCTCCTGGGAATGAGAACTTTTATTCCGAATAGGGTTAAAAGTATCAGACCTAAGGAAAACGCATGGTTTGATGCGAGCTGTAAAGAGGTTATTAGGGCCAAAGAGGTAAGTTTCCGTTGCTATAAAGCCAACCGTACTGAGGAAAGCCGGAAAAAGTTCAAACAAGCCAGGAAGGCCTGCAACGCCCATATTCGACGAACCAAATTTTTACATGACCAAAAATTACGGCAAAAAATACTGCAATGTCCCAAAGGCAGTAAAAATTTTTGGTCATTTGTAAAAAACATGAGGAATTCTTCATCTTCTTCGGTTCCTACGCTCGTTGTCAATGACACTCCATTTGTTAGCTCTTTAGAGAAAGCTAATCTCTTTGCTAGGCAGTTCGCCGCCAATTCTACGCTGCCAGTGAGTGTTATGACTCCGCCTGTACTTGAGCGAGTTAGTGATTCTATGGGACCAATCTTTTTTCGCACTCGTACTGTGGCAAGAGTCCTAAGAGATCTAAACACACATAAATCCGCTGGTCCGGATGGTATCCCCGCTATTGTTCTGAAGAGGTGTTCTTCAACGCTGGCAAAACCACTGCGTAAGCTTTTTCATCTGTCCTACTCCTCAGGTCTCGTTCCGAGTGGATGGAAAACTGCATTTGTCCAGCCTATTCCCAAAAAAGGCGAATCTTCCTCACCCTCTAATTATCGACCGATTGCACTTACGTCCCTTCTTTCCAAGGTCATGGAAACGCTGATAAATTATCAGCTTAAGAAATATCTCGAAGACCGAAAGCTTCTTAATGACCGGCAGTACGGCTTTCGCAGCAATAGGTCCACTGGTGATCTCATGGTTCATCTCACCGAACAGTGGAGCAAATCTTTACATCGCTTTGGAGAAAGTAAGATTATTGCACTTGATATTTCAAAAGCATTTGATAGGGTTTGGCATCAGGCCCTCTTATCGAAAATGCGTGCTTTCGGTTTTCACGAATCCCTGCTTCATTGGATTAGTAATTACCTTTCGGATCGTTCAATACAAGTAGTATTGGATGGGTTCAAGTCTGAAAACCACAAAATAAATGCTGGTGTGCCCCAGGGCTCTGTTCTATCTCCAACACTCTTTCTCATTTTTATTAATGATCTCCTGTCTGCAACTTCTAATCCAATACATTGTTTCGCTGACGATAGTACTCTTAGCTTTTCATATTCGTTTTCAGACTCACATCCCTCTTCTTCGGATGTGGAACTGCAACGACAAAATATGATAAGTTCATTAAATTCCGACCTAAACAGCATTCTACAATGGGGATTAAAAAACCGCGTGGAATTTAATGCTTCGAAAACGCAATGCTGTCTTGTATCGTTAAAGCGAGATATACCCCAATTGCCATTATCCATGGATGGCACTTGCATCGGGGAGACTGAACATCTCGATATTCTCGGTATGTGTATCACCAACCACCTTTTGTGGAACGAACACATACGCGATGTCGCCAAAAATGCCGCAAGATGTTTGGGTTTTCTAAGGCGATGCAAGAAGTTTTTCTCCCCCTCTGATCTGGCTGTTATTTACAAGACTTATATACGTCCAAAGCTTGAGTATAACTCCCATCTCTGGGCTGGTGCTCCTGCAACTTACTTAAGCCTCTTGGATAGTATTGAACGTAGAGCATTTAAATTGATAGATGACAATATCATCATAAGTTCATTTACTACGCTTGAACATCGTCGTAAGGTCTCTTGTCTGACTCTTTTTTACCGTTACTTTAACGGCTTATGCTCTAGTGAAATAGCCAGTTGCATTCCTCCCCTTAAACAGTTCAACCGTAATACTCGCGCTTCTAGGAATGCTCATCAGTATACCCTCGAGCCCAACTTCGGCCGTACTGTCAAATACAGAGATTCGTTCTTTAGCCGTACTACGCGAATGTGGAATGCCTTACCACACTCTGTCTTTCCTAGTCATTGCAATATTCAGGAATTCAAAACCAATGTGCACCGACATCTCCTTTTAAACCCTCTCTCCTCTTCCTAGTGCTCACACTGTGCATCTGCATAATAAGGGTAGTAATATCCCCTTGAGTGTTTGCTTATTATAAAAAAAAAAAAAAAAAATAAATGTGATCGTTCCACAAAAGGTGGTTGGTGATACACATACCGAGAATATCGAGATGTTCAGTCTCCTCGATGCAAGTGCCATCTATGGATAATGGCATATTTTGTGGTTTTCATCCAATACAACTTGTATTGAACGATTCGAAAGGTAATTACTAATCCAATGAAGGAGGGATTCATGAAAACCGAAAGCACGCATTTTCGATAAGAGAGTCTGGTGCCAAACCCTATCAAATGCTTTTGAAATATCAAGTGTAATAATCTTACTTTCTCCAAAGCTATGTAAAGATTTGCTCCCATGTTCGGTGAGATGAACCATGAGATCACCAGTGGACCTATTGCTACGAAAGCCGTATTGACGGTCATTAAGAAGCTTTCGATCTTCGAGATATTTCTTGAGCTGATAATTAATCAGCGTTTCCATGACCTTGTAAGAAGGGACGTTAGTGCAATTGGAAGATAGTTATAGGGTTTGGAGGATTCGCTTTTATGGCAGCATCGAATTAACAGCAAACTATTCTGCAAGCAAATCGGCTTTATCAATCGAGCTTACAAAAGGAGTGTCATTAAAAACAAGCGTAGCAACCGACGATGACGTAGATTAGGTTAGGTTATAAGTTAAAGTGGTTGTCCTTGAAGAAGTAGGACATACTTAGGCCAGTTTAAAGGAGTTTTAAAAATAAACATTTCAACATTATTTTATATTTGTTAATATATTTCAAAAACTTGATATGATAGAATTGTTTAGACGACGAAAACTGTGTGTCCGTTGAGAACTAGGGCCTAGTGACTTACAATTCTCAACCATTCTTGCGTGCTAGTATGGGATTGAGGGGACCTAAAGTCTTAAGGCTAATCCGAATGCCAAATTTTATAAAGCACTTTTTATGACAAGAATTACTCTTGGAGGATTTTTCAATTTCTCACAAGAGGCAATACTCGTGAAAAACTTTATGTGGCACAGGCATTAATTGAACCCAAGACCTCTGGCACGACAGTCCAACGCACTAACCATAATGTCACGGGTACTACTCGACGTATTTGTTTACAAGAACAAAAGTTTTACTTTCAATCTGTTTCAACTTTTTTAAAGAATTCCAGTCTCATAGGTCATAGATGTATGGGTCAACAATGAGGGTTAAAAAGTCGTTAGTTTTTAATAAGTCCTCTTTCATAAAAACTGGATAAATGCGACAGGTAAGAGTTGACAATTTGTAAAAAAAAATTTCTGACAATTGTCAAGATTTCGGATCATACAAAAATTGTCATGATAAGAGATTTTTTTTGAGAAATGTCACAAATCCCCCGACAAATTTGTAATGACAATTTTTTAATGGAACAGTGAAAAAATACAAATTACAATTTTGTCAGAACGAAATTGACAATTGACAAGTGCCCATTTTTCCATAAACAATTTCAAATTCCATGTTTTCAAGTGAGAGTGATGAAGAATTGGATATAGAATTTCGGGAAGTTCACCGTTTCCGAGTGCCGAGAGTAAATAATGGTTCAACTTAATGAAAAATTTTTATACAAAGCGTTCAACAACTCCAGCAAATTAGTCACAGTGTGACAGTGAAAAAATTGTCGTTGTATTTAACTGACAACTGTCATAATTGTGTCACCTCTCAATACATTGTGTAGTGAAAACTTGTCAAAAAAAATTAAGTACGACGAATTTGTAGAACTGTCACTGTCAACTGTCCAGATCATCATTAAAAATATAATAATCACAAACGGGATATCTTCAAAATTCTGCTCGTGTTTTTACTTAAATATTGTGTTCTTTCGATTACACATCAGCGCTAGTGGTACATATGTAGTTGCAAATTATTTAAATGATAATTTTAAATAAGTAAAGATCTATCTAAAGCTAAACCAAAATCCCATTCAAGCTCCCAAAAGTTTATTTTTAACCAATAAATTTATAAACATCCTCATAATGTTTCTCCATAATTTTCACCTAGTATTTAAAAACAAAAAATAAATTATATTTCTTTCGCTTTGTTTGAGCGTAGCGTTAAAATAAATAAATTTAAATTTATATTCCACTCATGTAAAGAAGGGGTGCGTATATGGGATGCAGTCTACGTACGTAACATTTATAAGGCAGATAGGTATTTAAGATCGTTGGTACTGGCGTCCGTCGTCGTTTTCGTTGTCGTCATCGTCGGACGGCCGGCGGCGCGCGGCGTAGTTATTGTTAATTGTTTGTAGATACTTTTTCTATGTAAGAAGATGCAACAGATTATGTCTATTGAGGTAATTCTTAGTAAGGTTGACCTTTTTTCAATAAAATTAATCTTAGAGGATTTAAGATTAAAAATATAACCTTTACCACCTTAATAAGATCTGTGAATTATCTTAAACTAAAATATTTCAAAATAGGTTTACTTGTACATTAAAATAGGAACCTATTTATAGTAAAAACAATTGAAATTTCTTTCAGCTGTTGGGGCATCTGTTGCTTGAGATGAAGTTCAATGTTCTTTTGCATTGTTGTCTTCTAAAATAAGTGCATCATAATAGTTATCTCAATGAGATTGAGTTACGAGTACATCAGACAGCAGGTGTCTTGTAGAAGATGTGATATATGAGTATTTCTGTTCTTCTATTTTCTAAATTTTATGAATGGAAACTTCTTTAGGTATTTTATTGTATCGCGTATGAAGTAGTGCTCCGTATTTAACATACACCAAAGAATAGTTTTAGGTTTTCCAAGTGTGGTAATTTTTCAAGCATGTGCTTAGATACTTTATCAAAAAATGAAGTGATTTGTATAGAAGTTGTTTCTCAAGTGCCTGTTGCGTGGCGTCTAAAGAAGTAGAAAATATTCAGTTACAAATACGAACAGGAAGTAAGAAGTTGAATAACATGACTTTTGAAGATGCATACATAGAACATGTTCTATAAGGTGGATCTTTTTAGCTTTGAACTTGGTGTAAGGTATTTTATGCAGACTATAAGGCTAATTTATGTTGTTTTGATTAAAAGGTAAGGTCACTCTAGATTTTTTTTAAAAACTATTTTTTAACTTCCCATTTGAACATCATAGTTATGTTCAAATGGTAGACATGTGCATTCAAGAACAAGACAACATTCTCTACAGGTTTTTTTATCAAAAACCACCTCTGTCTACTAACTCCTACACTCACCTCCCCGCAGTGAACATCGGGTAGCTAGTACCTGAACTGGAGATTGGGTTCCATTCTTATTGGAAAGTTGTAAGGGGTACCAAACGAAAGAGGGGGAGAGTTGTTTCCACTATAAGGCACCTCTAATTTCATCCAGACGGCAGCGGTCCTTCAGGTTGAAGGTTGTGCGTCAGAGTGACTTCCTGATTAGGTAAAGAGAAACTAGTTGCTAAGCGCCAAAAAGTTTTGCGTTGACAACCCACGCAAAACGAATTGAGGACAACGAACTTCGGATATTCACGTGGAATGTTAGGTCACTTAATAGACCACGTGCAGCCGAAGAATTAGCGTTGGCCCTAGACTGCTAAAAAGCAGAGATCACGGCCATCCAGGAAATACTCCGGGAAAAAGAGGATACAAAACTGCTATAATTAACTTGGTGACTGCTACCGAGAAAAACTCCTCAACATCCACAAAGGAACCTGGAGTTCTCCAGATCAATCTACCGTCAACCAGATTGACCACATTGCAATCAACGCTAGACACGCTTCAACCATCATGGATGTCCGAACTTTCCGAGGAGCTAACATCGACTCGGGGCGGGCACTACCTCGTTGTATCCAAGGTAGCACTTTGGGTTTCCAGATTCAAGGCTAAACAGGGAGATGCTGGGAGAAGATACAACGTTGAACGGTTACAATCACGAGCGACCAAATCCGTCTCCGACCGAGTCACAAGTAACATCTATCGAAGGTCTCTGCCGCCAACATTATGTATTGAGAACCAGTGGCAACATTGCCAAGATACAATCAGAGAAGCCGCCTCTGACGTGCTGGGTTTCAAGCAGCCACCAATAAGAAACTCCTGGGTTTGATGAGGAATGCCGGTAGGCAAATGCAGCCAAACAACAGGCACACAAAGCGGAGATGCATAGAAGGACGAGAGCTGCTCACGAACTCTAGAAGAGGAACACCGAATTCTCAAAAGGAAAAAGAGAGAGCATGAAAAGCGTGCGGTCGAAGTTGTTGAGAGGTTGAAAAGCAGAAATGAAGTTCGAAAGTTGTATGAGCCTGAAAAATGGATTGAGAAATAAGTGTAAAAAGCAAACTTTTGGATTCAATCGTCAAGGAAAAGGAAGAACGCCGGGGTTAAGAATTTGTTATGGACTAATTGGAAAACAACATTGAAGAGATTGTCTACGATTCAGCAACTGGACTGGCTTTTGAATCTTGGTACAATCGTTTTGAAGGCGTATTCATTGTCGATGGGACATCCCTTGATGATTCAGCAAAGGTTCGTCTTCTCATGGAAAAAATGAACTCAATCGCTCATGAAAATATACCAACTTGATTTTACCTAGAAAAGTTAAGGATTTAAATTTTGAGAAATCAATCCAAAAACTCAAAGGTATGTGTGGTCGTAAAGGTTATTTATTCAATTTTCCTTTCAGCTGTCTTCAAACATTCAAACAAAAGACAGATGATTTGGCTACCTACGCATCATTGGTAAACGGTTGTACAATGTCAATCATCTAGCACCCGGAGTCAAGTCAGTAACAGGTGCTTACCAGCAGCTTATTAATACTTTGCTTGCAGGGTTGAAAGGTGTTGCACCCTACTTAAATGACATAACCATAAGTGGCTTCAGCTGGGAAGAACATGTGCAAAGCCTTCACGAGGTAATGAAGCGCCTTTTTGGTTATGATTTTCGAGTAAAGATTCAAAAATGTTAAATGAAAAAAAGAAAATCAGAATTTCCAAAAACTAATAATTTGCACTCGTTATTCCAAAATCGGAATGAAATTTAGATTCCTTCGAAAGGCGAAAGTTCTGTACTAAACTAAAATATTAAGCAATAATAATTTTGAATTTTTTCCAACACTAAAATATTACCTTTTATCAAACATTTCCATAATATTTGATTTGTCACGTATAATTTTTCTTTCAATTCACTTT
Organism: Eupeodes latifasciatus; assembly: GCA_920104205.1. Lineage (NCBI taxonomy): Eukaryota > Metazoa > Arthropoda > Insecta > Diptera > Syrphidae > Eupeodes > Eupeodes latifasciatus. The sequence goes on along the minus strand of OV049924.1, from coordinate 177,319,510 downwards.
TCATTGCTTTCGGTATCCATCCAAGAAACCACTGAATCCATTTGCTTTTGTTATAATAATAGTATTTGTATAAATTCATTCTTTAAAAATTAAAATGTTCTCTTGGCTGGAAAGTTTGTTTTGTTGTGATTTTTCGATTTGACAGATCTCATGAGAAATAATTCGATACTCGAAAAAACTAATCCGAAAAAGGGAAAAAGTATTTATGTAGTTCTATTTTTTTCCATTTTTGAATGAATGAATGAAATCAAATGCCGAACGAAAATTACTTTCGAATAGAATAGATTTTTAAAACGAAATTTGAAGAAGATAAGGTCCTTGTTTTCTGAACATATAACATTATTAAACAAAAAGAAACTTTCCAATGATACAAAAGTTGCTAAACATTATAGTATGTATATTAAAAGTTCTAGGTTTCAAAGTCGAACTAAAAACATGCTCTTTTTACACTTTTTTTTATTATAAAACAAAAAGCGAAAGTAAGAGGAAAATACAATACAATACCCGTGTTTTGATGGAAAATCTATCCATAGTATAGTAGGATTTTACACGAATAACAAAAACAATATCCACAGTATGAACACTACCGATAAAAGTTAGAGTAGAATCTTACTATGGATGGGTTTTTGATATTTTTACGAGTCTCGAATGGATCTTATGTGATTTCGTTCTCAAATGTTGGTACGATTGATATTGCATTTGTATCTCGATGGCTGTGTTCGTTGAGTAGTTGTGCATTTAGAATCATGTGTGTTTTCCATTGGGGAAAAATCAATCTATTGCTGTTGATATAATTTAGTTTTGTTTGTGAAAATGGACTAACTGGGCTTATTTTGCAAGAGAAAACAATAAAAAAGATATTTATGTTTTGCTATGTTTCCACCAAAGGTTTATCTCAGTTTAGAATAAATAAATCTTTTTGGTGTTTCCACCGCACACAAAGTTTTAAAAATGATTAAGTTTGACAGCACTTTCTAAAATGCAAATGGTGTTTCGATGTTTCCTTTGAAGTGCAAGTGAGATAGTTTGATTCGTGTTAAACAATGAAAACTGAATAGTTCAGCACCATATAAGAATATGCTACCTACTCCTTGTGCAATTTTTTTTAATTTGATTAAAACAAAATTATATTTTTTGTTAACAAACATGCAAATAAACAGACCATAACGCATTATCTGTAAAACCAACTCCTCCACACAGGTTTTTCTTCACAAATTTTGACTCGAATCCGATCCCCGACCGGAATCGAGGTGAAATAAGCTCATTTCAACTCGATTCAGGTATATAAAGAATTAAGGCGAGCTTCAAGCTCTCTTCAACACCACATGTTAATGTAGTAGTCTACGAACAAACCCCCTTCTTGAAGTTTTTATTTTATGTCAAATTGTTTGGTTAAAACTTTGAAATCGACTTTCACATTACACAGACGTATTTTCTTGATTTTGATAAGTCAACTATCAAAAATCAGCTTTCACCCCTGGTCTGAATTTTGCTATTTTGTTTTGGAATTTGTTGATAAATTATTCTGGCAAATATTCAATTGTATCAACTTTCAAATATAAAAACCGGACTACTGCGGATCGATTTTTTTGGTAATTTCTCACTGTACTATATATGGAATACAAAAAAACGCACTTAATACAAAATAGTCATTAACTCAGTGGAGCTAACATAGAAAACTTTAATTTAAAACATTAATTAATTTAATAGTTTTTAAAAGAAGAAAACACAACTTTTTTAAAATATAAAACATCAAATAATTTTATTCAGAAACTTATGAAATATTTGACTTCAAACTTGAACATATTTTCGAGTTAATTTTTTAATTTATGAAATTTTTTAAAATCATTTTTAGACTCGCAAGCGACTGTCCATTGTGTTATTGAATTAATGAATTAAATTTTTTTTCGAGATGGTAATACTTCCATCTACTTAAAATGCCATTATTCTATTACATTTTTCATTTGCAACGAAATGTCAAATCTTTGACAGTCCAAATTGTTTTTATGTGTGTTCAGTGACGCTGTGCTGGACTGTTCTAGACAGAAAAGTACAGCTTTTTGCTGTTCATTGAGGTTTTTTCTGTGCTAACTTGTTCTACTTTCCTGTTCATTGACAAACCTAGAACAGTTTAGAACAGGATTTTCTGTTCTTGCTTTTGAGTCAGATCAGGTTAGAACAGAATCGTGAGAAATGTCAAAATCGAAATTGTCATTTTTTTTGTTTACGTTTTGATTTGGCTGTGCTTTGTGTTTTTTTTTCTCGTGATTTAAAAAAATTAAAATAAAGTTATTTTGTCAATTTGTTTTATTTGTTTAATTAAATAATTATAAAATATAATATAATAACTTTCAATGCAATTTCTTTTACATTTCATCAAAGAAAAGGTAATAACATTCGTCACACTTTCATTCCAATCATCTGAAGAGGAATCCGACGAAATATCACTATCGGTGTCCGAACCACTAACATTTTCATTTAGTATTATCTTAGCAATCACTTGATTTTCCATTTCAATAATTTTTAATAATATTTTTCACAGTAAAAACACAAAAAATGAAAAAAATAAGCGAGAAACGAAAAATTCACACAATTTGCAATTTGTTTTGTTTTTTTTTTGACAACTGACGTTTAACTGACTGTTCTAACTTGATCTGACGTTTCTCACGAAACTGTGCTGTCCTGTGCTGTTCTGATCTAGAAAAATCCTCACTGAACAGACTTTTTGTTACATTCAGATTTAGTGTTCAGTTGCAGAAAGCAAAAACAATGGCGTCCGAAAAGGAGAAAACTGAAAAGACTAAAGTAAATAATCAAGTTAAACATGTCCCAAAAGATGCTCAAGTTGTTATGTCAATTCTCAAAGAATTAAACGTAAATGATTATGAACCGAGAGTAATCAATCAATTGCTGGAATTCACCTATCGTAAGTATTTTACACTAAAAACACTGCAGCAGATAAAAGTATTTTTGTTTTCGTCTTCTTTAGGCTACGTTACTTGCATCTTAGATGATGCAAAGGTCTTTGCAAACCATGCCCGCAAGAAAACAATCGATTTAGATGACGTGAAACTAGCATCCGAGGTTGTGCTAGACAAAGCATTCACTTGCCCGCCACCACGACATGTAAGTTTACTTAACTCCGTTTCAAATTTAATTTATGAGTTCAATGTTTTTTGTTAGGTACTAGCTAAATTGGCAGAAGTTCGGAATTCTATGCCATTGCCCCCAATCAAGCCACATTGTGGTTTGCGTCTACCTCCCGATCGTTACTGCCTCTCGGCTTGCAACTACAAACTACGGGCAGCCAGTCAGCCCCGAAAAATGACTAAATCCGCTTTGGAATCGCGTTCTTCCATCAAGACACAAATAAAGTCGAGTACTGGTGGCGGCAGCAAGCGACAATCCGCCCTCACACCGAAATCCCAAGTGGTTACCATCCCAAAGCCAGTATTTAAGTTCACGACCACCGCCAAAACAATTTCGCTCGATAAATCCCAATCCGGGTCATCAGATTCGCAAGCGAATTCCGATATGAAGATGGAAGTCGACAATGAAGCAACCAATGCAAGTGCAATCGGAAGCATTGGAGGTGCTGTGAAACGAGAACGAGAAGAGGATGACTTCGAAGTTGTGACATAAAAACCAGTTTAGCGAGGGAAATAAAATTTGTATTTGTAATTAATTAATTTGGATTCGTTTTATTACTTTTGAAGAGCAATTATGGTAGCACATCCTAGATCCATGATTTGCAGGTACTCAGATCCCCCATCTTGGAGGCGAAAAGAAGTCTCACCTAGTTTGTCGCAGATGATGGCTTTCTGCTTGTTGGTCAAGTCCTTGGATCGAATTACATGATCGTTCAGTTGTTCCATCATTTGACCAACACTGTATGCCTCGTAGGTCAAACTTCTAACGAAGTCTTCGAGTTTGGCGTAGTTACCGGAACGACAAACATCCAAAAACGAAGATAAATATTTTTCCGGGATGATTCCTGAGATTTCAAAGAGGTCTTCTGTTGTGATTTCGGCACTTGTCCCCTTTAGATGATAGCAGGACTGCAGAGTTGTGATGGCACGACGCATATCGCCTCCAGATATATCTACGATTGAATCGAAGGCACTTTCTTCAATCTTCACGCCTTCCAATGAGCAAATGTGACGGAGACGTTCGATAATCTAAAAACAAAACAAACAACCTCACATTATTTCTACGAACTTTTCTGCCGTAATTGGTTCCTTACCTTGTCTCTGCCCAGCGATTTGAAGCGAAATTTCGTGCAACGCGACGTAATCGGATCAATGATTCTTGACACGTAATTACAGACCAAGCAGAACCGTGTACTGCGACTCTCTTTCTCCATCGTTCGCCGCAACGCTGCCTGAGCAGCATGTGTCATAGAATCAGCCTCGTCCAATATGATAATCTTAAACGGTGGACATGGTTTTCCGTCTGGGCGCACAGCGCTGGCAGTCAATTGAGCGAAGTTCTTTATTTTGGTTCGAACAACATTGATACCGCGCTCATCAGATGCATTCAGTTCCAAAATTCGTTCTTTAAACATGTCGCCAAAGATTTGGCGTGCAGCAGCTAGGATGGTACTGGTCTTGCCTGTTCCTGGAGGCCCATAGAGTAGCATATTTGGCAGATCGGCTCCTTCGACACACTTTTGGAGAACAGCAACCACCTCACCCTGTTCAACGACTTCATCAACACGTTTGGGACGGCTGTTAAAAAAAGGAATGTATTGTTGTTGATGAACATTCAAAACTTAGTCAGTGTTTAGAACTTACTATTTTTCGACCCATGGAGCAGGGGCCTTGCGTTTTTCTGTAGTTTGTCCAGATCCATTTGATGAACTTGGAATATTTGTTTCAGTAGTTAATTTCTCAGTAGCACTCCTACCAGTTTTCAAAAACGCATGCATTTTAACAACGGTTTAAATAATTAATAACAAATTGCTAGTATGCAAATATTTTAATCCAGAACCAACTTTCCCGGCTTTTTGTTTGTGACTTCAAGATCAAGTTTAAATTTTGGCAGTAGTGAGTTTGAGTAGTGGTGTTGTTTTGATGTGTTCATTTGTTTGAAGAAAATAGGTCCGTTCTAAAAGAAATAACATTTTTTGGGGGACAAGTTCCTTCTGCTTGTGTTATCTCGTACCAGAATTTCTGAAATTTCAAATTATTAAAGTTAAATTTGATTTTAATATTTTATACGCAAATCTATCTCATTCAGAATCATTTTCTTTCTGAATATATTCGCAAAATTTGAGATGAAGTGTGATTTCTCATTGAAACATATCTGACGTGAACAGATCGTAAAACGTGTTTGTAGCTGTCAATTTGGTTTGTATGCGAATGTGTCCAACTCATCACATCAGCACATATGTTCGGATGTACGATTTAATTTAATTTGACTTCCAAATAATCAAGTTTTTGGTCTGATCGAAAAATCAAAAATGACAATTCCTCTTTATTCTTAATTGAAAAGAAGTCCCATTTTTAATTGAAATGGAAGCCAAATTTCTATTTCTAACTCAATTGAACCATTGCATACAATAATGGAACAGTACTATCATGAAGAGGAACGAACGGCATAACACCTGCTGGTAGGAGGCTAAACGAATTTGGAATGAACAATATATTTCAAGATATTTAAAGAAAAGAAAATAGAGAAAAATGTATACAAATTAATTATTTTATATTTTCTGTATAATGCTTTATTTTTCTTATAGGTATAGCACTTTTATAATGTTTGACAGTTTAAGAAATTTTAGGAAAATATTTTAAAGAATACAGTTTTAATGTGCATGCATTTCAGAATTAATTTAAGTAAGGTGTTATAACCTGATAAATAGTTTGATAATTAGAGTCAAAGGGGGTAATTGTGAACGATTTTGCATTTTTTTATTTTTTTTTTTGCACTTGTAATGTTTTTATAAGCTTAACCATAACCACAACTACTATTTAAATTTAATTCTTTTTTTTTGCTTGAGTGGTCGTATTTTGATAGTAATAATGGTAGGTGCGAGTTTGGGTGTATGCAACAGTAAGGTTTGTGCGAGTTTGGGTGTATGCAACAGTGCGGGATGTGTATGGGGTGGCATGCTGCCCCCCTGCAACCCCATTGCTTGGGAACACTATAGGATTTGGGATGGGTGCAAGGTGGAGTGGGTGCAAGGTGGGGAGGGTGCAAGGTGCGGTGGGTGCAAGATGGGGTGCATGCAAAGTTTCTTTTGCATTTAAATAAGCTGAAATTAAGAAAAATTAATTTACCCTAGGTATATCTTAATCCATATTCGATTATTACTATCAAAATAAGACTACGTAAATACTCAAGCAAGGAAAAAGAAATTTATTTAAAATATTTTTTTTTGGTAATTTTCAATTTTCTCAAGAACTAGAAGACATAAAATCATCTAGTTTTCAGTTTTTGATCAAAAACAAATAAGAGCAATGGATTCTAAAAAAAAAACAATAGTAGATAATCTTAAAGTTTTGAAAAATTACACTTTAAACCTTTTTTTTTAACTTTTTTTTGCGCAAATTTTGAGTTTAAAACAAGTTTTTTTCAAAAACTATGCATAGTTTTGACTTGATTTAAAAACAAGCTAATAGACGAATGTGTTGGCTTTAAAAAAATGTATAAAACTTAGTTGTAAGTATTACCAATATTTTTTAATTATTTCTTTCCATTAAACGTACATATTTTTTTAAATTGCCCCTACCGCCTAAACGGGGGGAGATAGACCCCCCTCCCATAGTAAAAAATGCTTGTTTTTAACTGTTCTGTACAAATCCGTCCTTAAACTTTGTCGCCTGAGTTATCGTACTCTCCCCTATAACGGTAACTGCATGTTCCATTTACAGTAATTATTATCAGAAATTGTAATTTCTTTTATTTTTTTTAATAAACTTTAAACCATCATTTTAGTTCACGTGAACATTTTAATATTAAACTTCACTTGATTATTAAAAAACATTCAAAAAACCATGAAAACAATAAAATTAAATTTAAGTTTTCGTTGTGATGATCAAATTGTTATATAGATTCATTTTTTAGTAAAAATGCCTTTTGTTTTTATTTATTATGTAACATTAGATATACGTGATAATTTAAATTATATTGCAACTTAACTAAACACATTTCAGTTCACAAGAATGCCTAATGAAGTTTTATTTTATCTTATGTGAAAAACATTAAATAGCTTTATTATTTTCGGAAAAATATTTTTTATTTTTTAAGTTAACATTAGAGTGCCAGTTGTGAAAAATATTGAAAATCATTTCAAAAAGTATATGCAAACAATTAAAATGACAAATATGGAACTCGAAATGTCATTCGCGTTTAAATGAACATTAAATTTCATGTCAAAACTCTTACTGTTATACAGCATGCGAAACATCGATATTTTTGACATTTAATTTTTTTTATCGATATAACTTGTAAACCCTTGGTCGTAGAAAAAAGTTAATTGAAATATGACTTGCGATTTTTGTGAGCTTTTTGTCATTTGTTAATAACTATGTACTCACTTTTTGTACCAATTTTCATCGATATGCGAGTTATTTCTGGGTTTGCGATGAATTATATGCCTTTTTTGACTTGACTAAAATAAAGACATCGACTTTAAATATATTTATGTAAACAAATTGTAAATTGCTCACAATTTGGAAAACTGACAGTTAAAATCTACACAAAACACTACACTGAAAATTGATAAAAATTGACCCAAAACTTATACATATCACGTTATACCTACAAAATTGTTCAAGTCAGACAATGAAAATGAAAACATATTGTAGCTGTTTGAACTTGGTCGAAATTTTTTGTATGACCAATTAAATAGAAGTTCAAATGGTAGACATGTGCATTCAAGAGGACACAAGCGTCCACAGGTTTTTCTCAAAACCCACCTCTGTCTATCAACTCCTACTCTCACCTCCCCGCGGTGAACATTCGGTGCCTAGTAACTCAACTGGAGATTGGGTTCTAACCCCAGTGGAAAGTTGTTGGAAAGTTGTAAAAAATACATTAGTTGCGAAGCACCAACAAGCCACGTGCAGCCGAACAATTAGCGGAAGCCCTAAACTGCTGCAAGGCAGATATTACCGTCATCCAAGAAGTGCGATGGGATGGACCGGGCAAACGCAAACTAAAAGACTGCGATGTATACTACGGCGACTGCTACCGAGAACAAAGACAGCGTCTATTTGGGTGTGGATTTGTTGTTGGAACTAGACTCAGGCAAAAAGTCTTGAGTTTCAACAGTGTGAGCGAGCGCATCACGACAATCCGCATCAAGGCTAAATTCGCCAACATAAGCCTAATATGCGCGCATGCCCCAACAGAGGAGAAAGACATATTCTTCGAGCTCTTGGACAAGACTTATGAGCAGTGCCCCGGCTATGACATTAAAATTATCTTAGGAGATTTTAACGCCAAGCTAGCAGAAGAGGAGAGAGGAACACCGGCTTCTTAGGTGGAAAAAAAGAGAGCACGAGAAGCGCGCGATCGAGGAGATAGAGGGATGTCACAACAGGTATGAGGTTCGTACATTTTACCAAAAGGTAAAAAAAACTCCCAAGGCTAAAAGCCACGAACCGAAGCCTGTAAAGACGATCAGGGGAACATCGTAGTAGAACCGCAGTAGACATAATTGGAAGATCAAAGCGTGATGTCAGTGGAGCGTTTTTGAGCATTGTGACGGAAGCGAAGAAGATGGGTTTAGTGGTCAATGAGGGCAAGACCAAGTATATGCTGTCATCAAAAAAGGACATTGAACTACGACGTCTTGGACAAAACGTCACCATGGACAGCTATAACTTTGAGGTAGTTAAGGACTTTGTCTACCTAGGCACCGCTATAAACACAGACAACAACACCAGCGCTGAAATCATACGAAGAATAACTCTTGCAAATCGCTGCTTCTTTGGACTTAGAAGGCAATTGAGAAGTAAAGTCCTCTCTCGAGCATCTAAAATCACCATCTATAAGACACTCATCATCCCGGTTCTCATTTATGGCGCTGAGGCCTGGACCCTGTCAAAGAAAGATGAGAACGTCTTAGGATGCTTCGAGAGAAAAATTCTTCGGGTGATTTTTGGTCCCGTACGCATAGATGGAGAATGGAGGAGAAGATATAACGACGAACTGTAAGGGCTGTACATAGACACTGACCTAGTTAGCAGAATAAAAGTCCAACGGCTTAGATGGCTGAGTCATGTAGAGCGAATTGGCATCAACGCTCCAGCCCGGAAGGTCTTGGAATCCAATCCCGAGGGACGGCGCAGTAGAGGAAGACCGCGACTTAGGTGGCGCACTCAGGTGGGTGAAAACCTCAACCAACTTGGCGTGCGAAACTGGAGACAGCTAGCTAAGGACCGAGCTGGCTGGAGACGCATGTTGGTTGAGGTCCAGGTCCACCCGGACTGTAGCGCCACTTCATCCAAAAATCAAAAAAAATTAAAAATAAAAAATCGACTGTATTTGTATTTGCCATTCAAACATTCAAAATTTGACAACGAAGCATTCTATCAAAATTTAAATTTGAAAACGTTGCTTTTAAATTTTCAGATGTCATAAAATTTGAAATTTATATTTAAAAACACTTAAGAATAACAAACGACCATTGTTTTATTTATGGGTGATTTATGAGGATGGCGTCGAGGAACCAATATATAAAATAAATTAGGTGGCGCAACAGTCCATGAAGAACAAGGGCCTAGTGACTTACAACTCTCAACCATTCCTGTGTGCGAGTAATATTGTCAGAGATGGAAGGGACCTACAGTTTATGTATATGCCGAATCCGAACGGCTAGTTTGAGAAAGCAGTTTTCATGACAAGAATTACTCTTGGAGGATTTGTCAATTCTTCGCAAGAGGCAGTACCCGTGAAAAAAGTTAGGTGGCACAGGCAGGGATTGAACCCAAGACCCCTTGCATGACAGTCCAACGCACTAACCATCACGCTACGGGTACTACGGGACCAATATTATAGGAGAAGAATAATTGGATGCATCAAACCGAAGCTGTTCAGCTTTTCCGCAAAGCAAATTTCAAAATAAGCATGATTATATTAGTACCTCTTTTATTTTAACATTTTTAAGTGTCAGTTGAAAATATAAATTGTAAAATATTTAACATAAAGTAAAGGCTTAAATTCCACAATTGTCGTTCAATACTTTCCCCTGGTTACACATTCTTCAGCTGAGATTCAACTCAGATTTCAGCATACAAGTTGAGCGTTGAACTACGGTTGAACCTCATTTAACTCATCAAAATTGGTGGCATTAGCTGTGTCCAATTTCGTGTTCGTTTGCGAATCATTCTTTTCAATTAAACTTTTCATCGCGCAAGAAGAGAATTTTAGGAACGTAATCCTAAATTTGAAAGAATAGATATCATAAATGATAATGTCCACGTTCGGTTGGCAATCCGATAGGATATCTGAAAATCTTTAGCATAGACATAATGGATACAGCAAACAGTGCGCTGACCAGCAACTTTTTTTGAAATACTTTGAAAAAAACACCGCCAACTTATAATCAACAGTGAGAAGTGTATTGAAAATCCCCCTTGAAAGTGATTTCACCTCGTTAGCTATGCTTACCTTCTTGTAGGTTTGGTGAAAAGAATTATAATTTATTTTGAAACACCATCTCTTGTTTCTTTGCTTCAATAATGTTTTTTTTTTTCAAAGGAACTACATTCATTAAATAAAATAAACATTTCCAGCCTTTAGTTCAGAAAAATATCTTAAAATTACGAAACTTGTAGCAAAAAAACATGCATAAAAATATTAAACCCATCTATTAAAATTTGGCAACTGACTAAGAAAAAATAGAAAGAGGGAAAAAGACATTAAGGATGAATTTGTTAGGTTGCGTGCTCGTTAATTCGCCTTGCCTCATTGGCTCGGGATCGTTGATTTTTGACTTGCTGAAAATCCAAATGGATCGACAGAGCCAAACCGAGCTACATACATCAGTTTTCCCACACACAGTCGATTTTGGATCGGCTCGGATCCATTTGGATCTTTGACTCTGTCGTGCATGACCAGCTTAAATTGTGTTTTGTATTGTAAAGAAAAATTAAATATTTCTTTGCAAATATGACTAGGAACCCTTTTACTTACATAAAACTTTTAATTAAATGGTGCACTATAGATCACAAAAACTATGAAGTTCAACTTTCAATTGAATAAATAAACACGATCACTTGACTTTATGACATATGTAAGTTAATTTGATGTTTTTATGATTAACTTTCCAGTCAACTTTCCAATAAAGTCGCCTTAATTGAAAGCCAATTATTGGCTGCTATATCCAATCACATACTAGCAATTTTCCTTACCTCTGAAGTTCCTTATGTCAGTCATATGGTATTGCCGGTTTCTGCAAAAACAACGAACAAATTTACTGACAAAAGTAAAATAAAGGCTGTACCTACCTAAGTATTTTTCGTGAGGATTCAATAACGTTCTGGGTTTAAATTTTAAAACAGTATTTACGAAAGAATGTACATTAATAATTCAAAATATATGTTGTTTTTTTTTAAGTTTGCTTCACGGAAGTGCATTTTCAAAATTACATAAATAATTTTAAAATAAGGAACAAAAACAAACATCTACATAATACAATTATTAAGCCTAATACCTGTCGAAATTTCCAGAAAACCTCTAGCTAATACATTTATTAAACTTATTACAACAAAAACTTATTACGTCCTTATATTTTTAAATAATAATAAAAAAAAACCTACACGGATAAAAGAAATGATTTTTCGTTTAAAAAAGTATTATATTAAAATTTATTATTAAGGAATAACTTGAGTTATTTTTCATATGGCACGGTTTTTCAATTTAAGAGTTTTGGCACCTTTGCATAATACTCTCATGAAAAGAAACTTTTAGGGCGACCATATGCCGCATTATTGGCGTTGGTGTCGCGAAGTGGAGAGATTCGAGGAAGCGATAAGAAAATATTATGTTCATTTCCATAAGCAGTCAGCAGAGAAATGTAGGGAGCACACTAGTTCACCAGGCAAAATGACAAAAAAAAGTTATCATATTCTCATTTATTCCTAACCAACCCAAAGTTTTTGTTTGTGTTGTTTATATGTATGTACGAGATAGCGATGGTTGCGTCGACTGCTTAGCTTTATTTTTACTTGCAGCCCAAACCACTGGGTGTATTGACTTCAAATTTGGAAACTAAGGTTTTTAGCCGGTTCGTTTTTTTCATTTTTTGAAGACTAAAAATAACAATAGTCCCACACAAATTTTTTAGTCAAAAATCGAGAATTCGAATTTTCTCAAAAACGAACCAATAGATTTTTTTTAACGGCAAGTATTTGCATACTAAAGAATATTTTTTGACATTGACCATTAATTTAAAACAGCTCTTCTAAGGTTATAAATGGCAAGAAAAACTGAAACTTACTATAGAATTCTAGAGACATATAATTTTTCTTGAACTGCTAGTCGAAGAAGTATAACTAATGGAAAACAAAATTTTTTGAGGTTTGTCGCCATAAAATGAAATCATGTACAAGTAAGAATTTTTCATTTGGTATCTATTTCAATTCTGTTGCTTCTACCGTCAAAGCGCCGATTGTCCTTTAATTTTAATAAATACGCCACAATGCCACAATAAATACGCCTTCAGCTTCTTCAATTGCAAACTCTCCATCAAAGGCGTGTTAATAATGATTTAATATTTTTTCATCAACTTATTAATGGTGAAATTGATGCACCTTATTTGCTGTCTTGTATACATTTAAATTACCGAGGGGGAACTCATCACCTACGTACTTTTGACTTTATACATATTGACTTCCATAGAACTAACTATGGAAAGAATGAAGCCTTAAGTCGAATGAGCATTTTATATAACTTAAACTGTTCATCGATAGATTTAAATTTAAATAAGGTGGGATTAAAATCATTGTTTAGAACCAGTGCTCCACTATCGTAATCGTCTTTATTATATTTTTTGTTGTTCTGTAATATTTCATGTTTCATGTTAATTATGTTTTGTATTTTGTGCGTGTGTTAGGCTTTAATTGTATTATTATCTTGCTAACAACTAACACATGCACTAATGATGAGCCTCTGATCGTAGTGTGACGCTTGCTGTAAGCTAACTACTTTCTGAAAATTCTGAAGTGTATTAACAATGTGCAAAGAGATTTAAAAATGTAAATTCCAAAGAAATTCTAACAACATTTTGGCACTTTTCGTGCATTATCCTAAGTTCGGTAAGCTCGAAAATAAGAAGCAACAGCATCCACTTCTAGCCCAAAGTTATTTTCCTTTTAACTTTGTCTAATGCGTAATCCTTTCTTTAAAGAACAAGGCGTATACCTACGTATTTTTTTTTATCACTCAGGAAAATACATATATGAAAAGAAGAACAAAAATGTTAAGTGGAGGCACTAAATATTAAATACAACCAATTAAACTAAGAACTCTTAAGCATAAGAGCTCACACCATGGTCATCATAATATACATTATGATGGTCAAGCAAATACAAATGGATACGAGTGTAAAATCTAAATTACAAATGTTACTCAACATTCAACAAGTTAATAATAAATATTATTGCAAAGGTTTAGGTAATGTGCCATACTCTCTTCAATAACAAGTACCTATAAGCTTTTCTTTTTTCACTTGCGCATTATAAAAGAGCCAGTTTTTGTGTTAGTTGGATGCAATCGAATCTCAACTGGAGTCCAGAGTTGCCATGCCTCGAACTAGCTCTATAGCCCAATTCATAATTATTTGTAGCCCAAAATCACAGCGGAATAAGCAGCCCAATAAATATATGGAGGTAATAAAATTCTATCAGGTCAGGGGACAAAACGAAGACAAACTCTTAAAAATGTACGTTCAATACTTTCTATTCTATCAGTAGGAACGAAATAGTACGGCCGGCGCCCATCTAACGAAAGCGTATTCAAGAATTTTTATACCATATGGATCACGGAACTCTTGGGAAAATCTTTTGACGAAACCAAGTGTTGTTTTAGCTTTTTTATAATTTATAACTATAGTGATCTGATCATTAAACATTAATTTTGAGTCTAGCACAACACCGAGTTCAGAAAAACTCAAACGTGAAGAATTCAACATAAAGTCATAATTTATTATGTATATAAAATTGTCTTACATTTGTCAATATTGAAAATCAAACGATTTTTATTGCACCATTCCCAAAATTGAATTGGATCTTCTTGGAGCTCCTTACAATCTTTGATGGAGAAAAATTTCAACATCATCTGCATAAATTAGCGATAAGGAATTATATAAAACAGAAGGCAAATCATTAATAAACAAAATAAACAGCAATGGACCAAGATGACTCCCTTGAGGTACACCAGAATTGACTTTAAATTCACATGAAAATAAAAGAAATTATGTCACAAACAAGGGATTTAAATAGTTCTGCTATAGTACGATAATTCGTAGAACCTTTTTTTATGAACTGGCGTCAAGTATGAAATGTCATACTAAATTTGTCATCGGAAAATTAAAAAAGAATTCTGGCAAGCCTGCTGGAGCTGAAGTCAACAAAATATACTTACATATAAAAAAGTTCATTAGAACATGAACTAACTTGACAATAACCTAAAAAGAGCTTTCAATGAAAGTCACTCAACTTTTTGAAATTATTATAAATTAAGTCTTATCATAAAGCACTCTTAGCACATTAAACTTTAAAACACTGACTAAAAAACATTTCCGTTTATTATTCCTTTACGACTTTAAGATACATTATCTATTAGTTCCGATCCCAGATACATATACATATGTAGTTAATTGGTAAGTAAGAAGACCTTTAGAGGAAAACGCTTCTGTGGTCTTGCATGGGAATTGGTAGGTTAATCTTTTTATTATATTATATAGTAAAACGATTGTGTTCTTAGAGGGGTTGAACTTGTCTTGTAAGTTAATTCCAAGCTTATTCAATACTTATTTAACTGAGACAAATTATCAATGTTAAAAATACTGCAAAACTGATAGGAACTTCACTTCTCGAGCGCATTTTCAAGTTCAAAAATAAACAACTGGAGTACACAGAATTATTTTTGAATGTTTCATTAAAGGTATTTATATTAATATTAAATTGAGTTCCAAAAATGAGTGGGTTAGTAGTGAGTGGCAATGGGTTGCATCAGTTTGAGTCAATGGTGGATCCAGGGGGGTCATGGCCCCCTCTAAGAGAGTATTTGTTTACTAATTTTCTTAAGAATTCCCTTGAATTCAAATCTAATCGTATTATGTTATTGAATATGGCCCTCTTATATTTTAAATTATTTATTAATTATATATGTATATATGGCTAAAATTGTTTAACTGAGGACTGGACCAAGAACACAATATGAATCCAGGGGGCGGTCATATAAGCCACAAAGTTCATACTGATTTTATATACAGATTGTTTTAGTAATTTAATTCACCAAAAAATTGTTTACTCTGTCAAAAAATATTTGTAATAATCCTAAAGGTATTCACAAAATTTACAATTTGAAAAACTTTAGTACCTAATGCTCTAAATTATTTTACTAACATCTTTTCTGGAAGAAAGAGCAAATATTCAGATTCTTAAGAAGAAACCTCGAATAAGAAATCGTCAATTTAATATTATACTCTGAGAAAATGTCACTTTTTAAATTCCTGAAACTCGTCTCTAATTCCTTCTTATTTTTTGAGTGTTAGGCCTTCTAACAGTGTTTTTTTCTTTCAAAGTTGATTGTCTTTTAAATACAAAACTTTTAAGATCTTAATAAATTGAATAAATCTACTTTTTGAACTGAATTCGCTTTGGATACTCTAGAATTGAGATATAAACATGAATTGCAAGAATATCAATGTCCCAAAAACAGCAAAAGATGACAGCAAACTCTGACTTTTTGCATTTTTGTTTTTGAAGCGTTCTTCGCGTTCATAGAAATGGGAACAACGACAGAATATATTATTTTTGGAAAAAATGTAATTTTCAATACAATTTCTAACATTTCTGCTTGAAATGTACCCAAAACCGTATTTTTGTTTGTATTTATTATAAGCGTTAATTTATGTTTTCTTACAAAATGGCAATTGCACAATTTACATAAATATGGTGTCGGTACCTTACTGATGTCAATAATATGTTTGAATAAATTGAAAGAACGTGATAAAATATAACTGGAAGGAAAAGCTAATGATAAAAACCTTCATCGTAGTAAATATACTTAAATAAAGGTGGGAATGAGAGTAGAGATAATAGTTTTTCTTAAAAAGTTATTTGCAAAAAACATTGGCGCACAATTTTAAATAACCTATTGTTAAGGGTTATTTTTAGCAACTTACTAAAAATAACTAAGTTTAAAAAATACATACACAAACAAATAAAAAATAAATAAATGAAAATTAAACAAATAAATGAATAAATAAACAAGTATAAATAAAATAAATTAGACGCGTATGTATTATAATCAAAAGATAATAGATGGATGAATAAGTCAATAAATAAATAAAGTAACAAATACAAATTTATTGGGAAAATATAAAATGAGCATGTAAATAACTGTAAATATAAAATCATTTTTTTCTTTAGGAAATATTTTAACCAAAGTCGAGGCAAGTTAAGCATTATTTTAAAAATTTTGTTTTGAGTTATTAGCTAATTTTGTTATATGACTTTCTTATATCTTGAAATAAAGATTTAAATATAAGTATTTTATTTTCAATTACTTACTTACTTACTTACCAAGTGAATCTGATACATAAATGCAAGTGTCATCGTCAAAAGTACCCTTTTCACAGTATCTCAATTTCCGGAAATCGGATGTGTATATGATAGGTATAAAATTGGGCCAAGAACATATCCCTGAGGTACGGCTGCATGTATATTAAATAAATCGGAAAGTTAATTGTTCACAGAAACTTGAAACTGCCTCACGAAAGGAAGGATTTTACGATTTGTATTATATGTGTGAGGGAAAATTTAAATTTTTCAATTTATGTATGAGTCCTTTATGCCAGACAGAGTCAAATACCTTTTCAATATCCAAAAGTACCAAATCGGTACTTTTTCCTGAGCTTAAATTATTTTTTTCATAATGTGTTGTTATGTTAATTTGTTGAACAGTACTGTAAAAAGCTCTAAAGCCAAACTGTTCTGGAAGCAGTAGAACATAACATAGTAAGTAGGCTCACAAGCGCTTTTGCCGGGTTTTAATAAACGAAATATGTTTTCTTTTTTTTATATCGAAGGAAAATAACTAATTTGTAAACAACTAATAAATAATTGGTTCAAAAATCTAACTTTACTCTTTGGAAGATTTTTTAAATAAAGATTTTTGATTGCAGTAAATCCCAAAGATTTTCTTGCGTATTGTATTTATTTAACTCTTAAATAGGGCATATTTAGTTAACTGTTTGAATTTTGGAATGCTTTTATGTATATGTTGGAATTGGAAGTCATCCAAATTAAATAGTAATCCTTGCTGGACAACAGTGTTCTTAAAAAAATCTAATAACTAAAATTTTCACTTTATCCCCTAAAAAATGAAAATGAATAGTTAAGATACACATTATTATTATTTTGATTTTATCAGCCTCCTCTGCAGAATATCAAAGAACATTTTTAAGCTGTGCCCAAAAACTCATCTCTATGTTAAGTGTGTGATCTCCTCCCCCCTGATAAAAAGTCTGGATACGAGCCTGGTTTGAGTTATCAATTGAGCTGGTTATATTTCTTACCCTCTGTTCTATTTTTATATGTAATAAAGAAAATTCGTACAACTTTTCCAGCTTTCTGCTAAGTTTTGGGTTTCAACAGCTGGTGCTGACTGCTGGTCTCTTGTACTCATTTTTTGGCTATACAAATACGAATATTAGGTCAACTAAAGCAGTCTTATTTTCACCGACCGACGGTCGAGGTTGTGTGTTGTAAAAGTGCGTCGCGTCGACACGGTCTTCGTCGGCCAAATAAATCAATTGAACAATTAAAGACTTTCCTATGTTATTTCCTATATAAATGTACATAGGTATATAAGATTAAAGTGTTTCTTTGAATTTTTCAATTTCAATTTTGCGAGAAAGGATTTATCTATAAAATTACCTTGGAAGTAAGTTGTACTGGAGTACGTTCGTATACCTACAAATTGTTGGTTCTAAAGAGTGGATAGACAAAGGATTTATTCCATAAGAATACGTCTTCTTCAATTTATGTTTATCTAACATGAAATTCCTTGGCAATAAAAATGTCCAGCCTTCTTTTGTTTATCTAAATGTCTAGCATATCGAAAAATAAATCGAAAACTTAATAAAAATAGATTGAAAGCAATAAAAGCTATTCTTTTTTTTTATTGTTTTCATCGCTATCGTTTTAACAAATATAACACAACCGCCCTGTCTTGTTCTTGGAATAAATTATGTTTATATACATATGTATGTATGTTAGAGTATGTGCGAGTATGTTTATAAATTATTTATACTTAATTTTGAAATAGTCTCATCCTCAAGGTCAGCAGTGTGTTTTGTGTAGTGAGTTCGTGTTGATTTAGTGCGCCAAAAGGAAGTTTTGAAGTGTGAGCTTTTATAAGGTGTCATGGTGTTGCCTTTGAATAGTTTTATGCTTGGTTTATCTTAGAAGTTTTTATTTTATTTTATTTTATTTTATTTTATTATTTCGATATATAAAGATGTTATTCAATTAGTGTAATTGCACATGGGTAAGTTTTCTTTTAAATTTAATTTAAGTACTCCTATACCTACAATGTTTTGTTTTAATTTGTTAAACTCATTAAAAGTGGATGCCTAAAGGCTGTGTCATACTGAGCCATGGTTTATATAAGAATTTAACATTAAGATCTACGAGTAGTTTATAACTTTTCTTTTTAGGTATTTGAAAATTAGGTATTAAACCAAGGTTGAACAAACCCTTTATCCAATGAGATATGTAATAGCTCAAAATTTTAGGCAACCTATTTTTAAGGGCTTAACATTTTACTAGTTAGCAATTTGCTAAATATTTAGCAATTTAGTAAGGGAGTCCAAAATTTACAACCTTTCTTTTCGTTTTGCTAGCTAGTAAATTGCCAATTGATTTCTATTAAAAAAAACGAGCACACGTCTAAAAAGTGCCAGTTCGTAAAAATAAACAAAGCAACTACGTTTAAACGGACCTATTAATTGTAATTCTCAACAGTTGACTGGACTGGAATAATTGTACAGATATCATGGAATATAGCAAATTGTTAAAAGTTAAAGTAGTCATTTCGTAATTTTAACTCATACAAATTCTTAAGAGATAATAAGTTTGTTCACTGAGGTTTTGTCTAGATCAGAACAGCACAGGACAGCACAGTTTCGTGAGAAACGTCAGATCAAGTTAGAACAGTCAGTTAAACGTCAGTTGTAAAAAAAAAAACAAAACAAATTGCAAATTGTGTGAATTTTTCGTTTACCGCTTATTTTTTTTTTAATTTTTTGTGTTTTTACTGTGAAAAATATTATTAAAAATTATTGAAATGGAAAATCAAGTGATTGCTAAGATAATACTAAATGAAAATGTTAGTGGTTCAGACACCGATAGTGATTTTTCGTCGGATTCCTCTTCAGATGATTGGAATGAAAGTGTGACGAATGTTATTACCTTTTCTTTGATGAAATGTAAAAGAAATTGCATTGCAAGTTATTATATTATATTTTATAATTATTTAATTAAACAAATTGGCAAAATAACTTTATTTTAATTTTTTTAAATTACGAGAAAAAAAACACAAAGCACAGCCAAATCAAAACGTAAACAAAAAAAATGACAACTTCGATTTTGACATTTCTCACGAGTCTGTGCTAACCTGATCTAACTCAAAAGCAAGAACAGAAAATCCTGTTCTAAACTGTTCTAGGTTTGTCAATGAACAGGAAAGTAGAACAGTTCAGCACAGAAAAAACCTCAATGAACAGCAATAAGCTGTACTTTTCTGTCTAGAACAGTCCAGCACAGCGTCACTGAACACACTTAATAAGATGTTAAAATCGTTTAAAATTAGGTAAATGATCTTTTAAGCTTAAGAAAATTGCTAAAAATGGCTTTAATATTTTGCTTAATCGTTCAAAATTTTGCGTCAGTACTTTTAATGATATCTTAATAACTTTTGGCTCAACTTTCCATTACCGCAGCACGAATTTCAACACGGTGTTTTTTTTTATTTGATAGATATGTATGTGCAAATAAATAATAATTATAGCAATTTTAGAGCGAGGAAACATTTATTTCTATTTTGAATTAATTTTCAAAGTTCACTTTTTCACATACATACAACACACGCAAAAATGGCTGATTTTCACATTTCTTTGATGTATTTTGTTCAGTGTTGCCATACTTGTTTTTTTTGGGATTTCTTTGATTTTAGTGCTCAAGACTTAAAGGTGTTTCCTCGCCTTAATATTTAAAACATGTTCTATTGAGACCGTTACCTAACTGTAAAAAAATCAGAAGGAAATTCGTGCTGCGGTAATGGAAAGTCGCTCCTAACTTTTTGCAACCTATTTCTAATGACATTTCTGATTGATAATTCGAAAGAATACAAATAAAATATATCAGTGCAGAATTTGAACAATTGCGCTTCTTTAAAAGAGAAGCATTGTCATTTTTAAAAACAAGTTTTTTACATATGTACATTACATACATATATACAGTGAAGGATAAAACAACCTTTTACCGTGTTTATATTTCTTATACCTACAAACTTAAATTTTTGAAGCCTTTTTCTACATTGTGAGCACGCTTAATTGGATATGAATACCCTTATTATTAAATCCAGTGCGAGCACTGTACTGTACTTTACAGTACGTCCAAAATTGGTTTCAAGGGTAAACTGATGAGCATTCCTAGAAGAACGTGTATTATTGTTGAATTGTTTGAAGGGAGGAATGCAACTGGCTATTTTAGAACATTATTTATGAAAATAGCTATAAAATAATGACAGACTTGTAACCTTACGCGACGGTGCTCAAGAGATACAAAAGTTTCAGTTAGACGACGGTCACCTATCATTTTTAGAGAAGTTTTAGATAAGAGATCATTTATGAAAATAGGAAAAAGTTTCGGAGACAAAACGAAGCCCTGGAGCACACCAGCGTTTCTTTTGTGGATATCAGATTTGAACTCGTCAAATACTACTTGAATTGAGCGGTCCGAAAGGTAACTTCTAGCTTAAGAAAGAAGATTCATCAATACCAAATGCACGCATTTTCGATAAGAGAGCTTGATGCCAAACTCTATCAAATACTTTTGAAATATCAAAAATTAAAAAAATATTGGCTTTAAGCTAATTTTATCTCGCAGAAAATACTGTTTCCGACATTCCGTAAATTGTGCATAAAAATCCAACAATCAGTTTTTTTTTCATAAAAAATTAAAACCTACAAAAAGTAGTACGCAAACGCTACGAAAATTTCGTAAAAATTGGTTTTCGACTAAAAATCTCGTTAACAAGAACAGATATTGAAATCAAACTATTTCATCATACTCAAAATATTGTTGGTAATTTTTATTTTTTTTTTAGAATAATTCAACTAACAACTAGCAAATCACGAAAGCCTACAAACCTTTTAAGCAAGACAAATCGGCAGACGGGATGTGAAGTTATCAGTGTGGGACGCACCCCAGCCTCATTTTTTTTCAGATCACAATATGTTAACATATAGATCGAATAAGTCAGGAGATCAAATACTATCGCTAAATAAAATTCATATAAAATTAATTCAAAAAAATGTTTTTGCAGACCAAACGCTATGGTTATTTTTGTCATCTTGACGCTCTTTGGCCAGCATTACATTATTAATGGTACCCAAATTAAGTATGCCTTTCGTTTTTATCAAAGTTAATTCAAAAAAATTCCTCTGAGCAGCAGCTGAGCTGTGAGGAAGTAACATCAAGTTATAAACGAACTAACTTAAATTTTGAAAACAATATTCATTTTAAGCGTTTTTATGATAATTGAATTTTTCCCAAAATTCTTTAGGTATGTATTTTATTTTTGAGATAATAAAAGGAATAGAGTCGAGTTATTTTTTTTTTTCAATTTCTTAAAAAAGGAACCAAATGGAATAAAAAATGACCATGCGACCAAGTGAGAAAATAATGACCAAATTTGGTCTTAAAAGACCAAACTGGCAACCGTGCCCCTACCGCCTAATCGGGGGAGATAGACCCCCTCCCATAGTAAAAAATGCTTGTTTTTAACTGTTCTATACAAATCCAAAGCCAGAATGCCACACTTTATAATTAATTTTAAATAAAGCTGTTTTAGTCAATAGTTTTTGAAAAAAAAAAATGACTTCACTTGCTTGAGCTCCCTATAAGCTTTTGGGTGGGTGCAAATTTTAGTATATGCAAAGTTTCTTTTAAAATTGAAGAAACTTTTGGGTGTAAAAAAGAAGTACCTATAGTTTTACTATTTTTCAATTATCTCAAAAACAAGAAAACATAGAAACGAAAAGTTTCCAGTGTTTGATAAAGAGTTAATCAGAGCAGCTATCTATATCTAAAACTTCCTTGTTGGTATCTATAATAATGAAAAAACATTCCTCACAGTGAGTTTTTCAACTTTTTTTCATACACTGACTTTGAAGTCAATTATTTCTGAATCTGTTGATTGAAACAACTTTTGATATCTGGAAAAATTGAAGTTGTTTTAAAATATTTTTTTTTTAGATTTTAAGTCAACTTTTATAAAATAGGCCCTCCCGCCTAAACGAGGGGAGATATACCCCCCTATGATAGTAAAAAGTGGTTGTACCCTCTACCAAAAACCATTATTATAGGTATCTTAAGTTAAGAAGTGACTGATTAGATTTGCGAAATTGTATTGCGGCAACTCATACAATTTTTCATTTTATTTGCTCTTTTTGCTAAAAAATAAAAGAATTCAATATTGTTTGAACAAAGTGCCATTTTGCCATAAAGCAGCTCTACGGTACAAGATGTGTACGTAAAATACAATTTGTATCATCAAAATCTCTATAAAATTCTCTTGCACATTTCCATAAAAAATGTAAAGCTTTTTGAGTGAAACAAGTTTAAATATAGTATGTACAACGAAACAAGAAACGAATTCACTGCCACTATGATTTACATTAAATCTCACTCATATGCCAGCTGTGCCTGTGAGTTTACATAAATATTTTAACCGGCATAATATTTATATTTTATGATTCTCTGACGTACATAAGTAAAATCTTAAAGATCGGCTACCTGAAAACTCATCTTCTTCCCCACAACACAACATTGATACATCACATCACAAGAATATTCAACAAGAATTCAGGTAATGTTCTAGGCTAGGAGGGCCTTGCTCTCATGCCTTACGTGTGGTGTGGTGTCGTCATCGTTATAATCAAGCTCTCGTACATCTGTTTCCATCAGAATTAACAATTATTACTATTTTATATGATATTATGCTGACTTGAATTCTTTGAAGCAACTCAAATAAATGAGTCTTTCAGTTTCTTCAGTTTCAGTAAGCTTTTAACTCGCATCGATGTCAGTCGGACTTCTTGCTCATCTCGAATAACTTTTTGTTTTTGTAGGTAGTTTGATTAGATTCTTAACGCTGCAGCCGGTATAACTTACTACGTAGCTGCGCTGCGGGCAACCTTTACTTTCCGCTATATACGGTATTGCTCAGTAGCTCAGTATTTTTATTTTAAATTGTTTTGTTCTCAACTATTTTTTAATTATTTTTGAAAATTGTGTGTTCTTATGTTCATCAAATGCATTCGGGGAAATTCTTGAAAACAAAATCGTGAAAATTAAAATTAAAAGTGCTGAACGAAATTAATTATATATGTACATTGTACATACCTACCCAAAAATTATAAATACCTAGAAGAGTGAAATCAGTGAATATAATTTTGTTTTTTTTAATCGTTATTAAATTTGAAAACCAGCTAAAAAGACTTAAAATGAGGTAGGTAAGGCATGGAGTTAAAATTTAAATATATTTTAATGTTCACCAAATTACTTATTTGGACAAGATAATTCTTTATTTTTTCATAAGTACATATGTGCATAAATATATAAGTTTGAAGATTTTCTTTTTAAATAAATACATATGTATGTATGTATGTTTATTTCAATACCAAATTTGAAATTACTTGAAAACCTTCCAAACACTTTAATATAGTCTGAGAGCTGGAGTTGCATCTTCATTTTTCGTAATTATTTTGTTTTATTTTATTTAAGAAAAAAAAAATAAAAGCAAATAAATAGTATATCATTCTTGTCAAGAAAAATTAATTAATTAATTAGCAGGCCAAAAAAGTCGGTTATCATGTGAACATAACGCTCCGCATTGACGGTGACAGTCGTTCCATCGTCGTTTTCGATGGACGAAGTAAGGTCCAATAACACCTCCGGACCAAAGAGCGCAACAAACAGTGACTTTTTGTGGATGTAATTGCCTCTCTTCAATTACGGATTCTCAGAACCCCAAACACGAAAATTTCGTTTATTAACATATTAACATAACATACCCACAACCAAAAATACTCCATTTACCAAGATCGGAATCTTTCGTACGTTTCACTCTCCAAAACCCGTTTGTTTACATTGTTGTAATTAATCCATGAATAGATGTGAAAACAAACAAAAAAAACGATGCCGTGGGCTAGCGGCACTTTGCAAAGCAAAAACAAAATGGGGAGGTTAATAAGTTTTTTTTTCAGATTTTTCTTTTTACTTTTTTCGATGAACAACTCAGTTTTAAGCTTTAGTTTTGCAGTCAATTTGTTGATAGCGACCCAATGTACATTTTTTTCTTGAAAAAAGCATGTTCAACATCAGTTTAATATAATTAATTCACTCATATACAGCAATCACCACGAAATTCTTTAAATTTCATAATTAACTTCGGATTATTGTATCAAAGATGCGTTCGAAGAACCATCAAGTTAAAGGTGCGAGCGCAATTTATTGAATCCAAATATTTTTTTTTTGCAAGTACTAATTAAAATCTGTACCTATCAATTTAATTAATCCAAGTATATTTATAGTTTGTTTTTAATGATTTAAGCTTGCAACTATTTTTCAACTCCATGTTGATTAATAAATATTAAATTTAAAAAAAAGTTATAATCAAAAAATACCTCATCCATAACATTCTTGATTGATGGAAACATACATGTATTTGCTATCAAAAAAAATTATGCTTCAAAAGAACACCAATATATAAAAAAAAATAATAAGAACGTTTATAGCGAATTTGTTGAATAAATGCAGAGCAAATAAAATGCAAATTTTGACGTTTATCACAAAATGAAAACGTCAAAAAAATCGTTCTGAATTCATGCACAACTAATTCAATAGAACATGTAATCGTCATGAATGTTTATTGTTGACGTACCTACAGAACTTTCTTTAAGTGAATACCCACAGTTTAACGCAAAATACAATTTTCATTCATTCCTTAAAAATGTTTAGTTACCAAAGTTCAAGTTTACTTATTATTCTTTGAAGGGTATGTTTAGTAAAAATGATGCTAATAATGAAAACAAATTAATGAGTTTTACGTACATATATGTTTTTGTTTTTCTTAATATACTAAATACTACCGTAGATTACTTTTTATAAATGCAGAACATAGAAGCAAATATACATAAATAATAGTTTTCAGATATACATAAAGCAGAGGTTAGCGTAGAAAAATATTTTTGAGAAAGCCAATAATATTTTAGGTATGTTCATTAAAGAAATTTCCGCTTCGGCTAACCTTCATCAACTTTTTAGAAAAAAATTTAGCATTGATTGCAGCCAATTATTGAGTGTTCGGTTTCCCCATATTGGAATAAAAAAAGTTACTTAAATCTATTTATTGCACTCATTTAGTTGGTACTGTGTGTAACCATATTGCCTATTTCTATTCCTTAAAGATGCTTTACACAAAGCAACTTATTTTTAAAACATGGTTCCCTTAAATTTTTATTCCAAAATCTAACTACAAACAAAATTCTAACTCTAACATAGTCCCTCAAAAAGAAATTTTCAGGAATATTTCTGCAACAAACAAAACTAAAATTTGGTCTTGCAATTGCCGAACTGCTTATAAATGATGAAAATACTAATCTAATTGAGGAATCTGAACTAGCGACAGTTGGCAATGGAACTTCACAAGTAGCATTTTCTGTACAAAAAAATACGGGGCACCCGCCTATTGTTTCCACCTGAACTTCTAACGTCGCGTCGCGACGCCAAAAAAATGCTCTAAGAAAACTACAGCTGAAAAAATTGTCTGTTTTGTTGTTTTACAAAGTATTGAGTTACAATTTTGTCCATTTCAAATTTTACTTAACCAGTTGCAGCGCATATTGCGTTCGCAAATAATTTAAGAAAAAAAAATAGAGCACTAATAAATCATTAAATAAGTATGTATTTGGTCAATTTTATTTTATTTAATATACATTAACAACATTTATTTGGATTGAAATTAAAAAGCTATACAAATCTTCCAATTTAAGACCATGTCAGCACTTCAGATTCTGTTGGTAAGGATTATTTAGTTTTTGAACGAGGCCATGAAACATTCAAAATGAAGCATTTAGATGGGGCTGATTACTATAATGAAGCATTTTGATGGGCCTGAGGACTAAATATGAGAATGTGTTTGGTTTTTTGCATCATTTCACGCACACTTTCTCACATTTAGTCCTTAGTAGCTTGTAGGCAAACCGAAATGTCAGTCTGAGATTCCGATCTTGGTAATGGAGTATTTTTGCCCACAACCCACCGAGTGAGAAATTAGCTTCGTCGCTGAAGAAAATGTTGTTCGAAAAATCGCCATCCACCGCCTCGCCTGTTGTTCAAGCACCCATTCGACGTATCTACGACGACGTTGTGATACAAATGCAACATACGCCATTAAGTGCCCTAAGACAGTCCTAATTCCTGAGAACGACGAGGAATCGACACATTCGGGTCTTCGGCAACACTTTCACTTACAGCAATAATATCTATTTTCACTTTTTCAGTGGTACGAGCGAAACGATGATGCACAGGCCTTACAATATCTGTAACCAATCCAGTCTCTTCAAATTCCTTCACAATTTTGCCAATTGCTTGTGTAGTTGGACGATTATGTAAACCATAATCTCCTTTTTTTTTAGACGTGTAGTTTTCAAGAACAGTATAACACTGGTCGGACACTTTTTCTTCCTAGTAATAAAATTGCACTTTTCCAATCAATTTTGGTGGCTTTAATTCAAATGTGACTTCCAAATTTATGTGTTGAATCACGTTCTTGATTATTGCATTGGGCTTTTAAGAGGCTATCTACATACATACATATATTTATGAAGTAGATTTTTTTCAATAAAATCCGTGATGGACCTAGAGCCGACAGCAAATTTTGGTAGTGGAGTGATAACCAAAATTCCTTGATGTAAATGTGTAGATATACGCACCATTATATCAAATTCAACCGTCTGACAGTTTTTTTCCGTGGTCGGGGGTAAGTGTTCGAAAATTTTCCGATTTTTAGGTCGAAATGATAAAAACATCAAAAAATCAGAAAAAATCGCCTGATTACAAAAAAGAGTGTTCAAGACGTTTTACTTTTAACCTTCTACTTACCAGACGCATTTTAATAGTTTTTCAAATGCATTTTTTAACTTAAAACTATATTAACTTTGTTCCTATATCAGAACACTTCTCCTGATTAGAATGTGCATCTTAGACTATCTTAAGGGATGCATCTTCAATTTTAACAAAACAAATACAGGAGTTAATAAATATTGAAAAATGTCTTTGATATCAATTTTGGATGTACTCTGTGATGCTATTAAATATATCCTTCTTATCAAATAAAAATGGTAAGTTATTTCTAGAATTTTTCCACATGCAAATGTCCTTGTGACCTTTTATTCTACTCGTATGAATCAAAATTTAGAATTTTCTTTTCAAATCTCTTGGGAGCGACTTTGCACTTATTTAAAAGTGTGTCGAGTTTTTCTTCTCCCAACATCTTCAAATTGAGCAAAAACTTTTCGGTGGGCTAAGATGCACATTTACCAGTGCAGATGTTAAAAAGTTTATCGGTCTGCTGACGTCAATTTTTTCAAGGTTTCAGAAAATTACTAAAATGCACCTGGCACATTCTGATTTTTTGATGTATCACTCATGTGAAAACTGCCAGACGGTTGAATTTGATATAATTGTGCGTATATCTACACATACACATCAAGGAATTTTGGTTATCACTCCACTCCCAAAATTTGCTGCCGGCTCTTAGACTGTGATGGTTCTCGAAACCTATAATCCCTTTCTTCAAAATTCCATTAAAATATTTATATTATTTCATATAATATCAAAAAAATCTTTATAAGTTGTAAGATTTAATCTGTCTTACAAAAATTTTAAAGAAACATTAAACTATTTAGGCCAAAACAGTTTTCAACAGAAAGAGGCAGATCGTTTTGAAAGTTAGTTTTGCTCTTGTAACAAATCTATTGTATCAAGTTTTTGAAATATATTAAAAAATAAAAAATAATGTTGACAACTGGTATTTTTAAAACTTCAGCAAGTAGTTAAAATTAAAGTTTAAGCCCAAAACGTATTTTTCAAAATTATGAAAGTATCAAATACAAGGATTTCTCAAAACTTCAAAGGGAGTCAAATACAGGCTTACCAGACTAATCAGAAATTAAATAAGATACTCAAACAAAACTTTTATTATATGTATGTACATATGTACATACATATGTATATACATACATACATATGAACATAATTAAGATGTCCTTAATTAAAATCTCGCCTTTAAATTTGATTTTCAGAAATGTTTTTTAAATGTTTCTTCAATGTTTCTTAAACGCTTTTGATATGTTTCAAAAATGCTACTTTCTGGATGGATTTCAAGATAAGTCTGCATCTGCACTGCGAAAAAGTTTTATTAGTCCCTTTTCATCGAACTAAATGAGAATGAAAACAAAAAGCCTCCTTGCTTACAAATTTGAAACTTCCAGTTCCAGGGCAATCTATGCAATTATATTTGTATACAGTCATATCCCAAAAAGATGTGTTCAGCATTAAGGTTATAGTAAATTGGATCGCTTTGCTGTATTAGTTTTTAGTAAAGGGTGATTTTGTAGCTATTATCTTTTTGGCAAGACTGGTCGCACGCTTCTTCCATTTTATGGTCAGTTACGTAAATATGATCAGGGTAAATAAGCAGAATTGTCGATTTTGGAGTGAATATCAGCCAGAAGCATTGCCAGAGCTACCATGCATCCAGAAAAAGTCACAGTTTGGTGCGGTTTATGGGCTGGTGGCATCATTGGACCGTACTTCTTCAAAGATAATGCGAATCGTAACGTAACTGTGAATGGTGAGTGCTACCGCGAGATGATATCCAACTTTTTTTTTCCCCAAAATGCAAGAACTTGGCTTGCATGACATGTGGTTTCAACAAGACGGTGCCACATGCCACACAGCACGCGCAACAATGGACTTATTGAGAGGCGAGTTCGGTGAACATTTTATTTCACTTTTAACGCCTTTAGACTACTTTTTGTGGAGCTATGTTAAAGCTCATGTCTATACAGACAAGCCCGCTTCAATTGAAAGATTTCATGCATTTTTCTGAATTTTATGTTTTTTTTTTTTGAAAAACTTTCCTATAGATTTTAAAAAATCACCCTTTATAATATATACTTATTATGGATACTAGAAAAACAAACATTTTCAATAAACAACACTCCGTTTCAACTGAATACGCACACAAATTTTTGAAAATACTTTTTATATTTTTCCAAAATGTTGATGGGTATTGTGCCATCTGTGGGTGCTAACAACTCTCTTAATATGTTAAGAAAATAATTTGAAAATAATCCAAAATTCTTTCACCCACTTGCAAAACAACTAGAATATTTTTTGAGTCAACTGAATAGGTACAAAAATTTAAATTGTTATTGGATTGGTAGTTGGTACTTCCACCTTTACTTTTAATCATTTCGTAAATTAGTTTCGGTATGAATCCTACAGCCTTTTGATAGAGTTAAACGATATTGGCTAAACGCTTACTTAATTGCAGTCCTTAAACTGACGATCACCTTCATTAACTATGGGTAATAATATGGGTAATAACCATTCCCAAGTATATTTAATAACGTTTAGATCAGATGAATACGTCAATTATTGAAGAAAGTGCGCACCGAATAAATAGATACGTTATCATGTTGGCAGGCCAAGTTTATGGGTAAAAAAAATGTTAGCTTATTTAGGAAAATTTCTTTGCAAGATCCCCAGTAATTCAGTAATTTTTTTATGTAACGACCTCAACGTTAACTGTTCCATAATAACTGATAGCTTTTAATATAACAACACCTTCTTCACAGTTGTGATGAAGCTTTTAACACCTTTTTATTTTATCAAATAAATTTCCGCTGTTCGTCAAGCAACGGCTTTTTCTTAAGGTTAATTCGTTTAAGATGGCTCAAATTTTTTAATTTAATAACTCTTAAAACTGTTAAGAGACTTGCGTTTCCGCCAATTTCGTGTTCATAAGAATCATAAGAATATGATGCACACCTTTAAATTGCTCGTCTTCAAGCTGCTGTTTTTGCAGTTCTTTGTACCTCCCTTTATGTTTTATCTGTACGAATATTTGTTGTTTAAGTAAGAATAAAAGCCATTAAGGCTTCACCCAATTTTATCAGCTGCTGCACGTCAGGTTAGGTCTTGGTGTCTAACCAAGTCGATTTTAGCTTTTGAAACACTGCTAAGTAATGTAGATCTACCCATTGGTCTTAAAGTTTTAGATCAGAAATTGAATTTCACTTAAAACACCAAAATTGTTGATTTAAACTATTTGAAAACGCCCTTAAACAACGATTTAATTGTCGTTGTACCTATTCACTTGACTCAAGAAAATTTTCTTTTTTACCAATGAGATACTTGACAAGTGGGCGAAAGCCTTGTTTTCGCAGTTTTAAATTATTTTCGAAAATGTTTGTGCGTATTCAATTAAAGCGAAGTGTATCAGTTTGAAATATAAACAACATTTAAATTAGTTCTACTGATAACCAAATCTCTTTAAAATTTAAGAGTAAATTTGAAGGAGAATATTTCTAAATGCTATTGTTGCGCATTTTTGAGATATGTATGTATATAATAATTTAACGTTAGGAAATAATATTTGGACATGCAATGTATACTTTTTTTCACTTCCCATAGGATGTTATTGTTATCGGTGCGGATTTTTCGAATTAAAAATTTTGACATTTATCGACGTTTCAAGGTTCCTAGAATCTAAATAAAATATTTGTAGAGATATGTGTGTGTGTGTGCGTGTGTACGTAACGTGCACATCCGTACGTCCGCGTCCGTACGTTGTTGAAGCTTTTTTCGTCGTCCATATCTCAAGAACCAGTCGAGATATCGACTTCAAATACATTTTTGTATACCGATAATAATGCAGAAAGGACTTTCAAAAGAATAAGCTAACCCAAATTATCTCACGAGCCTCGAATATTTTACTGACAAAAAGTGAATTTATCTCCAAAATTATTTTATCTAACAAAAAATAACGTTTTTGACATCTGGTAAAATTTTGAGAAATCGAATTGATAGTTTTTTTACAAAAAATAAAAACCTAAAAAAAACATTACTAAAAGTTAGTAAAAATTGATTTTCGACTCAAATGTCTTCAAGAATTTAAGATATTGGCCCTAATTTCATCTTATAGAAAATATTGTTTTCGACATTCAGTAAAGTTTTTATAAAAATCCCACAGTCAAAATATTGTCATAAACATTTTGTTTAAGTCTTATGCAAGACAAAACGACAGACAGGATGAGAAGTTATCAACGTGGGACGCATCTCAGCCTCTTTTTTAATGTTAGTACCAGAATTGAAATATAATTTTGTAAAAATTGACAAGAAATTATTATAAAAAGTTTGTTATCAGTTTATGAATTTTTTAATAAAGTGACTCAATCATAATTGTAAACACTCCTTAACAGGCTATTACTAAAACCATAAATTGTTAAAAGTAAAAAGATTTTATAGCGTTTGATTCAGATTTTGTAGGTTAAATAACTCTTCAATGAGTACATATTTTATTAATAGTTATGTTCTTGTGATTAGTCATTCTCTCTGGAAACAGCATATATTTATAAATATAACTTCATAGTTATAGATTCGTTGCAAAATTTCTTGAAATAAATTAAATGCTTTTTTTTTTCTTGGGAAAAAAAGAAAACAAAACCAAACAATCGTGACATCATCTTGTGTTGATTAGGTCGGTTACTATTAACATTTCTTGTTCTCTATGCTTTATCGATACTTTGAGTACACATTTTTTTAGGTATACGAATCAAAGTAGAATTTGTATAAAGTAACAAACAATCAATAAGTATTTTTTATCAATTAAGGGGTTTATCATCTTGTGAATTCAGATCACGTAGAAATGCTGCATTACCTTAAGATAGAAAAATGTTCTAAAGATAGAATATCTTGGCCACTGACACATTTATGAATTCTATGAAAAATCGAAAATAGTTCCTTTTGGGAACAAAACATTTGTGTGTTTATTTCAATGATGCCCCACCCATTTAATTCATGACGCCATTACTTCATCAACTTGTCGGACTTAACTAAATAACAAAATGAATGAGGTGTAAATCTATCATCACGTCGTTGCAATCGTGAAATAGTTTTACCTTGGATAAATAAATAGAAGTTGTTAATTAAGTGTTCACTAGTGTAAATTAATAAAAATCTTCAACGAAAAAGTTGTAAAGATTATTTTTAAAATTAATTATGAATCATTTGAATTATGGTTTAAACCATGAGAGTCATCTTGGCCCTTTTCTGTTATTTTAATTTGTCCATACACATTTTTAAATGGCACAAGTCGGCCTTCAGCACGTTGGAGTGAATTTAAAGTCTCATCTCATTATTAAAAATGAAGTACTATTTTAACTTTTTCATAAACTTCAAACAAAACGAAGACGGTTATAAACGAGAGTGCAAATGGTCCTAGCACAAGACGTATCAAGTCAAGAATTTAATATGAGTATTTCGTTTGCCATTGAGTGAAAATTCAAGTAAATGAGACGTTTATCTTTCTGCTCCATTTAAATAAAATAAAAATTGTGAAGGGTGAAAAATGCTTTAACTTTGCATTTCAACAATTGAAAAACAAACATCCACCACGCATGAATAACATTAGTTTCAAATACTGTGTTCATTTAACGTTACTAAATTAGAACTCAAGTAAACAATAGACCTAAACAGGCAACCAAA
The DNA here is from genome assembly GCA_920104205.1 of Eupeodes latifasciatus. NCBI lineage: Eukaryota > Metazoa > Arthropoda > Insecta > Diptera > Syrphidae > Eupeodes > Eupeodes latifasciatus. The sequence continues at coordinate 177,286,205 of OV049924.1, read as the reverse complement.
CAACAATTACAAAAATTTGTAATGCTTTCGCGAACTGAATGATTTAAATAAAACTTTGAATTTTGCTTTAAGAGCCCTCAAGGACCTGGAAAAAATATTTTATTTTCCACATTATGACAAGTCAAGCCCAGATTTTTAGAATAACATTCATTTAACTGAGGGATTTGTACAAATTGTTTTTTTTTCTTCTTCTTCTTCTAAATAAGTACCTACTTCAGTTTGGAAAAACAAGCTTTTGGATTTATTTGTCTCATGGTACTCATGGTCACGTTATTTTTAGTCGTAAATAATTTCCCAAGGGATTCCATGAATCAAACACATGATAACAATTTTCTTTGATACATTTTGAAATTGTGAATCATACGAGAGCTTTATAAAAACGTAAAGGGTGGTTAAATTTTAAGGGCCGATATTAACATTAAATAAATTCGGTGGCGGAACAGTCCATGAAGAACCAGGGCCTAGTGACTTACAACTCTCAAACATTTTGTCAGAGATGTAATTTTGTCAGAGATGGAAGGGACCTACATTTTATATGCGGAATCCGAACGGCTAATCTGAGAAAGCACTTTTCATGACAAGAATTACTCTTGGAGGATTTGTCAATTCCTCGCAAGAGGCAGTACCCGTGAAAATAGTTAGGTGGCACAGGCAGGGATTAAACCCAACGCACTAACCATCACGCTACGGCTACTACAAGGGCCGATATTGGTTTTGAATAAAACACAATTTATTTATAAAATTACTGTCATTTCCTTTTATTATGAAAATATTGGTATGGTTCAATTATGTATGGAATAAAATATCGGCAAAGTAGCCGCCGCGACCTCAGCAGCACACCTCCATTTGATGTGGTCCAAATTTTCGATGACGCTGAGGTATAATTGAGGTTCTATGTCGTTAATATGTCGAATTATCTCATCCTCTATCTCTTGCATTGTTTCTGGCTTTTTGACTTACAACTTTTGTTTCAAATAACTTTAGAGAAAGAAGTTTAACGATGTCAAATCACAAGATCTTGGTGGCCAATTGACATCACCATCACGTGAGATAACACAGCCATTGAATTTGTTGCGCAAAAGAGCCATTTTTTTGGTAGCTGTGTGTCAAGTGGCTCCGTCCTGTTGAAACCACAGGGGAGAGTACGATAACTTTGGCGACAAAGTTTAATGACGGATTTGTATAGAACAGCTAAAAACAAGCATTTTTTACTATGGGAGGGGGGGTCTATCTCCCCCCGTTTAGGCGGTAGGGGCAATTTAAAAAAATATGTACATTAAATGGAAAAAAAATAATTAAAAAATAACGGTAATACTTACAATTAAGTATTATACCTTTTTTTTAAAGCCAACATTTTTGTCTATTAGCTTGTTTTTAAATCAAGTCAAAACTATGTATAATTTTTGAAAAAAATTGTTTTAAACTAAAAATGTATGCAAACAAAATTTAAAAAACAGGTTTAAAGTGTAATTTTTCAAAACTTTCAGATTATCTCCTATTTTTTTTTTTAGAATTCATTGCTCTTATTTTTTTTTTGATCAAAAACTGAAAACTAGATGACTTTATGTCTTCTAGTTCTTGAGAAAATTGAAAATTACCAAAATAAATATTTTAATTAAATTTCTTTTTCCTTGCTTAAGTATTAACGTCTTATTTTGATAGTAATAATCGAAAATGGATTAAGATACACCTAGGGTAAATTAATTTTTCTTAAATCCAGCTTATTTAAATGCAAAAGAAACTTTGCATGCACCCCATCTTGCACCCACCGAACCGTGCCCCCTCCCCCCTTGCACGCACTCCAACTTACACCCACCCCAAATCCTATAGTGTTCCCAAGCAGGGGGGTTGCAGGTCCCACTGTTGCATACACCCAAACTCGCACCTACCATTGTTACTATCAAAATAAGACCACTCAAGCAAAAAAAAAAAAACAATTAAATTAAAATAGTAGTTGTGGTTATTTTCAATTTTCTCAAAAACTAAAAGACATAAAATCATCTAGTTTTCAGTATTTGATCAAAAACAAATAAGAGCAATAAATTCTGAAATAAAAACAATGGTAGATAATCTTGAAGTATTGAAAAATTACACTTTAAACCTTTTTTGAATTAAAAACTGGTTAATAAAACAGGCTAATAACACCTCTGTCTACCAACTCCTACTCTCACCTCCCCGTGGTGAACATCGGTTGCCTAGAGATTGGGTTCCAACCCCAGTGGAAAGTTGTTGGGGGCAGCAAACGAGAGAGGGGGGGAGAGGTGCGTCCACTAAGGCACCTCTCCTTATCCAGACGGCAGCGGAGGAATTCCCGAGATGGAATCAACGGTGGCGTCTACAGTTCCAGTAAGGTTGAACTACTTAGTGAACACCTTATAGGGCTTCTACGACTTATTCGGAGCCCAGGCCTATAAGGAGCGGTTTATCCGGCTCCCCGTCCTTGGAGTTATACTAAGGATCTGGCCCTCCAGGTTGGGGGTTGTGCCGTCAGGGTGACTTCCTGACCACGTAAAAATCTTATAGTTGCGAAGCACCAACAAGCCTCGGATACGGACGGATTTACTGCTGACAACCAACGCAAACGAATTAAGGACAACGAACTTCGGATATGCACGTGGAATGTTAGGTCCCTTAACAGACCACGTGCAGCCGAAGAATTAGCGGAGGCCCTAGACTGCTATAAAGCAGACATCACCGCCATCCAGGAAATACGATGGGATGGGCCGGGCAAAAAGAGGATGAAAAACTGCGATATCTACTATGGTGACTGCTACCGAGAAAACCAACAGCGCTTATTTGGATGCGGCTTCTTCATTGGAGCCAGACTTAGGCAACAAGTCTAAAGCTATAGGTGCATCAACGAGCGCCTCACAACCATCCGCATCAAGGCTAAATTCGGCAACATTAGCCTGATATGCGCGCACGCCCCACAGATGAGAAGGATGAAAACACCAAAGATATGTTCTTCGAGCTCTTAGACAAAACATACGAGCAGTGTCCTAGCTACGATATTAAAATTGTCCTGGGCGATTTTAATACCAAGCTAGGAAGGGAAGACATCTTTGGTGGAATAATCGGGAAAAACAGCCTGCACGACAACACTTCCGACAACGGATTCAGGCTCATAGATTTTGCTGCGGGGCGAAACGTCATGGTAGCCAGTACGCGTTTTCCACACCTCAACATCCACAAAGGAACTTGGAGATCTCCAGATCAATCTACCGTCAACCAGATTGACCATATTGCGATCGACGCCAGACACGCTTCCAGCATCATGGATGTCCGAACTTTCCGAGGAGCTAACATCGACTCGGACCACTACCTTGTTGTAGCCAAGGTAGCACTTCGGGTTTCCACGCCCAAGGCAAAACAGGGAGATGTTGGGAGAAGGTACAACGTCGAACGGCTGCAATCGCAAGAGATCGCCAAATCCTTCTCCGACCGAGTTACAAGTAACCTCTCTCGAAGTTCTGTGCCGCCAACACAATGTATAGAAAACCAGTGGCAACATTGCCAAAACGCACTCAGAGAAGCCGCCTCTGACGTGCTGGGTTTCAAGCGACCACCAACAAGGAACCCCTGGTTTGATGAGGAATGTCGGCAGGCAAATGCAGCCAAACAACAGGCACGCAAGGCGGCGCTGCATAAAAGGACGAGAGCTGCTCATGAGCTCTATGAGCAGAAGAGGCGAGAGGAACACCGACTTCTCAGAAGGAAAAAGAGAGAGCATGAAAATCGTGCGGTCGAAGATGTTGAGAGGTTTAAAAGCAGGAATGAAGTTCGAAAGTTTTATGAACAGGTGAAACGAAATTCACAAGTACATAGACCTAGAACCGAAGGCTGCAAAGACGAAAGTGGAAACATCATAGTGGAACCGCAGTCAATGCTGAGGATATGGAAGGACCACTTCTGCAGACTGTATAACGGCGACGACGAACCGAATTCCGCTGTCAGGCAGGATGATCCATTCAACATAGACGACGAAAGCCAACAATCCCGTCCTCCCGACTTAGACGAAGTAAAGATTGCTATATCTAAGCTGAAGTCTAACAAAGCCGCTGGAGCGGGTGGCTTGAATGCCGAGCTCTTTAAAGCAGCTGGAGATAAGTTGGTTAGGAGCATGCACCAACTTATCTGTAAGATATGGTCGGAAGAAAGCATGCCTGATGAATGGAACCTCAGTATTGCTTGCCCGATCCTGAAAAAAAGGAGACCCTCTAAACTGCACCAATTATAGAGGAATCAGTCTACTTAACATCGCTTACAAAATCTCTCAAATTCTCTGCCGTAATATGTGAACGTCTAAAGCCCATCGTCAACAACCTGATAGGTCCTTATCAGTGTGGTTTTAGACCAGGAAAGTCCACAGTCGATCAAATATTCACATTACGGCAGATCCTGGAAAAAACCCAAGAACACCAAATCGACACCCACCATCTTTTCATCGATTTCAAGGCCGCATATGACAGTATCTACAGGGACGAACTGTATAGAGCCATGTCTAGTTTTGGCATCCCTGCCAAACTCGTCCGTTTGTGCAGGATGACCATGGAGAATTCACGCTGCTCCATAAAGGTTGGAAACAACTTAACTGAACCTTTCGATGTCAAAAAAGGTTTTAGACAAGGTGATGCGCTGTCATGTGATTTTTTTAACATCGTACTTGAAAGAATAGTGCAAAGCTCACACGTCAACACCAGAGGCACTATCTTTCAAAAGTCTGTCCAATTACTAGCATATGCTGATGACATTGACATAATCGGAAGAACTCAGCGTGATGTCAATGGGGCTTTTGTGAGTATTGAGGCAGAGGCGGCAAAAATGGGTTTAACGGTTAATGAGGGCAAAACAAAGTACATGCTGTCATCAAGAAAGGACCTACAACACCGACGTCTTGGTCAAAACGTCACCATCGACAGACGTAACTTTGAGGTAGTCAAGGACTTCGTCTACCTAGGCTCCGCTGTAAACGCAGAAAACAACACCAGCGCTGAGATCAAACGAAGAATAACTCTTGCTAACCGCTGTTTCTTTGGGTTAAGAAAGCAATTGAGTGGAAAAATTCTCTCTCGAAGGACCAAAGTGTCGCTATATAAGACCCTTATCATCCCCGTCCTGCTATACGGTGCAGAAGCATGGACTTTGACAAAAGCGGATGAAAGCACCTTGGGTCGTTTCGAGAGAAAGATTCTTCGTGTGATCTACGGTCCCGTATGCATCGAAGGGGAGTGGAGGAGAAGATGGAACGACGAGCTGTACGGGCTGTACAGCGACGAAGACTTAGCAAGAAGGGTAAAAGTCCAATGACTAAGATGGCTAGGTCACGTAGAGCGCATGGAAACCAATGCTCCGGCCCGGAAAGTCTTCGAATCCACACCCACAGGACAGCGCAGTAGAGGAAGACCGCGAATCAGGTGGCGCGCACAAGTGGAAGGTGACCTCACCCAACTCGGAGCGCGAAACTGGATACATCTAGCTAGGGACCGAGCTAGATGGAGAAGTTTGTTGGGTGAGGCCCTAGTTCACACAGGACTGTAGCGCCACCTTAAGTAAGTAAGTAAGTAATAAAACAGAATGTTGGCTTTAAAAAAATGTATAAAACTTAATTGTAAGTATCACCGTTATTTTTTAATTATTTTTTTCCATTTTAAATAATAATTTTGTTAAATTGCCCCTACCGCCTGAACGGGGGGAAATAGACCCCCCTCCCATAGTAAAAAATGCTTGTATTAAGCCCCTCTACCAAAAACCGTTATTATTTCTTGGTGCCAAAGTTATCGTACTCGTGCCAAACCACATATCTTCTTCATCCATATCTTCGTATTCGGGCCATAAAAAGTTCGTTATCAACTTCTCATTTTGGAAAAAATACGGCCCGATGATGATGCCAGCCCATAAACCGCACAAAACAGTCACTCTTGTGGGTGCAATTCTGTATATCAGCCCTTAAAATCCAACCACCCTTTAAATTAAATCTTTATGGTACCTATACACTTATACTAAAATTGATAACATTCGATCCGTGCCCGTCTGTCGATTATTCTAAAAGGTCAAGAACATTTAGCACAGAATTAAACCATTTTGAATCAATAACTTCAATAATTCGCGAGATATCGAGAATGGAACATCAATTTTTTCCAATTTTGGGTACTATTTTTTGTAGATTTTAATTTTTATGAAAAAACTGGCTGTTGGATTTTTATAAAAACAATTACTGAATGCCTAAAACAATATTTTTTGTAAGATGAAACTAGTATGAATTCAATCTTTTCTCAAAATTGTATTGAATATTGAAAACACTAGTTTTCATAAGATGAAGTTAGCTTCGTTGACAAAGTTCTAGTCTCAAAACTCGGTTTATTGAAAAATTGGAATTCGGTTGAGTTCTAACTCATTTCTTCATCAAGTTTTCGAGTTTTTTTCGTTAGAGCTCTGATTCAGATCTTAGTCTGGCATAAAACTGCAATTTTTTAGGATATAAGAACTCTGATTAGCAATGTTTTTAATTATTTGAACGATTTAATGATCAGGTAATATTGTTGTATTAAATTTGAAGTCACCGAAGAATAATAATTTGGTGTGTTATGTTATACAGTTATGGGCGCCGAAAAGTCCAGCTCACTAAAACTTTCAGACTAAAAAATGCACAAAAATGTATGTAAGTCCAATGTATGTAGGTTTTAATGTTAAGCTTCTGAACTACAAGACTACACATAAGAACATAAAACACATGGACACTTTGTCAAGAAATAACCTCAAATCTCAAACATTTTGTTTGTAGAAGTCAATACGTCTGTGTAGACATTATGTCCTTTTAAGATGCAATAATGTTAATTTAGTTAAATTCTGTGTTGAAAAACGATATACAAGTTTCAATAAAAATTATACTACAGTAAAATCCGTGTAAAGCTCATTAATGTTTTCCCAAAAACGGACGCTAACCCTTTACCTTAGCCATGGTAACTTCAATTCCAAGGAAGGCATAAGATCCATAGACCCTGTTTCAATTTCTCTAACCTTTAGGTGCATGGACATTCTAAACGCAGATAATATGTAAATCGATAATTCCATAGGTTTAGTCACAGCGAGCACTTCGAAAATGTATTAAAACCAAAAAGGAAAAACATTTTAAAAGCAAGCAATACAAAATAACTGAAAAAAAGTGAGAGTTTGTCAAGCAATTGGCTGTAAGTTGTTTTATATGTGTTGTTTTGAATTTAAAACCATATACTTTGTTTCCTTCTATCAACTTTTTTAAAGTTTATATATGTCTTTTATAATGCAAATAGTTACATTCCATTTTATTAATAGAGAATCAGTGATTTACAACTCTCAACCATTCTTGTGTGCCAGTTATACCAGGAATGGAGGAGAGCTACAGTTTATAAGCCGGATCCGAACGGCAAATTTAAGAAAGCACTTTTCGTGACAAGAATTTCTCTTGGAGGATTTGTCAATTCCTCGCAGAAGACAGTACGCTTGAAAAAGACCGGGATTGAACCCAAGACCTCTGGCGTGACAGTCCTACGCAAAAACAATCACCCACGGGTACTACTTTTTTGCCATAAACGTCCCTTCTAATTCGCATTAAGATAGGGCAGTAACCAAGGAAGTGCAGCACGACCTCTTTCCCTCTTTTGTTGCATAGCCCACAAAGATTTCGGAGATCAGTCCTATTTGGAACACAATTGAGTGAAAGTATCTCTGCTCTTGATTTGAAAATTATTGTAATCACAGCTGTTTGATATGTGGGACTGAAATAATTGTTGTTGCACAGGTTGTTGTTAAGCTTTGAGTAGATGAGTCTTTGACTTATGTAAATCTCTGTATTTTACTTTTTATTCCAATCTCTTTTTTGCTTCGACTGCGTTTATGAGGTCGTACAATTTAGCTTTCCATTAACCTAAATCGTTGACTTGAAGATCAAGTGATATATGATTTACTAAGCGTTTCCATGTTGCTATCCATGTATTTTGTCTTCTTTTTACCATCATAATAATTATCTTTGTTAATCTGCTTTCATTGAGCATATTTAGAAGGTAATCTACTTGGAATTTAATTGTCGAGATAAATAGCGGAAAAAGTCCAGTTTTTAATAAAAATGGGAGCGTATCGGAATTCCGCTTTTTAAAATCCCGTTTTTAAAAAATCCCGAAAAAAAAGTTTTATAATCCCATCTTCTTAAATACCGATTTTTTTGAATCCCGTCTTTTGAAATCCCGCTTATTCAAAATCCCGATCAATTGCAATCCCGCTTTTTAAAATCCCGTCAAATCCCGAAAATCGGGTTTTTTTTTTACAAAATACGTGCGTTAAACTAACTAACAATAGGAGTCAAAGGTTTTTATGTTAAATTACTTGACTAAAATATTATAATATCGTAATAAGTTTTGTTTTTACTGTACATAAACATTCATTTTTGTTTATAACTCTTGCACGAAAAATATGCATCCTACAGCAAATCTACCTCTCAATAACGGTTTTACTTCTATCGTTGACTTTGTTAATTGATTTGAGTTTGTTTTAAAAGAATACTACTTTACTTTATATTTTTTTTATTTTTTGATATGTAGTATTTGGTAAAGGTCACAATAAATCTATTCTAGAAAAATATCTCATTTCTTAATTTGTTTTAATTTTTTTTTAATTTCGATTTTGCAATCAAAACTAGTTGTTTAATTTTAAAAAAACGCTCGATTTTTAAAAATTAAACAACTAGTTTTGATTGCAAAAAATCGCTCTATTTTTAAAAATTAAACAACTTGTTTTGATTGCAAAAAAATCGCTCCATTTTTAAAAATTAAACAACTAATTTTGATTGCAAAATCGGGTAGTAAAAAACGGGATTATAAAAAAAACGGAATTATAAGAAACGGGATTATAAAAAATCGGGATTATAAAAAGCAGGATTTTAAAAAACGGGATTTTAAGAAACGGGAATATAAAAACCGGGATATCGAACCCAACCCAATAAAAATATTTGGTTTAGCGTTGTGTTTCGTAGCTTAAAAGTTCTCTTCGAAAATTATCGCAGAAGTTGTTTGCGACCTCATCAAACTCTTAATGGCCTCATATTTGCGCTGAATAGAACATAATTGCTTGTGAAATAGCTTGAAACACTTCACTCCTCCATGTTCGATATAGATAGTTGTTTGATTTTAAACTTCCTTAAGTCGATCGTAACACTCGGTACATACATATCTTCTGTTACCGTGTTATTGACATAACATTTCAATGACGCCAAGTCAGTCCGTGCAATTCATCAAAGAAATATTGGCGGAGGGACACGTTTTATTTAGAGATATCCTTTCACTCAAAAACTTCGTGGAAATTTTCATTAAACTGAAAAACGTTAAATCTATGAACTTTCTTTCTACCATCACACAGTGTTGTTTTCACGAAATTTTTCGACGTTGAAAGTTTGGTTATTACGTTAAGAGCGCGTTCACAATGAAAATTCGAAGTCGTCATTATTTCACCGAAATTCTTTTGATTTGACAGTTTATTGCTTTAGGGTTTCATTTGATTTGTTTTTGCATCTGAAATATAAAATATTTGTTTAAGTTCATATAATGTAAAAATAAAACACTGATATCAATTCAATGAGTAATGCATTATTTCTATAAATAAAAACAATTTTATTTATTTTTATATTATTTAAATTACCTACATTAATATTATCTTTCTTTTATTTTCTTCATTACAGTAGTTCATTGGACGAAAATAAATCTGCTTTAACGGAAAAATTAAATCAGCCACTTGATACTGAATCAACAGGCGGCGAAAAGCACCAAGACGATATCAATATGGTTGCGGCTAGTAAAGAGCTCAATCCTGAAACGGAGGCAATTAAAAAAGCTGCCACCACAGCCGAAGAGGGAATTTTTTCCCTTATCTATTCAATAGCTAAAAAAATGGCTGTAGTTGGTGTTATCTATTTAGTTGGTTATATGGGCTGGTCAGTGGCATGGCTTCTAGCGCCGGTTATTTATTCTGGTATTCGAGATCAAATAAGTAAGGAAAATCAAAAGAAAAGAAATATAGCTAAATCATCAGCAATGGCATCCGAAAAAGATGTCATTCTTGCGAGGATCGATGAACTTCCAGCTTGGGTAAATTTAATATTTTTAATAATAATATGTACCTGCACATGTTTTTACCTTAGATTTAAAAATACTCGTAGCGTTGAAGGTTGTTTTCAATTAAAAGAAAATAATTACTTGGAAGATTATAAATAATCTGTATTCAGAAACCAGTACCCTATTATTTAAAGATAATGGCGCAATATTTTAAACGATTTAGTAAATTGTTAAAGTCATATTTAGCTTATAAGATGATTAACCCAATTTTAAACGATTTTAAATTCATACTATCTGTTAAAAATTTGCTAAAGTTAAAATCACGGAATGGCTACTTTAACTTTTAACAATATGCTAATCCATATGACATCTGTACAATTATTTTTATATTAGTAAATTGTTAAACCCTTAACGCTAGGTTGTTAAAAATTTGTTGCCAATGATTTAATGATAGTAGAAATTAATACGAATAACAAATACAACATTACATTAGAATCACTGTTGATAAAAGGTGGAGGGAAATCCTGCTATGGATAGAGATTTCAAAAGCAATTTTCTTGTTGAATTACATTCCTAAACGTTGGTACGTTCGATACCTGTGATCTTAGAGTAGTGTTCTACATACAACAATATGGCATCACTTAAAATGATCTCTAATATTTCGACGGAATTTCTTTTTAATGTATTTACAAAAAAAAAAAAAATAACTTAGGTGGCCCAACAGCCCTTCGACAACTAAAGCCTAGAGACTTACAACTCTCAACCATTCCTGTGTGAGAGCAATGTTGTCAGGAATGGAGGGGACCTATAGTTTTTAGCCGAATCCGAAAGTCTAATTCTTGACAAGAATTACTCTTGGAAGATTTGTCAACAATACCCGTGAAAAAAAATTGAATGACACAGGCAGGTATTGAACCCAAGACTTCTAGCATGACAGTTCAACATACGCCATGGGTACTCCTTTCAATTTATGTATTTTAACTAATTTTTGCTAATTTTAGAAGATCCATTTTGCTTCAATCATATTCTACGAACGAAGAACCCCTTTCCTGTATGCCAAAAATACTCCATTTACTAAGATCGGAATCTTTCGTACGTTTCACTCTCCAAAACCCGTTTGTTTAGATTGTTGTATTTGTAATTTTGACAATTAATCCATGAATAGATGTGGAAAAAAAAACAAAAAAAACGATGCCGTGGGCTAGCGGCACTTTGCAAAGCAAAAACAAAATGGGGAGGTTAATAAGTTTTTTTTCAGATTTTACTTTTTTCGATGAACAACTCAGTTTTAAGCTTTAGTTTTGCAGTCATTTTGTTGATAGCGACCCAATGTACATTTTTTTCTTGAGAAAAGCATGTTCAACATCAGTTTAATATAATTAATTCACTCATATACAGCAATCACCACGAAATTCTTTAAATTTCATAATTAACTTCGGATTATTGTATCAAAGGTGCGTTCGAAGAACCATCATGTTAAAGGTGCGAGCGCAATTTATTGAATTCAAATATTTTTTTTTTGCAAGTACTAATTAAAATTTGTATCAATTTAATTAATATATATTTATAGTTTGTTTTTAATGATTTAAGCTTGCAACTATTTTTCAATTCCATTTTGATTAAAAAATATTAAATTTAAAAAAAAGTTATAATCAAAAAATACCTCATCCATAACATTCTTGATTGATGGAAGCATACATGTATTTGCTATCAAAAAAAATTATGCTTCAAAAGAACACCAATATTTAAAAAAAAAAAAATCTGAACGTTTATAGCGAACTTGTTGAATAAATGCAGAGCAAATAAAATGCAAATTTTGACGTTTATCACAAAATGAAAACGTCAAAAAAATCGTTCTGATACATGCACAACTAATTCAATAGAACATGTAATCGTAATGAATGTTTATTGTTGACGTACAGAACTTTCTTTTAGTGAATTCCCACAGTTTAACGCAAAATACAATTTTCATTCATTCCTTAAAAATGTTTAGTTACCAAAGTTCAAGTTTACTTATTATTGTTTGAAGGGTATGTTTAGTAAAAATGTTGCTAATAATGAAAACAAATTAATGAGTTTTACGTAGGTATTTGTTTTTGTTTTTCTTAATATAATAAATAGTACCGTAGATTACTTTTTATAAATGCAGAACATAGAAGCAAATATACATAAACAATAGTGTTCAGATATAAATAATAATATTTTAGGTATGTTCAAGAAATTTCCGCTTCGGCTAACCTTCATCAACTTTTTAGAAAAAAATTTAGCATTGACTGCAGCCAATATTATTCCCCATATTGGAATAAAAAAAGTTACTTAAATCTATTTATTGCACTCATTTAGTTGGTATTGTGTGTAACCATATTGCCTATTTCTATTCCTTAAAGATGCTTTACACAAAGCAACTTATTTTTAAAACATGGTTCCCTCAAATTTTTATTCCAAAATCTAACTACAAACAAAATTCTAACTCTAACATAGTCCTTCAAAAGGAAATTTTCAGGAATATTTCTGCAACAAACAAAACTAAAATTTGGTCTTGCAATTGCCGAACTGCTTAAATGATGAAAATACTAATCTTATTGAGGAATCTGAACTAGCGAAAGTTGGCAATGGAACTTCACAAGTAGCATTTTCTGTACAAAAAATACGGGGGCACCCGCCTATTGTTTCCACCTGAACTTCTAAAGTCGCCAAAAAAATGCTATAAGCAAACTACAGCTGAAAAAATTGTCTGTTTTGTTGTTTTACAAAGTATTGAGTTACACCTTTGTCCATTTCCAATTTTACTTAACCAGTTGCAGCGCACTAATAAATCATTAAATAAGTATGTATTTGGTCAATTTTATTTTATTTAATATACATTAACAACATTTATTTGGATTGAAATTAAAAAGCTATACAAATCTTCCAATTTAAGACCATGTCAGCACTTCAGATTTTGTTGGTTAAGATTGTTTAGTTTTTGAACGAGGCCATGAAACATTCAAAATGAAGCATTTAGATGGGGCTGATTACTATAATGAAGCATTTTGATGGGCCTGAGGACTAAATGTGAGAATGTGTTTGGTTTTTTGTATCATTTCACGCACACTTTCTCACATTTATCCTCAGTAGCTTGTAGGCAAACCGAAATGTCAGTCTGAGATTCCGATCTTGGTAATGGAGTATTTTTGCTGTATGCTTAGTATACACGATAGGAAGATATTCCAATATTGACTGAACTGTCAAGAGTCTTAAAATAGAATCCAATAAGGTGACAATTGCCAATTTTCTATCAAGTGAAAATTGTACGTTTATATGGTTAGTTGATTTTATCCAAATATTAGACAATCTAGGGAATAATCTGACAATTGCCGACAATTTTTGATCTTCCAAATTCTTCCACGGATTTTCGGAATTTTTCGAAAGATGACAGGGACTGTGAACATTTATTTTAGAAGTGGAAACAACAGGTCGTATAAAATTTAAAAAGTAATTCAATAATGAAGCGGACATTAGCAACTATCTTGTAAAATTTGTTCATGCGTCCAATCCATTTCAACCTTTTTTTGTTTAACTTCTTTTTCGTCACTTTGCCAAACGGCGACTTCTTATTTCTTTCGATGTTCGTAGTTTTCAAATTCTTTCAAAAGCCTTTAAAGTTTTGTTGTTGTTTCCTGCTCAAAAACTTTCTGCCAATTAACATTTGAATGATGTTGTTTGAAAAGAACATCTTTCAATATCCAATTAGTGGACAATTTTCCAATTTACAGGGTTGATAGAAAATTGGTTTCAAAATCGTGTATATGTACTTAGCTTTAGTTCTTATTTCATTTGGATTCAATTTGCAAAATGGAAAATAGGAGAGGAAAAAAAAATAATATAAATTATTCCTGATATTTTCTTAACATATCCTCTTAAAATTTTCCATTTTATTAAGTTCTGCTTTGGATTTGGCTAAATTGTTTACAATTTAGTTTAAAATTATTTTGACCAATTTTCAGTTTTATCAACTATCGTAACTCTTGAAGTTTAAATCACCATTTCAAAATACAAAGCATCTTGTAGTGGAGACATTCTTTTATAAACTCTCTTTATCATTCATAATGTCTCTTGAAATTTCTGCTGTTGTTAGAATAATATTACTCAGACGATGAGGCAATGATATTATGTATTTACCTAGTGAGACATTAAATAACGTCAAAGTAGAATTAGTCAGGATGTACAATTTTAGTCCAAGACTTTGTCAAGAAAACCAAATTATCAAATATGAAGAATTTTGTTTGTATTTTAGTTCAAATCCGGTCTTATCTCTCAATGTAATCATTAGATGTGTCATGACGACTGACGGATATGAGTAATAAATAGTGCGACAAAAAGTTATTTATTTGTATAGTGAGACATTTTTAAATGACAATCATTAGCTAATGTAATGTTCTTAGCAAGAACATAACATTCATATTCTGACGCAATGTTAAAACTCAGAAAAATAAACTTAAAATTTTGTGTATATGCAGAGAAGTTTGCTTAACCTAGTTATTTTACTTCTCTTTCTCATTTATTATCATTTCAAAAATAAAGTATACCAATGTTTAACTTTCTGACATCTCTGAATGTAGAGGGCTTGGGGAACTAATTCATTTAATGCTGACTATAAGAATAATCAACTCAATACTGGCAGCTCTTCTGCTAGAAGATTTGTTAGTAGAGGCCACATTGGCCAATCCGTAATTCTTAAGTATTAAGAAACAATTCCATAGCACACCATCCCCAACTGCAATTCAACAGAAACTCCAAAATTTCTATACCTTCCAGATCTTTCTGGAAGGATAGGGCATTCCTGGAAGACGAGTCCGTCCACTTTTACACAGATGGATCAAAAAACGAAGGGGTTGGTGGAGGTGTGTCCTCTCATTCAGCCTTTCGAATCATTCGGCGTGTTTCAGGCGAAACTTTTGGCGACAAAAAAAGTCTTGTCCTGGCTTAAAGAAAACGTGATATCAACATCTGATATCCGTATCTTCTCATATAGTCAGGCCGTTATCAAATCTATGGACTCTGTCTCTACAAACTCTATAACAGTCCATAACTGCCGATCATCTCTAATGGAAATGACACTTCAATATCAACCTTTACTGGGTGCTGGTTCATAGAGACATTCCAGGAAATCGCCAGAAATGGTACAGTACAATCCATTGTACCACGTTTGGCTGATGCTGGCTCAAAAATGCAAGACTAATCTAGAAGAATTCTTCTATAACGATATAAACGATCTCAATCACATTAACATAATCAGTTTTTCACGTTTAATGTACTCAAAGTAGTTTCAAGATTCATGTGGTATCAAAATGGAACATAAAATTGGCCTAAGTGTGTCCTACTCCATTACGGGCAGCCATTTTAACCTAATCTAACCTTAATTTTCTGTGCCACAATATTAACGTCAAACTACCTGCACCTATGAACCTATTGTCCAATGCGGTGGGAATAGATGAAATACATCCCGCGTTCATTAAGTCACTTTTAACGATTTTTATTTTGCCTTACATTACGCACGCTTTCAATGCGTGCAGGTTTGTTTCCATCCCAATTTAGTCTAAAATTTAACCTCTTTCTCTGCTACAATTTTTGTCAAAAGTTTTTGTGTGGGTAATACAAAAACAACTAAACTGTCACATCATAGCACATGACATTCTCTCCTCTAAGATATCTGGTTTTCATAGTTGATGACATCAGACTAGCTTTGGCTGAAGACCATGTCAAATTCCTTGTATTGCTTGGTTTTTCTAAAGCGTTGGACACTGTACACCATGCGATCTGTACCTCAAACTATCATGAATTTGCTGTCTAACTATCTTGGAGATAGAAAGCAAACTGTATCAGTTGGAAATACAATTTCGAAATTCTTACCAATCACTAGAGGAGTTCGTCAGGGTTCGATCTTAGGGCCTCTTCTTTTTTTCCTTTATATAAAATAACTTCTCCCAAGAATCTCTTGCTCTGCTATTTAATTGTATGCGGATTATGTTGAGCTAATATACAAAAGCTGTCCTTTGGGACTGATTAAAGATTGTGCATAGACTATATTAATATGTAGCTAGAAGCAATATCTCGCTGGTCAACGAGCAATTGTCTATTCTTAAATCCACTGAAATCCAAGTGCATTATCATAAGTAGACAAATTTTGAATCTAAATTAATTTCTCAGCTTGTACTTAAATAACTCGAACATTTCGTATGATTCTACTGCAAAGAATCTTGACAGGTTATTTAATAGTATACTGTCCTGGGGTATGTATATCAATTCTGCTGTTGGTAGTGTTTGTGGTGCACTTCTAATGTTATGGGCTTCGAAAAATTACACCCCTATTATCCTTGTTTTTTTTGTTAATGCCATCCGATTGGGGAACTCTTTTCCAAGGCACTTATGGAGAGTAGGTGGCATAATATTGTTTCGTAGAGATCTATGTTCTTATTTAATAAACTAATTTTTCAATAAATATTGTTTCTTTCTTTTGTTTCAGGTCTACTTCCCCGATATTGAACGTTGTGAATGGGTGAATAAAGTATGTAAACTTCAAATCTATTTTCCAAAATAAGTATTTTTAAATATATGTATGTTTTTTTTATTTTTCAGATCCTAAAACAAATATGGCCAAATGCAAATTATTTTGCTCGCACTCTAGTCAAAGAAACAATCGAACCAAACGTTGCTCTAGCCTTATCGAACTATAAGCTCAATGGATTTCGTTTCGACAGAATTATTCTCGGAACAATACCACCTCGTATTGGTGGTGTTAAAATCTACGATAAAAATGTCGATCGTAATGAGATCATCATGGACATGGATATTATGTATGCCAGCGATTGTGATATTAATTTCTATTTAAAAGGTGTTAAAGGTGGCATTAAGGATTTCCAAATTCATGGTTGTATTCGTGTTGTTATGAAGCCTTTAATCCGATCAATGCCACTGGTTGGAGGACTTCAAATATTCTTCCTTAACAATCCTAATGTCGATTTTAATTTGGTTGGGGCTATTGATTTTCTGGATATGCCAGGATTGAGTGATTTATTGCGAAAAATAATTGTTGAACAAATTGGAGCGATTATGGTGTTGCCAAATAAGCTGCCAATTACATTGAGTAATGATGTACCGGCTGTTAGTCTGAAAATGCCTGAACCTGAGGTAAATATAATTTTTTGCAAAATCAAGACAAATTATTATTTTCATTACATACTTAAAAACAGTTATTTGAACACAGAATGAATGAAATCGAAACTTAACTCGATTGAATTATCATATCATCATCAAGGGGCCGGTTATAGCTATCAGTAAAATCCATCAGTAAAATTTTTGTTTTTAGATACAGATTTATTTCTAGCAAAAGATTGATGCAATAAGATGAATCCCATATTCAAGTATTTTTTTCAAAAAGAAACAATGCATTTAAAGTTTTATTTAATTTATAAATCCATTTTAATTTTTTTAATGATAAAATTTCATTTTACTGAACAGCTGACTGCTAAAAGCTAAAAAAAATTCCATTTCGTTTTGCTGTTGGTGTTTCAATTTTTTACTTTTCCGATCACATCATTAAAAATTTAACTCATGAGAGCAACAGTACAAAAATTGTCTGATGCGCGAAGCCTCAAAGTGACATTTATTTTAATGACGTAAATTTACTGATTGCTATAAAAGCTCATCAGTAAAACATTTCAGGTTCTTCCTGTTTCAAATTTTACTGATGGATTTTACTGATAGCTATAACCGACCCCTAAATGCTTCATTTTTACGTCCTCTAAAATTTGAGTACAGGGTTGTTAGCATTTAACTAAACAAATGGCGGCAAATCATGCATTTGTTTCGGAATACCCTTTATAGAAAAATACTTCCTTTTATAAAATTCTGCTGATGTTTTAGTTTGCACTGACAATGGGCAGGTTCAGAAAGCATAAAGGACTTCATTTGTAGTCAACTGCATTCCTTGAACCCAAAATAACGCTAAAGGCAGCTAGTTAATTTGTCAGATGCCATTAATTTCAAACTTTGAACTTTTCTTAACTATCTTTTACTTGCAGAAAGCACCAGCAACATTATTATTTACAAACAAAAATTGCTAACACATGTTAAAAGTCCATCATAAGTTGTGTCTTGGTTGTATAGAAAAAGTCCTTATTTCTTTTCCATTAAAAGAAGGAACTCTTTTACACAAAACATTAAATGTTCCTTTATAAAGTTGAAAAAAACAATAAACATTTTTAGAACAAAAGTATTAAAAACTGACAAATTAAACACCAAAGTGCTTTTACACAAAGTATTTGTTGATCAGTTGTAAATGTACCCATGTCTCCAATACTCCTCCTCATTTACACAACGAGGCCACACTTGTCACGAAGCATGTTATGTCTTCCAGCACCCAATGGTTCTTTAAGAAGATCTGCTAACATTGATTCTGTTGGGCAATATTTGCATTGCACTAGCTGATTTTTGATAAAATCTTTAACAAAATGGTAACGTGTATCTATGAGTTTTGTTCAATTTGAAAATCTTTCTTCTTGTATCAATTTTAAATAGCTTTGATTATCTTCGTATATTGTTGTAAGCTTACTGACCATCTGCTGCTTATCTGTTAACAACCGTCGAATCCATGAAGCTTCTTGACATGCCTCAGACAATGCTATAAATTCTGCTTCCGTAGATGACAGTGCCACACAAGTCTGACATGACCAACTTATTAGTCCACCGGATACCATGAAAACATAGACACTATTTGGTTGACTAATATTTTGTCTTCGAACTTGAAACGCTTGTAGTAGATACATATATGTATCTAGTCTTGTGTTCACTGAAGTATACAAAAGGCACCCAATTAATGTTTGATATTTGCACCAATCATAATCTATGATCAGCTTCCCATAATTTGGATCCATATGAATATTTGACGACTTTAAATCTGCTAAACCAAAATCTCTTGCAATCTGAAGGATATAATTTTCTTGATTCAAGGTATAATTACCTGCCTTGTACTTGTCAATTTGCAGACCCAAACAATTCTTAATTATGCCCAAATTCTTCATTTGAAATTTTGAAGACGGTTTCTTCTCTGTTGAAAGAATCAAGTTATTTGATTTGATGCGGGTCATTGCTTCATTCTATGACCTAGCTGCCTGTTTTAGTCCATAGATCCTTTTCTTCAATAAGCAAACAAAGTTCTCTTTTCCTTCAACTTCAAAACCTGATGGATATCGTATGTAAATGGTTACTTTCAGGTCACCCTTAAGAAAGGCTGTTTTTGCATCCAAGTGTAAATCCACAAATTCTTCTTTTGTAGAAATAGACACTAATAATTTAAATCTCGTTAACTTAACACCGGAGCAACTACATGATCATAATCAGTGCTGTATTTTTTGAGAAGCTCTATGTGACCAAAGGAGCATTAAATCGTTTTTCTTTATCATTTGAACTATTTTTCAACTTGCTAACCCATGTACTTTCACTGCTGTTAGATTCTTTGGCAACACACACACTTTCCAAGTATCATTCATGCTTCAATGTGTTCATCTCATCCAGTCAACTGCATTATTCGTAGATTTTGACCAAGGCAACAAGTTAGTTTTTCAAGTGTCATAAACTTCAAATTTAGAACTTTTCTTCACTTACATCTACCTTCAATTATTTATCTCTCCCAAAAACATAATTGTCTACAAAACATCCTCAGGCAAGCTGCAATTCCATTTCGAGCTTTATTTCATATTTAAACAAAAATTTACTTATTCCTTTTCCATTTTGATAAGGAACCCTTTAACATAAAACATCAAATAGAATTGTGCAGAAAATAAATAAATCATAGAGTAATAAAGTTCAGCTTTCAGTTGAATGAAAAAACATCATCAACTGTCATTCTGACTTGACTGGATACTGGATAGTAAAGGAGATTTTCCTTAACTAACTTTCTAGTCAACTTTCCAATAAAGTTCTCTTAATTGGCAACTGGCCAATCAGATACTAAAAACTTGACGTACTTTCAAGTCCCTTATGTCGACTAAACCTGCCCATTGTTGATCAGTTGTAAATGGTCGCATTCACAAAGCTAGTGGCTACGTGAATGCAAAACTACACTACAAAGCTAGTCAATCTGGAACTGTCATATTATTGACAAATGCAAATATATAAAATAAGAAACATTTTTGATTTGATAACTGTAACTTATCTTTTGTGTTTTTAAATTCAATAAAATCAAATTTAAGACACAATTTGAATGATTTATATTTGTATTTAAATATTGAACAATTTATTTCATTTTGAATTCGTGTTACTTTACCGAGCAGCTGATTGTGAAACGTCAAAATCATTCTCCACTAACTTTGTAGCTGAATTTTTTACACTACGTCGGAGGGGAAATTTCAACTACTTTTGTAGTTAGATTTAGCCAATCAGAATCCCTTGACTACGTAGCCACTAACTTTGTGAATGCGACCAATATACGCATATCTACAGAAAATAAATAAATCACAGAGTAATAATCTTCAGCTTTCAGTGGAATAAAAAAACACGATTAGCTGACATTTTGAAATAAGTAGACCTGGCTTGGTAGTAAGGGGCCAGTTATAGTTATATGTATCTAATTGAAATCAATCCGGAAATTTTTTTGAATGGTATTTCTCTAATTTCCGGACGGAAATTCATTTTCCTGAACAGCTGATAAATTTATCTTCAAAAGTGAAACGAATCGTTCCTCTGATTTGTGTTCCAATTTTACACAATTCCAATGACAGAGTCAATAAACATTTTTCGGTGGATTTCAATGAGGAAATTTTGTTCAATGACAGACATTTTAAATGACGGCTATAAACGACCTGCCAAAAAATTCCAATGATTGGTTTCAATGATGTAAACCAATGGTAGCTGTAATTGGATTCTATGAGAGATTTTTCTTGACTAACTTTCCATTCAACTTTTTAATTAAGTTGTCTTAATTAGATGGCAAGTTTTAGGTATTTAAATTATTTTTTGGACTTTCTGATTTGAAAGCTTCTTTTTTGTCAAAATTTAAGACTTAATTTATTTTTTTCTATAGGGAATATTAAGAATTCACGTTGTTGAAGCCAAGGATTTGATGAAGAAGGACATAAGCGTTTTAGGCAAAGGTAAATCTGATCCGTATGCCATCATAAATGTTGGAGCACAAGAATTCAAAACACAAACAATTGACAATACTGTCAATCCCAAATGGGATTATTGGTGTGAGGTAAGATTTGTTATTTTTTATAATTTATGGAACATCAATTTTTTAAAAATTACATCAAAATATAACTACACAATGATCAAAAAGTAAAAAAAAAACAAACAGCTGATGCAAATAATAATAATTTGAGGTGCAAATTAAGTTTTAAATGTTTGCAAGTTAAAAGATTGTTTCCAAATACGAGTACTCATATGTATTTTCCATTAATACCGTCAATAAATAAAAAGATGGTACTTGCTTGAGCAAGTTGAGTTCTTCTTATTTTTTTTTTTTTAATTCAATGCATGCGTCTTTTAGAAGATCATAGATAACTTATTTTAATAACTATAATAAATGTTTGTCACATACATATTTAAAAAAAAAAATAAAAGATCCCAGTGCCACATAAAAGAAAAAAATAAACACAATCCACATAAAATTAAAAAAAAAATATACATATATACATAAATCAAAAAATAACACTAATTTCTGATGAAGCACCTTAACACAATTTAAAGAACAAATAAATTATTAAACTCTAAACTCTTGCTTGAATATTTCTGAATGCTTCTAAGTTGAAGGTATATGAGATTGAACTTGTTATTGATAGTTTATCTTATCAATTTATCTTATTTAAGTTAGGATTATAATCATAACCCTTATAACAATAAAGCAAGCTAAGAACCATTATAATAATATCTGTGATAATAAATGATTAGGTTGCATATTCTTGCTTTAAAAATTCACTCTTTGGATAGGTCTTGTTCATTATTAAAAAAACTTTCCACAGTTTTAATATTTATTAAATCAAAAAATGCGCAACATTTTGAACCTCGTATTGTTAAGGGCTTAACATTTTTCTAAACATTCAGCAATTTACAAGCAACTCCAAAAATGTAAACCCTTCATTTCCTTTTGCTTACTTGTAAATTGCTTAATCGATTTTTATAAAAAAAAATGGACGTCAGAAAATGCCGAAATAGTGACAGTTCGTTAAAACAAAAACAAAGAAAACAAACCTAAACTGACTAAACTGAGAATAAAATTCTCCATCATCCAATTCTTTGAAGGTATTTGCTTGGGACATAAAAGATGGTACTTGTATCTCTTCCATATGGATTTAGCAAACAAGAATAGGCATTTTTGTAGGGCTGTGGTCCTCTGCCAATAGTGATGAGTCGCATATCATTAGAACGGCATTTTAATGCTGTATTTTAGGGAGTAAGTATGTAACAGTAAAATATTTTGGACCTTACATGAAGGGACTGAATTCGTCCACGTAAAAGCCGTTTGTCATTATGTCCTCAAAGCATTTTCTCTATGAACAATAAAAGAAGCTCGATCTGGTGACGCTCAGGTAGTTCTGTGCGAGCTTAAACAATGTCCTCTTTTCAATGGAGGACAATAAATACATAATGGGTGATTTTTTAAGAGCTTGAGAACTTTTTTTAAAAAAAAACGCATAAAATTTGCGTAAAGCGCGAAACACATTTCGAACCGAACACTGATTTTGGTAATAAAATTCAATGATTTGCAAGCGTTGCTCGTTAGTAAGTCTATTCATGATGAAATGTCAAAGCATACTGAGCATCTTTCTTTTTGACACCATGTCTGAAATCCCGCGTGATCTGTCAAATACTAATGCATGAAAATCCTAACCTAAAAAAAATACCCGATATATACCACCGCAAACTCTGTTAGCGATTTGACAGATAGTCTGTTAATAAGGGGTTTTGATATCTTCCGTAGTACAGGCCTCGCCGACACATCACACAATGCGGACTAGAGACTGGTTCTTCGGGGTAGTTCGCCTTATCCTTTGAGCGAACTAGGTCGTAACGTTTAAAAAGTGATACACACGAAAACATAGGAAGAATTACTTCTTTTACTATAATGTTGTGATTACTTTTTAGTGATATCATATACATACATATCTCCGAAAGTACTAAGATCTCACACTGATCGCTATATTAAAAAATGTTTCTACATAATTAAAATAATTGCTTATACAGTTTGGTAAATTGTTTAAAATTTTTCGACAAACATTTTAATCTTCAGTTGAAAGTATGCGCACTTTTTCTGACTTTATTGATTTGTTTTATAAAAGTGTTCCATATTTTTGTGGAAGAGTCTAGTTTATTTCCATTTTTTCAACGTTCCTACACATCATCAAACAAATAGATCCAGTAGGTTTTTATCTCTAAATGAAACTGTGTTGATAATATTCTTCTTATGATAGGGATTAATTTTCTAAACACAAACATAATGGAGGGTAAACCACATGGTGACCAGAAAATATTTATTCAACATTTTTTCAGTACAATTTTTATCTTCATCTCATTTTTGTGACATGATAGCCCTACACACTAACGCCCCGGTTATTACAGATGAAGTTTGAAGCTGAAATAAAATTAGCTTGCTGGAACAAAAAGGCAACAAAAACTTAAAGTTGATCTGAGTTTCGGGAAACTTCAAGCTTTGAGTCTTTGCCGCTCTCGATTTCTTGAAATACAGTCGAACTTCTCTATAACGAACTTCCTTAAAACGTAACTCCTTCTATAGCGAATTTCGTTTTGAATTTTGAATTAGGTTTCTTATAACGAAATTCTTCTTATAAGGAACTAATTTTTTGGCCCGAAAGCAAAGATGTTTATAACGAAATGTAAACTTTTAAATTTGAAATTTAAATTTTTGTTAACGAAGCTGAGTTTTGTACTGATACTTGATCTCATTGAAAACTCAGTTCCATTGTCAATGATAAGATTAATAATAATCGAGAACAACAGAAACTTTAGAAGAGTTTTATTATCCTATTACATTTGACGATAATTGACTTCCTTCAGACGAAACAATTTTGAATGTTATCACATCCTAGGAATCGGACTTATTAGCTGACATTGGTGAAATCGAATGTATTCAAAAAAAACCGAAGGATAATGATATGAGAATTGCATTTGAAAGTTTTCGAAATTTTATTGAAACAAGAGAGTACAATTTATTTTAAAAAAATTTAATTTTAATTATAAAAAAAAAACCAAAACTGTTCATGTGCAATCAAAATTTTTGAAAAACTAAAAAGATAATAATTTCTTTAAAATTAATTCGTTTTGTACTTTTTTTTGAAAACATAAAAGAACACCTGCAGTGTTAAAACAAAATTGTCTTTATAACAAACTAGCTTTTACCCGCGACTTCGTCCGCATTAGATAGTTTTTTTGGATAGTAGTATCACAGATAAGAAACTATATAGTTAGTATATAACTATATATATAGTTTCTTATCTGTGGTAGTATGAAAAAACTTGAGCTGTACTTTTTTGTACGTATGTTTGAATTGTGCCGAAATGGGATGAGGCCATACTAAGTGTGATTGTCATAGGTTAGGTTATGTGACGAACCGAGTAAATACTTAAGTATTAAAGAAACAATTAAATTTACACGACAAATAAAATATTTGCAGGATTTCTCTGTAATTTGCATGCGTTCGACAACGGCGCTTGTACCCTCACGTGTGTGCCCTTTCAGGTAGACCCACTCAGTGATGTCCTCCCCCCGTGTCGCACTACCGCCGCCGCCACCTGCCTCGTCTACCGCGTGCGACCCCCGCCCTTGCTCTCGCCCTGCGCCTCAGCCGAAACAGAATTATCAGAAGTAGAAGATAGACCCAGTGAATTATTTGTTGTACCTATGTATGTATGTACATGGCTCGTGTTTGGCGATGAAAGGTTGAGCATAGCAAAGTTTAGGTTTAAAATTATTATTTGTGGAACTTGGTGGGAGCCACAGTTTGCGTCTAACGTTAAGGGCTTCAGGCACGTGGCGCGCAAAGCCCGCGTTGATATACGTGTATGATAAGTTTAACATGTTTGACAACTTATTTTATAAGGGTTGGGAATGCGTTGTTTTCCCGTAATAACAATTTTATCCAAATATTATTCAAATCTTTGGTAAATTAGGAGTGAAAGCGATCAGATTCCCCGGAAAGTAATTTTTCCCATGGGAATGCGTTATTTACCCGAGGTCAAAAGTAACTCATGTCCTTTCTGAAATCTCAAACTATCTCCTTACCAAATTGCATTTAAATCTGTTCAGTAGTTTAGGCGTAAAAGCGATCGGCCCACCTGAATTTTCCCATGGGAATGCGACATTTTCTCGGGGTAAATAGTAGCATATGTCCTTTCTCGGGTATCAAAATATCTCCATACCAAATTTCATGCAAATTGGTTCAGTAGTTTAGGCGTGATTGAGTAACAGACAGACAGACAGAGTTACTTTCGCATTTATAATATTATAGTATATAGTATATTATAGTATATAGTATATAGTATATAGTATAGAAGATAGTGTATAAAACTTCTTTATAACGAATCAATTTTGTGTTTCTTTGAAAGTTTGTTATAAAGAATTTATTTATACGAATAAAAATATTGTCAATACTATGGTATACCTGTGTCCAGTAATATAGTAGATAATGCGTAGGACTTGAATGTCAGAGGCCTGTTCTCAATCCGAATTCAAAAAATTAAGTTTTGACTAAGGGTTTATCCAAAAGCTGTATACTTTACAAAACAATTAACAACTCTTAATTCATAAAATAAAAAAATAAAAATAGTCGGGTGTTGGAAAGTAAAAAAAATCTGATTTTTTAAAACAACTTGAATATTATGAGGTCTACACAAATTTTGAAGTGCCATAAAGTGATCTATAAGTTTAAAACATCTGCTAGTCTACTTAAAAACTCATTTTCACAGAAGAACAGTATACTTTGGGTTTTTTAACAGTTCGATAGTCCAAAGAGTTTCAAATTACTCATTTGAGCCCGATTCACACTTCACAATTTATCATCTTAAGGTTGCTTCTCAAGGCTCAAGTTTTTGAAGCATTGTTTCACAAAAAGATTTCAAACTAAATTTAATTTGACAGAATCTTTTGAAATACATAAGTACAAACAAAAATGTATTTTATTTCTTCCAACGAAGTGGAGTTAAGTCAAAAAGCTTTCTGATTCGATTTTTGGATAAGGGCGTCTAAAATTCTGCTTAGCTGATCCTATTAAGACTTATATATGATATATTTTGTATTCGCAGAGGTAAACAGATATAATCTCTCAAATAAGTCTTAAAGATTTTAAAGAGCCCAAGGATGAATGACATCAAAGCTTATTACTAAAGTAGCACATTAACAATTTAAAAATATGCAATGCACAAATATTAGAACCGAACTTTGAAAAAGCCTTACTGAAAATAAATATAGTTCAATCTCAACTACCAAAACTTTTTTCATTTAATTTTTTTGTTTGTATAAACTTATTTTATTTTTCTTGCCCTTCATAAACTTCAAAAATTAATCCATCCAAACATAGGCGAAAGTGTTTGCCGAAACTGGACAGTTTTTAGAAATCTCACTTCATGATTTTGATGATGCAAGTAATGATGAAAAACTAGGAAGGTAAGTTTTAACACGAACTGAAAAACATTCTTTCTGTCTCTCTATTTTTTTTTAATTTTTTGTTTTGTAAATTTTATCTTCCCTTTTTTATTTTAATTCAAAATTTAAAAAAATGTCTCTGATTGTAAAAACTTTATAATAAACATACCTACCTATAATTCTCGTATAACTTGAGTCCCATTACTTCCACTAGAGTTAGTAGTTAATAAAAATGGTAGGTAATAAAATGCAATTAATTTTTGAAAAGGCTTTTTATCAATATCAAAATAGATTGCATCAGTTAAGCATGATTGTCTTAAACTAAATAATCCAAAAATACAAGTTATCGTATATTTAATCGCAACCGCACTGCTTTATAATTATAATTTTAATTTGATTGCACATTTTTATTTTATTTAAATTTAGACTGTGGTTAATTCTCATGTGTTCCAATATGTATTTTTCAACTTATGGGACTGCGATCAAGGATTACCCGGTGTTAATGCCGATGACGTTTTGGGCAGGTTGTAATCTTTTTATGTGGTTTATTTGAATTATTTTCTTTTGAGCATTTTTCTACTGTTGGCCCATTTTGTGTTGTTCTTTATTTCCAAAGCACGGCATGACATTATCCCTTGTACAAAATGCTAAGTTTTTAAAATGATTTTTATTAAAGCTTTGCAATGTAAACATTATTAATTACAAAAAATATATAAATCAGTGTTTCAAATTTAAAAAAAAAAAATAAAAATTGTAAATAATTTTTGCTTTATTTTCATAACAATACCGCTGCGTTTTAACAAAAATAAATAAATGCTTATAAAAGGCTGTTGTGGAAGTTACTCAACATAGTATACTTGTGTTAAAACTCTTCGACTGGGATCGCACCGGGGATGACGAATCACTCGGCAGGTTGGCTTTTAGTTGTTGAAGACAAAACAATGTAGTTTTTATGTTTTATTTGGTAGTTGATAGTAGAATTGTAAATTTTAGAATTGTAGAACTGTATTATAATTTGTTTGACTATTTGACTCATACATATAAATATGTTGTTGTAATGTAATTGTTTATTTCTTGGTTATGTATCATCCACACATACATGAAGTTATATCCATTTTTTTACTAGGTTTCTTATGCTGAGTAGTACCCGTAGCGTGATGGTTAGTGCGTTGGACTGTCATGCAAGGCGTCTTGGGTTCAATCCCTGCCTGTGCCACCTAACTTTTTTCACGGGTACTGCCTCTTGCGAGGAATTGACAAATCCTCCAAGAGTAATTCTTGTCATATAAAGTGCTTTCTCAAATTAGCCGTTCGGATTCGGCATATAAACTGTAGGTCCCTTCCCTTCCATCTCTGACAACATTATACTCGCACACAGGAATGGTTGAGAGTTGTAAGTCACTAGGCCCTGGTTCTTCATGGACTGTTGCGCCACCTAATTTATTTATTTATTTTATTCTTAGGCCTCGGCCATGCAGTAAGCGGCTGAGCGGCAAGCGGCTGAGCGGCAACTCTAAGCGACGTATGGCCAGGCACTGAGCGACTGCTTTTGAGCGATTAGTAGTTAAAGTCGAGATTGCACACACGAAATTAACAACTCAATGTTTACTTTGACCATCTTTACTTCTTGCCGCTCAGAAAAATAAAACAGGTTTGGTTGCTGAGCGGCGCCGCTTAGCCGCTCAGAATTTTGTTTCGCCGCTCGCTCATTGCGTGGCCGCTTCTATGTGATTTCATATGTTTTATATTTTTTTTTCCGCTCAGCCGCTCAGCCGCTTACTGGCGTGGCCGCGGCCTTATGCTGATATTTGAAGTCGGATAAAAAACGTTGTTTACGCCCTTTTTGTGTAACACTGTCATAGAACTTTTTATTTTGTTTATTAGGTACTCAAAATTAAATTTATGCCTTCATACGTACTATTTTTATTTTATTTTCTTAGAACTATCCGCTGCGAAAGTGTGCTGATAATGTTTATTAACAACGTATGTGTTGAATCGAGTTACCAAAACCACTGCGTAACTTTATCATTTAACCTACTTCTCAGGTCTCGTTCCGAGTGGATGGAAAACAGTATTGTCTAGCCCATCCCCAAAAAAGGCAAATCTTCATCATCTCAAGGTTCTTTTATCAAAAATCCGTACTTTCGGTTTTCATGAATCCCTCCTTCATTGAATTAGTAATTACCTTTCAATACAAGTAGTATAGATGGTTTCAAGTCTTAAAACCACAAAACAAATGCTGGTGTACCCCAGGTCTCTGTCTTATATCCAACACTCTTTCTCATTTTTATTAATGATCTTCTGCCTGCAACTTCTAATCCAATACACTGTTTCGTTGACGATAGTACTCTTAGCTTTTCATATTTGTTTTCAGACTCAAATCCCTCTTCTTCGGATGTAGAACTGCAACGACAAATTATGATAAGCTCATTAAATGCTCTGTTCAGGTGCTCCAGTAACTTACTTAAGTTTCTTGGACCGTAATACTCGCTCTACTAGGAATGCTTATCAGTATACCTTTAAGTTGGACTCAAAGGTCGTACTGTCAAATAGTACGTTCTTTCTTCTACTATGCGCATGTGAAATGCTTTACCACAATCTTTCTTTTCCAGACTTTGAAATACTCAGGCATTCAAAACTAATGTGCATTGCCATCTCTCTCTCTCCTTTTTCTAGTGCTCTGCTCACACTGTGTCTCTACATATTAAGGGTAGTAAAAAATGCCGACAACAGTTATGGCTTCTCTGCTTGGAATGAAGCCTTCTTAATTCTACAAAATTAGAGATCTTCAATTTTCAATGTTTAAGAATCTTCATGTTTGAGGAGCACCTCCTCCTTACTGAGAACCTGTAATGGTGTGGTTTTTAAGAAAAATTAAAACGCATATAATATAATGTTATGTAGCCACTTTGGGCGATGGTGGATGCGAGGGGAGGGTTGGTAGGGGTCATGAACCCCTATCATGACGGAGATAGTCGTTCCATCGTTTTCGAAGAAGTAAGGTTCAATCACTGCAGCTCCGGACCAAAAAGCGCACCAAACAGTGACTTTTTGTGGATGTAATGGCCTCTCCTCAATTACTAGAGGATTCTCAGAACCTCAAATACAACAATTTTGTCTATAACATACCAACCGAGTAAGAAATGTGCTTCTTCGCTGAAGAAATGTTTGTTCGAAAAATCGCCGTCCACCGCCTGTTGTTCAAGCACCCATTCGACGTATCTACGCAAAATACGCCATATTGTTCCCTAAGACAGTCCTAATACTTGAGAACGATGAGGAATTGACACATTCGGGTTTTCGGCGACACTTTCACTTACAGCAGCGATATTTTCAGTGGTACGAACGAAACGATGATGCACAGGCCTTACAATATCTGTAACCAATCCAGTCTCTTAAAATTTCTTCACAATTTTGCCAATTTCTTGAGTAGTTAGACGATTATGTAAACCATAATATCCTCTTTAGATTTTAACAATTTGTATGTGTTGTGATAGTTAAGCGATCCATTTTCGTAAATGTCAGACTTTCAACTGAAAAAAAGAAAAATGTGTTTAAAAACTTAGTTTGACAGATGTCTATTTCCAATCCTATAATTTTGAAACCGCAAAATAACCCGTTACTACTTTTAACTGAGGAATGGACTGCACAAGAACATAAATCGCACAGCACAAATATATCAACTTTTGACCAATTAATGATCCATGGTAATCATATGAGCCACAAAGCGTATACAGTTATATTGTATGTATAAGTAAAGATTATATTAAAAATTCTTTTGATTTTATTTAAAATCAATTTTTTAACTTTATAATCATATGAGCCACAAAGCGTAACAGTTATGAGAAGGTACTTACTAGTTCGTAAAAAATCGGAGTAGGTTCTCCTTCGTTGAGCAGGTTCTTTGATTCGTAAGTAGAATATGTTCTGCTTTCTTCATATCACCCAATGTCTCATGTTCTAAAACCGATTTGGTTAAGATTAGAATTACAAAAAGTTTTCGAGATTTTATGCAAATACTGAATCGCTTGTAGGCTCAACAAATTTGAAACTCGAAAGCAATTAAAGTCAAATGTTATTTATTTCACATTTCAAATTTTAAAGTTTGAGTTCAAAAGAAGCTAAGAACTAAGCAGTAAAAAATAACTTTTTAGAAATGTTCTCAATAAAAATTAATACATCTGACATTACTGAGATAAAATCAGTCAAAATCTTTCTAAAATTTCAAGTCTCAATTATTCATTAACAAAATGAGAAAAAACAATCGTTTCGATTTGGTTTTTGTATATTGCTTAATGCTTAGAAATAATGAAATTTAAATTTTTTATTGGTAACCAAGATTTTGAGATCACGCCACATCAATATGAAACCTTACTGAATGAAATTGTTTGTAAAACAGTATGCAGAATCCATTTGCTCATTCTCATGATAATGAGTTCTGATATTTTTGTCATTTCACTACCTCAGTCTTAAAAAACAATTGATTTTCAAAATGTCGTCATCTAGTGAAAGTTGCTGTTCGTGAAAACTCTACAGAAAAAAACGAGGATACGAATGTGTTTCATTAATAAAATACAATTCTAAAGCTTACGGGGTAGGTTAGGTTAGGTTAGGTTAAAGTGGCTGTTGGTTGGGACATCCAACACACTTAGACCAAAGTATGGTCCATTGTGATACCACATGGATCAGTTAATCAGCTTAACTCGTTGAACCAATTGGAGCTTCGAATGAAGCGTAGGAGACAAGTAATGTCTGAATTTTTTAGATCGCTGGTATCGTTAAAGTAGTAGTCTCCAAGGTGGATTCTACGTCTGTGTGATAAGGCAGGGCATGTGCACAGAAGATGAGAGATTATCTCCTCTTCTTCTTCGTCCAAGCAACTCCTACAAAAATCATTTGCAGGGGCTCCGAGTCGAATAGCATGCCTTCCTATTAAGCAGTGCCCAGTCAGGACACCTATAACGTAGCTAATGTGCAATCTACTCAGAGAGATTAATTGTTTTGAGCGCCTGGCGCTAAGAATAGGCCAAATTAGTTTTGTTGCGACACAGGTGGTGGTGTTATTCCACCTGAGGTTTGTTTTCTCTATGGTATCTTGCTTTAGCATAAGTTTACATGTAGCTAGAGGGATACCTATGTTAGCATTACGAGCCAGCAGAGGTAAAGTTGTTCCGCTTTTTGCAAGTTCGTCAGCTTTGCAATTTCCTGGAATGTCTCTATGGCCCGGCACCCAGAGAAGGTGAATGTTGAACTGTGTAGCCATCTCCGTAAGAGATGATCGACAATTTAGGGCTGTTAATGAGTTTGTGGAGACAGAGTCTAGGGACTTTAACGCGGCTTGGCTATCCGAGAAGATGCGTATATCATTAGTTGATATAACGTTTTCTCTAAGCCAGGATAGGACTTCTTTTATAGCCAGGATTTCAGCTTGGAACACGCTACAATGATCGGGTAGACGAAAGGAGAGACTTAAGTTTAGTCTATCTGAGTATACGCCTCCACCAACCCCATCCTCCGTTTTTGATCCGTCTGTATAGAAGTTTATAGGACCATCGTTCAAAAATGATGTATTCTCCCAAGAAGACCTGGGAGGTATAGTCACTTTGAAGCTATAGTTATTAAACTGAGGATGGGGTATGGTGTAGTCAATATTACTGTTTATAGTTCTGAACGAGTTCAAAATAGTGGTGTGGCCAATTCCATTATTGATCCACAGAGAGGAGGCTTGAAGCCGTATGGCAGTGTTAGCGGCTGTTTGCTTGCTGAAAATGTCCAGCGGTATTAGATGGAACAGAACATCTAGTGAGGCGGAGGGGGTGGAGCGAAGTGCTCCTCCCATACACAGGCAGGCTGTTCGTTGGACTTTGCTGAGTTTATCGCGATTTGTCGCTGTGTCTAGCGCCGTCCACCATACCGCTACTCCATAAGTAAGGATCGGTCTTATGACCGAGATGTATAGCCAGTGTGTAATGCGGGGCTGTAGGCCCCATTTATTACCAATGGCCTTTTTACAGGAGAACAGGGCTACTGTGGCCTTGTTTATTCTCTCTTGAATATTAGGTTTCCAACTTAATTTCTTATCTAAAATGAGACCCAAGTATTTTGCTTGTTCAGAGAATTTAAGTGGTACACCGTTTATGAGGGGAGGGTCAATGTGTGGGACTTTGTATTTCCTTGTGAAGAGGACAAGGTCGGTTTTTTTGTGGGTTAACGCCTAGTCCACACCGATTAGCCCATCTGGTGACCTTATTTAAAGCGTTTTGTAAGAGGTCTTTTAGTATATTGGGGTGATTACCCGTTACCGCAATAGCAACATCGTCCGCATAGGCAAACACTCTGTATCCCTCTCTTTCTAGAGTAATTAGTAATTCATTTATTACTAAGTTCCAGAGGAGAGGGGATAGGACACCACCTTGTGGCGTACCTCTACTGACACCCCTTTGTGTAGTAAAATCGCCCAGTTTTGAATTGATAATCCTGCTTATCAGCATTTGATTAATCAATTCGCTGATCGACTTATCTACCTTCAGAGATGTCAATACACGTGCAATTGCAGATGTGTCGACATTGTTAAATGCACCTTCTATATTTAAGAAGGCAACTAAGGTGTACTCTTTATGATGGAGGGAATATTCGATTGTACGTACTATACTGTGTAGAGCCGTTTCCACTGATTTCCCTTTGTTGTAGGCGTGTTGAGCCTTTGAAAGGAGGGACTTATCAATACTTGCCCTTAAGTGGATATCGATCAAACGTTCAAAAGTTTTGAGAAGGAATGATGATAAGCTGATAGGTCTTAGGTCTTTAGGGTTAACGTGACTGGATTTTCCGGCTTTTTACGGGGTAAAAAGCTATAGAACTTCTGATAGCTCATTAAGTTAATCTAACACCGTGAATCTTCTGTCCAAATGTATGCAAAATAATAGTAAATATTACTCAAAAGTGTCCGAGTTCTAGAAAATCAAACAATACACTGTGAAAGTTATTATCAATTGCTCAAATGTAGGATGCGAATATGTACTTTTTAAACGGCGGGCGGTCTTTTCCTCTAGGTACCGTAATTGGTAATCCATAAGGCAGTCCTCTTTGTAACTCATGGAAACCGAACTTTGTTTGATTCCGAAATCTTCAGCAATTCCGCTTTGAAAACCGAGATCACCAACGAATCGTAGCAAAACCATTACTTAATTTTATTATTGCTTAGGCCTCTACTTGGAATGGATATATGTATATTTAAGGGGAATAAGGCTTTTTTGCTGAATATGCAAATTTCTCAAATGAGATCGATCTCATTTTTGTGAGACTTGTTTTAGAACTATTCCAAATACAAATGCAAGCAAAAGCTCAAAATAGTAACATTTGAGAATGCGGTAAGGCATTTCGCCTTCTACCCAGCATACCAAGATCAGGTTGACTAATGGTTAAATAGTTCTAGTTTACTAAGTAAGTTATCGACTACAATTTGTGTTCCTTTAGTTGTTTTTCCTTTTTTGCTTAATCATAATGAAGCTTGCTTTTTTCCCAAAAGGTTTTTGTTGGCTTGAAAGAACGAGCTTTTAAAAAAGAAGCAATGAATTTCTTCCTTATCAAAGCTCCATCATAAACACAACCCTAGACGCTGGCTTTTCTATGATATCTATACGCAGCACTTTTTATAAAAATGGATAACTCTGTGATTTATCTACATATATATTCAGTTTACAATCTAATAAATGTAATTGCACTTATACGCTGCGCCGAGAAGCTTTGAACTTTGAATTTATATATATGTATAAATTTTGCTTTAGCAACTTTACAAAAGAGACATTTTTATTATTTATGTTTTTTTTTTAGTGTTTTTTATTTCGTTTTAAGTTTTATATAAACAAAAAAATATTAACAATTCTTTTCTTTTAAATTTTAAAAAATTCTCAGGGCATCTGTTGATATCTCTCAAGTTGTGAAAAAAGGTCTACTTGATACGGTAATTCATACAAAACTATCCTATTTTCTTATAATTTTGAATCTACATGTTTTATGTTATCTTATAGTGGTTAACACTGGAAGAAGCCAAACATGGACTTCTACATGTCCGTTTATCGTGGTACAAACTTACATCCGATCCACAAGATCTCCAAGCTGCCCTTTTGGAAACACAACTCCTTCGAGTCACATCAATGAGCACAGCTCTACTTATTGTGTTTGCAGATTCAGCTAAGAATTTGCCGGTAAAAATAGTCTTGACTTTAACAAATCATCATCATTTTCGGTTCAAATCATAATTTTTGTTTAGCATGCACGGACAGCATCGAATCCAGATCCTTATCTTGTTGTAAGTGTTGGAAAACAAACCGAACAAACTCCAGTCCAATTGCGCAATGACTCCCCCGTTTGGGAGCAAGGATTTACATTTTTAGTTGGAAACCCCGATAACGATAATCTTCAGATGAAAATTTTCGATCAGAAAACAGGAAATGAAATTGGACGATTCTCTTATATCTTGAGTACTTTGTTAACAATGCCTGAAATGCAAATTGTCTCACAACCATTCCAATTACACAAATCCGGCCTAGAGTCAAAGATTATAATAACCTTGGCTCTGAGAGTTCTGAAACGAGCTGATTCTACAGAAGATAACGTTTCGATTGATGCGTTTTCCATGTCAGAAGCTATTCCCTCTTTGTCTCGAACAAGTTCTGTAAGAACAGCTAGTCAAGTTGAAGGAGTCACTATTCCCAGCAAGGCAAAGGTTTGATTGAAAAATGGAAACACTTTTAATTTGAAGTTTAAATTTTGTAATTATAATCATTTACAGGAAATAGTTTCGTCTTCAATGGAAAGCTCAATTGTGGAAGAAGATAATCTGGTTAAATCAGCCGCTTCTTCCATTGCAGCCATAACTCCTCCCAGAAGTCCTAGAATCAATACAGATTCCGTTTTGACTCATCGTTTTCCTCATACTACAACTTCAGCCGGAGAGCATAATCTGGGACGCATTCAACTGTCGATTCACTACAGTATAACACGTCAAAAATTGTCGGTCACAATTCATAAGATAATGCATATTCCTCTTACTGATCCCTCGAACATCCCTGATCCATATGTCAAGTTATATCTACTGCCAGGACGTGCAAAGGAGTCCAAGAGGAAGACTGTCACAATTAAGGACAATTGCAATCCTGTTTATGAAGCGACCTTTGAGTATGTGATCTCATCGGCTGAAATCATGCAAACCGATCTTGAGGTGACTGTTTGTACTCAAAAAGGCTTCTTGTATGGGGGAAGCCCAGTTATTGGAATGGTTAGTTAAACAAGTTCTGGTAAATTTGTTTGAAATATGTAAATATTTTTTTTGTTTGTTTTTTTAGTTGAAAATATCGCTGGCTGAGCCGGATATATCTGCCCAAGGACTTTCGTCGTGGTTTGATCTTCAACCAGAAACAAAACATGAATAAATTTAATTTTCTTTTGTACAAGCTTGTGAGCTCGTCCAAATGCAATTGAATATTGTCTTAATCTCAAGCCTTACTTAAGATTTTGTTCTTTTGACACGACATAAATGAGCGTCTAGTTTTCTCAAAATCTTTCATTTAAAAATTGAATTATAAATTTTTTTAACGCAACAATAACAAATAGATTTGTATATTTTTCTCCTTTTTTATGTGTAATTTTATTAAATTATAAATGTAGTAAACTCAGGACTTCTTACAACATACAACATACATTTTTGAATCTCTATGTAAGAATAAGATAACATTTGTAAGATTTTGAATATTCTTATTAAGTCAATAATTTACCATGTCCCAATTTTTATTCTACAATTTTTTTAATGAAAATAGATTGCTTTTTATATTTATTAATTATGTATTTCATTTTTATAATTAGTGCCTTTCTATGATAAAAATGCATAGTTAGATAATATACTATAATATTAAATGGAAATAATAATCAATTATGTGTGATGTAATAAAACGAGCTTATGTAAAACTAGATTTAAAAAAAGCTTTAATTGTGTTTGAATGTAAATTAGCAGGTTTTAGATTTAAATTTAATGACCGCTAAAAGTATACGTTTTAAATAAACTTAAATTTCTCTTTGTAAAGTGACGATTGTTTTTATTTTATTTTAATAACATTATCGTGCAACATCTTTTAAGATCTAAGGCCAAACGACCTTTAAATAAATGGACCCAAAACAACGTGGATTTTTTCAAGAACGTCAGACATATAACATACAATTGACTTTGTAGATTTGATCAAGTATTGCAACTAATCAGTGAAAATTACCAAAATTCAAATAAATACCTAAATAAATGTGGAAATCATTTTAAACTTGCTTAGAGATGGGAAAAAGGTTATTGAATTCGAGCTTGCTGCTGAATGAATTTTTGACCATTGGAATCGCTTCCTTTTATTTCTAGAAATTCGATGGTAATGGTCAGATTCAAGCAACATAATGGGCATTTGCAGTCAACTGCACTCTTTGAAAGTAAATTTTGACAAAAGCACCTAGTTAGCTCAGTTAGTTAGTTTCATGAGTTTCAAATTCAGAACTTTACTTCACAAACCTATACCTTCAGTTCATCGTACAAAAATTATCAAAAACATTATTGTCTACACCTCAGGCCGCTTCAAGTCCATCACGATTTGTTTTTTGAATTGTAAGAAAATATTACTTATTGCCTTTCCATTTTGACAGGGAAAACTTTTAAACAAAACATTAAATGGAAAATAAATAAAGCATAAATCAATAAAGTTAAGGTTTCAGTTGAATGAAAAAGCATGAACAACTGTCATTTTAAATTAAGTAGACTTGATAGTTAGAAAGATTGGACGGACAGGTTCAGGCGACATAAGGGACTTGAAAGTAAGGCAAGTTTCTAGCAACTGATTGGCCAACTGTCATAAAGTTGCCTTTCAATTAAGGCAACTTTATTGGAAAGTTGAGGGTAAGTTAGTTAAGTAAAATCTCCCTAACTATCAAGTCTAGTTATGTCAAAATGACATATGAAAGCTGAACTTTATTACTCTATAATTTATTTATTTTCTGCACTATTTCATTTAATGTTTTGTAATCTGTTTGTAATGTTTTGGGTTCTTTGTCAAACTGGAAAAGAAATAAGTAGTATTTCTTTACAAGACAAAATACAAATCGTGTTGGAGGAGTGTTTTGTTGATCATATTATTTTTGGTAGTTTTTTTACGATCAACAGAAGGTAGAGGGTTGTGAAATAAGGTTCCGAGTTTGAAATTTATGACACTTGAATAACTAACTAGTTGCCTTGGAAAAAATGCACATATGTCTAAATAATGCAGTTGACTGCAAATGAAGTTCCTTATGTTGTCTGGACCTGTCCATTTTTCTTGACAATCTTTCCAGTCAACTTCTTAATTTTAATGACATTTCTTTCAGACATCATGACAAAGCCCAAATATAAAATTAATCGCTGTGTGTTTCACTTGCTGTCGAAACCAAACAATTATTAACCCTCTACTTACCAACCTTATCTATTTTTGTTAAAATGTTAACTACAGTATGAACCCATTTAAGCAACCCTCGATTTTAGCAACATTAAATTTATACGTCTTGGCTTTATAGAAATTTAAAAAATAAATAAATAAAGTTGGGCAACTTTATTTATCCGTTCAGAACCAGTGCCTAGTGACTTACAATTCTCAACCATTCATATGTGCGAGTAATGTTGTCAGGGATGGAGGGGACCTACAATTTTAAGCCGAATCCGAACAGCCAATCTTTTCATGTTTGCTTGTATGAATGGGTTGTGGTTTCACCAATGTCTCCGGAAAATTTGTACCAAATAGGTCTTACAAAAAATATTATAAAATTGTTAATTAAAAAAAAGATGTGATATTTTATTAGAATTGGAAAATGGGTTTTTCAGTAAAGACAGGTCGTGAAAAATATAATTTATAAGCAGCATGAAAGAAAAGAGAGCCGTTATTAGATAATTTGTTTCTAGAGCTGAATATGGAAAGTCTAAAGACCATCGTCAACAACTTGATAGGTCCTTATCAGTTTGGTTTTAGACACAAGAAAGTTCACAGTCGATAAATTTGTACATTACGTCAGATTTTGGGAAAACCCAAGAACATCAAATCGACACCCACCATCTCTTCAACGATTTCAAGGCTGCATGTGACAGCATTTACAGGGACGAAGTGTATAGAACCATTTATAGTTTTGGCATCCCTGCCAAACTCGTCCGTTTGTGCATGATGAGCTGAGCATGGAGAATTCGCGCTACTCCATAAAGGTTGCAAACAACTTAACCGAACCTTTCGATGTCAAAAAAGGCTTCAGACAAGGCGATGCGCTTTCTTTAACATCATCCTTGAAAGAATAGTGCAGAGCTGCCACGTCAACACTAGAGGTACTATCTTCCAAAAGTCCGTTCAATTACTAGCATAATATGCTGTTGACATTAAAATAATCGAAAGAACTCAGAGTAATGTCAGTAGGTCTTTTGTGGGTATTGAGGCGGAGGCGGCAAAAATTGGTTTAACGGTTAATGAGGGCAAAACAAAGTACATATTGGGCAGGTTCAGGCGACATAAGGGACTTGAAAGTAAGGCAAGTTTCTAGCATCTGATTGGCCAGCTGCCAAAAAATTGCCTTCCAATTAAGGCAACTTTATTGGAAACTTGACTGGAAAGTTAGTCAAGAAAAATCTCCCTGACTATCAAGTCAAGTCAACTTATGTCAGAATGACAATCGATCATGTTTTTTTAATTAACTGAAAGTTGA
The DNA here is from genome assembly GCA_920104205.1 of Eupeodes latifasciatus. Taxonomy (NCBI): domain Eukaryota; kingdom Metazoa; phylum Arthropoda; class Insecta; order Diptera; family Syrphidae; genus Eupeodes; species Eupeodes latifasciatus. The sequence continues at coordinate 177,246,747 of OV049924.1, read as the reverse complement.
ACTTTATTCCTCTACGATTTATTTATTTTTCGCACAATTTCATTTAATATTTTGTGTATAAGGGTTTCTCGTCAAATTGGAAAAGAAATAAGTAATATTTCTTTACAATACAAAATACAAATCGTGATGGACTTAAAACGTGCATGAGGACTGTTTTGTAGACAATAATGTTTTTGGTAGTTTTTGTACGGTAAACTGAAGGTAGAAGTTAGGGAAGTAAAGTTCTGAGTTTGAAGTTTATGACACTTGAAAAACTAACTAGTTGACTTGGTCAAAATGTACGTTCAAGGAATGCAGTTGACTGCAAATAAAGTCCCTTATGTTGTCTGAACCTGCCCATTGTCATCAAGAAAGGACCTACTACACCGACGACGTCTAGGTCAAAACGTCACCATCGACAGACGTTACTTTGAGCTAGGCTCCGCTATGAATACAGAAAACAACACCAGCGCTGATATCAAACGAAGAATTATACTTAAAGCCCTCTCTCGTGGGATCAAAGTGTCGCTATGTAAGACCCTCATCATCCAAGTGCTGCTATACGGTGCAGAAGCATGGACTATGACAAAAGCGGATGAAAGCACCTTGGGTGGTTTCGGGAGAAAAGTTCTTCGCGTGATCTTCGGCCCCGTATGAATAGAAGGTGAGCGGAGGGGCATGTTGCGTTCGACGCTCGAAGTCGTAAGCTTGGATTAATATAAGGCTAACATTACAGCCAAACGGCTGCGTTCAAACTCACAAAGATAGGGTATCTGGAAACCCTTTTGTTAGTATTTTACGTGTCAAAGAACAGCTGATCCAATACAGCTAGGATAGCCAATGTAACCAAACTCAATACTATCAGATTTAATGCATGGTCCAATGTTTATATGCAGACTAATTCAAAGAACACTCGTTCTCTGATTATAGACATATCCAATTCAATATCAATGTGGATGAAAACCCTAGTCCATTGAGATACAGAATAACACTACAAAGTTTAATAAAACTGGGACTATATAGTCCTTTAATTAATACGTAGAGGGTTTGTTTGCCGTGTTAATTTTATGCTGGCTAGCTCAAAACTGGGCAACTCTTCTGCTAGAACTTCTGCTAGAAGATTCGTTAGTAGAAGGACCACGGCAAGGTGGTGTTCTATCCCCTCTCCTCTCGAACCTGGCAGTAAATGAAATTCTAACTGGTGTGGATGCGCAGGGTTTGGGAGTGATTGCCTATGCGGATGACGTTGCTATAGCAGTCTCAGGAAAGCATCTTAACACCCTAAAATAACTCTTACAAAATGCATTAGACAAACTAATTTTTTCGGCTGATCGATGTGAATGGGTGTTAACACACACAAAACTGATTTAGTCCTATTTTCGAGAAAATACAAAATTCCATATGTAAACCTTCTCTATATTTAAGGTATTCAATAAAAGTTCTCAGACGAGTCTAAGTATCTGGGTCTTATTTTAGACAAAAACTAAATTGGAAATGCAATATACAAAAAAGATTCAAAAAAGCTACTGTAGCTCTCTTTCCTTTCAAAACAGCTATTGGTCATAAATGGGTCTTACAACCTCAAATTACACATTTGATATACACATCGGTGATAAGATCGATTTTAATGTACGGTGTGGAAGTTAATAAAGTCCAAGGTTCAGCGGATCGCTTCGCACGAACCCTACTCTACTCTACCTAAAACCTCTAGATATACATACTTAGCAAAGAAATAGCTGCAAGCTCTGCTAGGCGCCTCAAAACTTAATCGCAGTGGGTTAGCAACAACATTGGCCAATCCGTAATACAAACTCTATAACAGTCCATTGATGTCGATCATCTCTAATGGAGATGGCACAACAGATGTAAGCTTTTGCTAATGCCCGACGCTATGAAGAAGGCAAACATCAGACGAAATAATATCGCCACGTGTCAGGTCTTGAAAAACATCTGGCCTACACTAGATCAGATCGCATATAAGCTCGATAATCGGTGTCATAACCGGTCACTGTCTAATTGGAAAGCACGCCACGCGACTATGCGTATTTGCGTATTCTCAAATGATTTTTGCAGAAGCTGTATGGATAAGGAAGAGGAGGAAACAGTTCTTCACTTCCTCTGTACATACTCTAGCTCAAAAACGCAAGACTTACCTAGGAAAATTCATCTATAATGAACTTAACGATCTTAATCAAATTAACTTAATCAATCTTTCACTGGTTTCATTGAGCTTAGAAGAAAGCCTCAAGATTCCTGTGGCATCAACAATGGGTCATTAAACCATATGTAATTGGAAGGACGATCAAATCATCAGCTATTAAGGTTGTCAAGAAAACCACTGTTAACCTGGAAAAATTCAACGCGGCTGTCAAGTTAGCACTACATTTTTCAAAATTTAAAAAACTGAGTATGCAGTTAATTGTAGCTTTTTTGTTGTAAATTAGTTGTGGAAAGAAAAAAAATTCCAACAATTGTTTTTACTTTCATTTAAAAAAAAAAGGGGGTATGTAGTGCTAACTTCACACCGTGAGTCCAGACATAGAACAAGGATATTTGAAAATGTAGCGGTGCAATTAATTATAGCTTTTTTGTTTAAAATTAGTTGTGGAAAGAAAAAAATTCCAACAATTTTTTTTACTTTCATTTTTTAAAAAAGGGGGTATGTAGTGCTAACTTGACACCGTGAATCCAGGCATAAAACAAGGATATTCGAAAATGTTACGATGCAATTAATTGTAGCTTTTTTGTTTAAAATTAGTTGTTGAAAAAAATTAATATCTTTATTTTGGAACATATTTGAATGAATGTTTGGAGCAATTTGATCTGAGTGATGCATATATAAATATTGTTAGAATGTCTGTTTTTGTAAAGGGGGGTATGGGGATGTTTTTTTGAATGTAGGCATAATCATTATTTATTTCATAGAGTCGGAATCTTAAAGACCTTTTGGTCTTTGCTGAAAGAATACAGCTTTGGCTTAAAATTTTAAACTCTTTCAAGTTCTTCAACTCTGCATTAGGGAGGGGGAATATTTTTGTTTCATTTCGTGCGCCTCTAGCTATACTTGCTTATAATTTTGGATGAAATTTGGACACGAACTGGGGGAACTTTTTTTTTGAATTTTTGGTTTTTTGAAAAAGGGGAGCTAAAAAAAAAAATAAATTACAAAATCAAAAGACATCGAGATTATTTTTGAAAGTTCGATAGTTTATAAGCCAAGTTTTGGTTCCATGTGCTCATTGATGTTTAATCAAAATGTAGGCTTAAAAAAAAATAAACAAAATGGGGAGCGTATTTTGCATTTTTGAAAAAAAAAAATTCGGGAGCTACATATATCTTTTAAAATATACATTTCACGACTCTTTGTTTTTGGATAAATGGTTAGAAAACTTTTTAGAATCTAAAAAAAAATATTAAAAATTGGAATTTCAAATTTTGCCCATATCTTTTAAAATTTTGATCATAGAGTGCCAAAAATTTGGAACAATGTTCAGAACAACCTGGAACAATTTTCAAAATATCGATTTTATAAAAAGGGGGGACAAGGTCAAAAACTGTTTTTCGGGTCTAAAACCCCCATTTTTGGGTATTTTTCAAAAAAAAAAAAAACTTTGGAACAATGCGGAACAAACCGGGAACAACATGGAACAACTTTCCAAAATAGAAAAATCGAAAAAGGGGGGCTAACTTCACGCACTCACTACATACCCCTTTTTGGATTTTTTTCTTTCAACAACTAATTTTAAACAAAAAAAAATTGGATTTTTTTTCTTTCCACAACTAATTTACAACAAATAATTGTGATGAAATTGCGTACTTAGTCTTAACAAAATCAAAAGGTGTAGTGCTAACTTGATATCAACCTAGCACTACATACCACTTTTTTTTAAAATCGTCGAGCTACAAATTTTTTTTCCACAACTAATTTACAACAAAAAATCTACAATTAACTGCATACTCAGTTTTTTAAATTTCGAAAAATGTAGTGCTAACTTGACAGTCGTAAATTCAACTTAGTCTGTTGTTTAATGAATAAAATCAAAATAAAACATTGTTATTCGTTTTTTCCCTCATTTTATTCTCAATTCTTTATTTAAATATGCATAGGTATAAGATTTAAATATGTACACATCTCTTAGATATTAATTTCATTTCCTGTTTAAATACATATGTATTCATTATTATTTCTGTGTTCTTTGTAATTTAATTATATAGTTAACACAGCTTGTATACAATGTTTTGCTGGCTCTCATAATATGACAAATCTAAATAGATATAAAGATTCCCATGGCTATTTGTAGCTTAGGCTTACAAATAACAATTTTAAATATTCAAATATAGAACTTATATATAGATATATATTTCTGGACTCTATTTAAATTAATTTAATATGATTATTAAAATTGTTACTCTTTTATTTTGAAAATTTTTGTTTTTATTTTATATTATTATGCACATATAAATATTTATTTGTTTATTTGTTAAAAAAGTATTTATTTTTGTTGCATTCTTTTAAAGGCAAATATATAGTTAAAAATATTTGTTTTTTATTTATTTTATAATTAATACAGATCTATATTAAATATACATAGTTGAGGTAGCCTTATTGGTTCATATAATTTTTCCAATATGATTTTTATACAATGACTTGAGTGAAATGTATGAAATATTTTTTAAAGTTAAAGGTAATAAGTGCTTGGGTGATATATTTAAAAATGTAATGGAATGATAAAATCAAAAAAAAAAAAAAAGGAATAAATAAATGTTGGTGTTAAGAAGTTTAATTTAGATATTTTTTAAATATCAGAAGATGGGCAGAATGTACTTTATTTATGTACGATCCCACATTCGTTTGAAGGCATCTCGGGCAAACTTTAAATTAATTGTGAAATATTAATGTCCGACAATATTTGCAATTACAAAATATCCGCTTTTAAAAAAAAAAAGCCTTTTATTTAAACTCACCACAACACATTGTCATTAGAAACAAAACAAAAACCTTTAATATCTTTACCCAAGGATTATTATTTTATAGCAGACAAAATATCAAAACGGCAGGTACTATCTTTGAATTTTAGATTATTCATTCAAGAATTTTCTGCTTTTTATTACATTTTTAAGTTAATCTGTAAACAATCTTAAACAAATATTTCAATCTACAGTTCTGTCACAGAACTTGTCTAACAAATCATTGATGCTTTTTTTTTAAATATATAATGTGTAAAATATTGTAGGTATATGTAGGTACTTAAAATTTTTGAAAAATATTGTGTTTTAAATTTTGTATTTCGATAATTTCAAAACAACTTTAAATCTAAAACTAACTTTTTTCTTAAAATAAAGCAATGTATTTCGTATTTATTTTTATATTAAATTTACACCAAAAATAACATGAACATATTTTGAACATGTTTAAAATAAATATCACGAACAAATAGCTGCTATGCTAAAATAGCTATACATTCCAAAAAACAACAATAAAATAATTTGATCTTGATTAAATTCTGTAATAAAATACTTAAATATTATGTTCTTATGTAAGGTCCTCGTACTTACTTTAGAAAAATATTTCAAAATGAAATTTTATTATTATAAAATTAAATCATTTTGCTTTTTATTTTTAATATAAGTTTAACTTTAATCACTTTTTGTGTATTTTTTTTTTTCAATTAACCTTTTTATGTAAACCACACTTTTATTATTTCCAAAATTTTTTCAACAACTACTTTTTAAAGAAAACTAGAAAATCAAAATATATGTATTTAGGTAAACCACACAAACAAAACAAAAACCAATAAAAAGAAATCTTAAACTTTATTTTGATATCTTTTGAACACACAAATTTTCGCGAAAGGTACTTTCAGGTGATTCTTGAAATTCAAATGAAAATGTATTTTTTTTTAAATTAATGATTGTACCATTCAATGAAAAATTCAAAAACAGTCAAATCCGTTTAACTAACTTTGTTTTAAGAAATTATGCTTAACGAGACACCGACTAAAAGAGCCTGGATATGGCTTAGTTAAAAATATGTTCCATTATCAATTTTTCGTCTTTTTAAAAGTTTAACAAAGGAATATGCTGTCCTTAAAATATTTGTTTAATAATCAGCTAGGTTCCCAAAATCGAGTGAAATGAATTCGAAATCTAAATTAAAAATCGAGTGAAATTGTTATCATTCGATCGATTTCATACCTTCGGATACTTTTCGAAATCACTTCAAGTGAAATAAAAACTGTTGACATTTATCACATCAGCCAATAAACAATTTTGTTCATTGTCATAGTTTGCATAATTTCTTATCTTTTTAATTGTTTGCTTTTCAATATAACAAATATAAAATATTAGCGTTTTTGTGCATTACAGCTAGCTTCAGCTTAGCAGTTTTTAAATATCGGTTGAAAAAGACTGAAGTTGCTATAGGCTGAGGCACAATAAAGTGAATAAAGTGCCTTGAAAGTTTTAAGGAACATTGTTTTACTCAAAATGTTATAAGAAATACATTTTTCGTGCATAGCAATCATTTAACATGCTTTGTCCGGCCCCCTTAAATACAAAGTAGGAGTTGCACCGTCTCATGGTTTTAAGGTTTATTTAGTTTAAGTGAAACTACTACTGTTTTTAAACGATTACCACTTGTCGTAACTCAAATCACACCAATTTAATCTGGTCGAATTCAAACCACTTCAAAATATCAAAAATTAAAATGTAAGACACCGAAATTCACTTCGTTTAAGTTTGAAAAAAAATGAAATCCAAATACATACATATGTATTTAAAAGTAAATTTTAGAACACCAATTTATGTACATATGTATGTATATTTTAAATTGATTTCAATTCCATTGCGAGTGAAGTTGAAATGTAGAACCTAGCTAATTAATAATTATGAATGATAATTATGAGCAATGGAATGACAGACAAATCCTCGTTTAAGATATTTTGTTCCCTATAAATTTCAGAGAAAGCTGAAATTTTAACTGTAAATTACCAAATTCTTTCTGTTGTTTGCTAAGTCCCGAATCTATTTTTAAAATATTCGTAAAATAAGTTTAACAGGTAGCTTCTACATTTTACTTTTACTCGAAATGAAATTGAATTCAGTTCAAAATGTATGTAAATTGTTGTTCTGAAATTCACTTTTATCAATATCGATTTCATATTTTTCAAACTCAAAACGAAGTGAATTTCCGTGTTCTACATTTCGATACTTGCGATTTTCGAGTGATTTGAATTCGACAGATTATGTTGGTGTAATTTAAATTCGACAAAAAGTAATTGTTTAAAAATAGTAGTAGGATAGAATGCACTTGATTTGTGAGAAGTTGCAGCTTCTACTTTCTATTCGAGGGAAGGGAAAAAGTATTTAAAACGATTTTCAACACACCAAATGTCTTCTCTATACTAAAAACAATGTTATTGCAAAAACTTTTAAGACGCATTCAGAAACTATACTTTAATACCAGAGTCTTTCCCAAACGATACTGCTTATCGCAAAGAACCGCAAATCTGCAACAAATTTGGCATCCACACAGTGCAAATAGAAAAACACTAATATTTTATATTTATTTTATTAAAAAGAACAGACAAAAATATAAACTTAAGAAATTATACAAATTATGACAATGAACAAAATTGTTTATTGACTGATTTCCTAAATGTCAGCTGCTTTAATTTCACTTGAAGTGATTTCGAAAAGTATTCGAAGTTATGTATTCGAAGTTATAAAATCGTTGAAATCCTGAAAATAATTTCACTCGATTTTCAATTTAGATTTCATTTCACTCGATTTTGGGAACCCAGCTGTAAGTACATATTTCGATTTCTATTACCTACTGTAGGTATAATATTGTATGTGATAATGGCAGAAATGTAATTCTCTTATTCAAGTCCTTACCATTTAGTGTAAATTCTGGATTAAGGCTGATAGAAGACAAAACTTGACGTAGGTTAAAAAAATTGCTTTTTGATTTGGGCAAACATTTATTTAAAATAGTCGCTTCAAAAAGCATAATCAAGTTGATGAGTTTGGTACCTTACATACCAAAAGTTCAATGATCTTAGTAAACCCAAAATTTCACATAAGAACAATACTAAAGTATTCTTAATTTGTCGAGTGAACAATCATAAAATACAACAAAGAATTTAACAATAGTAAGTCTGAATATAATTCATAATGTCCATTTTTGTAGTGGACAATGTGATATTTTTAATTTAAAAAAAAATAAATAAACGGACTGCCTCATTGAATACCAGGGTACTAGAATATACATATCATAACATACCAAAATAATTAATTCAATTCCATTTCCATTTCGAATTAAGGACACCTTTTAATTTTTAAAAAAAGGCAAGAAAGTATTTTCAACTAATAAATACTTAACAGGAAAATTGATATACATATTATTTTGTATCAAAAAATATCACGATTTTATTTTTAGGGTCCTATGAAATTATGATAAACAAATATACACATTATTTATAAATTTCAAGCCCATTTAACGATACACTAACGAAAAGAAAGCCAAAAACATAATTCAATAAAATTAAATCAAACTTTTTGTTTTGCTTCGATCTTTTAAAAAAGTCCAACAAAACAAAATAAAATAAAACAATACAAAAAAAAAACTATTAAATGTTTTAACTCAAAGCATAATGTTTTTTCTTTTAATGCATGTGTATTATATGCATAATTATTATTATTAAACATTTTCAAGTATAAATATATATGTAAGTAATGTATGTAATCTATAAAATATATTTACATCATAATATTAGAGCTACAAAAACAATATTAGTAATAGTTTGTAGTTTTGCTTGTGTACAAGAATTTCCATCACAGGAAAAATCAATTTTACATTCTCCTCTTAAAAATAAAGTACAAAATATATTACATTTATTAATATTTGTATGCATTTTATCGTATAATATAAGTATGTATGTATTATTATTATTTTCCTTTTATTTACTTAAAAATAGATACTTTTACATTATGTACTATATTTAGACATTATGTAGGAAACATAAATGAATCATGTCTAAAATATTAAAACATATCACTTTATAAAAAAAGAATAAAATTTTATCAATACAAATCTAATTTTGTTTCCACGAACAAATATTTCAATAATAAAGGTTGTCATATTTTACGATAGTTTATTTTGTAAATATATTATTTAAATAAATTTTATGCGATTTTAAGTAAAATTTTACTTTTTTAAAACGATATAAATTACAGTTCATATGTACAGTTCAAAAACAAAACAAACATTTGACTGCAAACATAAAACTTTAAATTAACAAATTTTTGTTTAAAATAAAAAAAAAATAACTAAACAAATAATGTTAAACAAAAATAAACATTTTTGTATTGCAATTGAGTGTAAATGTGCTTAATACATGCTTTTGATCAATATAAGATATGTATGTACATATTATGTAAATATACTATTTACTTAGAAATGTAAATGAATGCAATTATTTCAACTGATGAACCACTTTTGTACACCTTAATTTAGAAACCTACCTATTAAGTTAAGGTACAAGGAAACAGGAAACAGGAAAAAAAAGTGATTTTGGTAATCTCATAAACTTCGGTTTTAAAATAACTGTTAACTTTGATTTTGGAATTTTGTAGTTTTTAATAAAGGTAAAAAATATATTTGAAAAAGTATTGAGATTCAAATATTTTCTTTATGAACTTAGTTAATTTTTTGACAGGACATTTTCTTTTGAAAAAGATTATTAAATCAAAATTAGTTTTAAAAAATAAAAAATAAACGAATAATCAAACACAATATTGCATAGAATTTCTAATTGAAACAGTTCAAAATTATTTCAAAAAAACTTTCTATCAATGGGTAGTTTAAAAACTAATATTAATGCATTCACTAAATACGCACAAATATTCTAATTTCCTTTTTGGACCAGACTTTAATGAAAAATTAATCTAGTTTTTTTTACAAAACCAGGAATTGCGTGAATTTTTGTTCTTGTTATAAGTTTTAAATTTGAATCGAAATAACTGAGTTTGTTTTTAGTTCATCTTAAAATCAAAATATTAAATGAAAGCCTTAGTCTTGATAAAACCAGTTCTTAGAAGTATTTTGAAAATGAACAGAAATAATATGTATGATTAATTTGAAGATATAAATCGAAATTTATTTTCCTATTTTTTTTCTTTATTAAAAAATTTGTGTTATCATGAGGCCAGTCTAAATAAACTTAGGCCAATTTTTCTATGACCTTGGAATACTATGCAACTGAAAGTAAAAGACGGAAAGTTACAATGTTTGCTTCTTTAATAAAAAAGTTCAAATAAAGGGAAAGAGTTAGACGTATTATTATTATTTAGTGAAGCTTTGACATATTAAAAAACGCGTATTTCTGTATTTGAAACATTTGTGGGACTTTTTGTGTTCGTGGTATTCTTCACCAATATCAGCTAGGTTCTGAATTTCACTCTCTCTCGGAAATGAATAATAGTAGATACGTTTATTTCGACGTGATTGAATTATCGTATTTTAAAACTGTTGAATTGTCCTTTTGTTTTGAAATTGAATGATTCGTGGAAGATTTTGACATCAATCGAAATGTGGAAACCAAAATTTACTGGTTCTTCGAACTCGATTTCGATTGATTTCTAGTACATTGCTGCATATGTAAATAGATTGAAATCGTTCCAAACTACAGAAACTCAAAGTAACGATAAGCCTACAGTAAAATAAGTTAATGAAGTTATTCACTCATTGCCAAAGTGTTTCTTATATTTGTTTTCAATATTGGAAATATGCATTATAATTACATAAATACAGCTGCAAGCAATGAAATAGTAGTGATTTTTCAAGTATTCAATTTGGAATAAAATGTGTTGTTTAATTTATTTTATTTTTTGCATTTTAATTTCAAAAACATTTTATTTAGAGGAAAGGGCTCTCGTTAATAAGTTTGATGCCCGTCGAAGATAGAGCTTAACTCTCGTTACACAACTAATACCCTATAATATGGCGGATGTAATCTTATGATATGGAGCTGTTGATCTTACTATGGAGTTCGCCTAATGCCTTGGCATATAATGGATCAGCAACCAACTGTAAAAAAAAAACTACAAAACATTATGCGTCGATACGTAGACAGTGAGATGCCACTCAAATATGGGTATTCCAATAAAATAGGGACTCGAAACTCGTTGAAAAATCATGGAAGGAAATACCTTTAAAACGATGCCAACGACTTGACGACTCCATGCAACGCCGCTTTGCTGCATTCATAACACAAAATATTACTAACTAACTTGCTTTAAGTTTTTATGTTTTTCTTGTTTTTAAAATTTTTTTTATGAAACCATTGGACAGTTTAGACGACATAAGGGACTTGAAAGCTAGGCAAGTTTTTATTATCTGATTGGCCAGCTGCTAAGAAATTACTTTCCAACTAAGGCAACTTTAAAGGAAAAGTAGACTGGAAAGTAAGTCAAGAAAAATCTCCCTAACTATCAAGTTCAAGTCAACTCCACTTGTGTCAAAATAACAGTTGATCATGTTTTTCCATTCAAATGAAAGCTGAACTTTATTACTCGGTAATTATTTATAACTAAAGGGTTCCTTGTCAATTTGGAAAAGATATAACCAATTTTTTTCAGAATACAAAATAAAAATCGTGATGGACTTGTAGCTTACCTGAGGAGTGTTTTGTAGACAATAATGTTTTCGGTAGTTTTTGTACTAAAAACTTAAAGTACAGGTTGGTGAAATAAAGATCCGAATTTGAAGTTTATGACACTTTAAAAACTAAGTAGTTGCCTTGGTCAAAATGTACGTTCAGAGAAAGCAGTTGTCTGCAAATGAAGTCCCTTGTGTTGTCTGAAACTGCCCATGATTTCTTTTTTTAAATTAAAGTATTATTCATAAATGTTAAGGAGTTTTATCTTAAAAAAAAAATGTTTATAAAATGAAAATAAGAAAAAATAATATAAATTAAACAGAATATTTGAAAAATCACTATCTATTTTATTGCTCGCAGCTATACAAACATATTTATCTAAGATAATATTTATTTTTGAATAACAATATAATTTTTTAAAATTTATGTCAAACCTGTCAATTTGTTTGTCGACTTTATATTTATTTATATTTTTTACAATTTTCTTTGATCAAAGTATTCACGATTTTTTGACATTTTGTTTTTAATGTGGACGATTTTGATCACTTGCTATTTCTCAATGCAAATCGATATGTAGAAAAACAAAAGCCTGGAACAGCCTTAGTAGGAAACAAGTTCATCAGTGAGAGTGCATTTTACATTTTGTTTTTTAAACATATAAATATTTTTTCTTCGAAATTTTAAATTCAAAAAATAAACCAAGAGTTGTTTAAAAACTCACCAACACAATAAAACACAATATTCCTTGCAAAAAATTAAAAAAAAAAAAAAAAAAACAGAAAACAAATTTTAAAGTAACATTTCAATTATATGTACCTATATTAATATTGATATTTAAACAAAAAACAAATAAAATTATAAAATAAAATCCACTTTAACATTATTATAGCCTTAACGAAAACAGACTACAAAACTAATAAATAAACATAAAAGCCTTAATGAATTAATACCTTAAAAATTAGCAGGTAAAACTGGTAGCTTATTAAAAATGTTTGTAAAATGTTTGCGTGATTTTTATTTTTGTTTAAATTTTATTTGTAAATACGAACTTGTGTTTATTATATTCTTTGATAAAGTAGTTTTATAATATTTATACTTCTTATTAATTTAATTTATTATTAAATTAACTTTTCTTACTTTCCCAACTCATAAATAATTTCAAAAAAAACAATCTAAAAACTATTAAAGCCAAAAAATAAGAAAATCTTTATAAATATATTATATTCTCGTATATATATACAAAATAATGTAATTTTGCATGTAATGTAAGTTTTTATATAAAATATATGTATCTTTAATAAAATTCACCATTGTTATTTATTTAAAAAAAAAAAAAAATCTCGATTTACACAGCACTGAGGAAACTGAAACACTTATTGAATTACATATATGCAAGTTTTTGTTTTGTTTAAACAGCTTTTTGATGTTATATGTTTGTTAATAATTTTTTATTCCGCTTGCCTCTCTGTTTTTTGACTTCAATAATCTTTATCAGAACTCTGTCTTCATTACTACTATTTTCACCATTTTCTCCGATCGATTTCAATAATTTCTAGGAGTTGCGTAAATCCTCTAGACCACCATTGCAAATACCTTTCTTAACATTGTCCAATACATTGTTGACAAAGTCCGTTGTGCCCCCTGCAATCCTTAGACCAGCTGGAAGGACATCGCAATCAGCGCGTGCAAAGAAAACAAATTTCAATTAGAATCGACGTGAATTTAATGTTTAACAAAACGCATTATATTTTACAATAAAATTACTTATTTTTCTATTTTATTTAATAAAATTTGAATATCACTTACTTATGGCAGCTTTATAGATTTGTTCAATTTGTTCATCTAATTCATCAGTTGGTTCACCTTGATTTTGATATTTTATGCAAAGTGCTTGTTTGATATCATTAATACCACTTAAAAGCCTCTCTGTAAGAATTAAAACAAAAAGATGAAAAATTATGTTTAATAGAGATACTTTCAAATAATATTATAAATTCTTAGGAGATAAGGTTATGTTAGTTTCGATTTGGTTAGGTGGCTCTTTGCATTTATACAACACACTTTGATAAATTTGTGGGTCGTGGTGATATATATCACGATATTAATCTTTTATATTAGCTTGTATTCTACTTAATGCGTAAGAACAGACACCGCTTAGATCTATCTTTTTCTTTATATAAAAGAAGTCCTGATTTGCTCTGTATTCGATAGGAAGGATCTTTTTCCTTGCTTTCCAAAATTTTAAGGTAAAATTTTAATAGATGAAGAATTTCGTATTTTTAAAAAAAATTCAAATCAAGACTGAAAACTACACTGCCGCTCATCTGAATAGGGTCACTGTTTCGTACTTCACTTGAAGAATATCTGAATATGTATAACCATGACACTTCTGACTTATGTATGTAATGAAAAAGCCTTATTATTCGCTTAGTTTGGGATAAACTATTTTCTTTAAAAGCATACCGTTATTCTTACTGACAAGGGTTAAGCGAAAGAAATATAGCAAACAAAATTGAGAGAAGACAAAATTAAGTGGGTTATTATTTGCGGAACATCTAAAACTACGGGACAAATATGTGGATTTTAGGGCCACATCAATTACCGATAGACGTGCAATCATCAGAGCTGCTTGAAATTATCATCAGAGCTGCGTCAAAAATTAGACTTGAAACTGGTGTTAAATGAAGTTTAGTGACGATGAAACGAGTTATCAAGAGGAGCGCAAAACATTTAAAAAAGAAAAAATCCAGAAAAGTGAAAAGAAAATCGTCTCCAATTTAGCAAGAAATACATGTCATAGAAGTCGGAGTGGAAGCAAGTCGTCTTTTTTTAGATGAAAAAAAAACTTAGAAGGTCCAGATGGCTACAAGTATTACTTACATGACCTTCGCAAAGAAGAACATTATTTAAGCCGTCTGCATAGCTATAAAGGCAGTGTCATGGTGTGGGGAACAATTTCCTATTATAAAACCTTTGAGCTACAATTTCTTACATCGCGAATGAATGCCAATGTGTACAAAGGTGTGTTGCAAAAGGCCTTCCCACAAATCTTTAACCTTTTTGGACCAATACAAGGGCCATTCCAGCATGATAATGCTCCTATCCATTCAGCGGGGTCGGTAAAACAATGGCCTCCATACTAACTTCAAATTAACATCGTTGAAAATGTTTGGGGACGTCTTTACCGTAAGGTGTATGAGTCATAAAGACAATATAAAGACTAGGAATCCTTAATTGATTTCTCTACAATACCTAAAAACACTAATTGAGTCATAATTCCAAATCGAATTTTTGAAACAATTTTAAAGAAAAGTGGCAATACACATTATTAATACAGATTATACATACATATATCTCCCTATGTAATGTGCAAAATAAATTATTAATTTACCGTTACTCTTCTTGTTTTTTTTTTTTATTTTTTTGCTTTTGAGCCCATTCAGATGAGGTAAAATAAACGTTAGTTAAGCTTTTTTTAATAGTCCAATAGCTGATTTTTGACGTGAAAGGAAACCAGTTGCTAGGTCACGAATGCTATTTAGTATGTTGTCAATTAATTTGTGGATGTAAAGTCTTAGAATCTCTGTAAAAACAGAGGGTTTGACTTTTTGAATACGACACTTTCAGGCGTCGAAGTTAAATTAAACTTTTGAGAAAAAAACTTGAAAAAAACGCCGAAGTCATTATTACTGGGCGCATTCATAAATCTAGTGACTATGTAGTCAAAATTTAACTAGCTTTGTGAATGCAAAATTGCACTACAAAGCAAATCAATCCGGAACTACTGACAAATGCAAATATGTTAAATGAGAAACATTTTTGATTTGATAACTTTAAATATCTTTTGTGTTTTCAAATTCAATAAAATCAAATTTAAGACACAATTTGAGTGATTTATATTTGTAATCATTCTCCACTAACTTTGTAGCCTAAATTTTTACACTACTTCGGAGGGGAAATTTTAACTCATTTTGTAGTTGGAAGTAGCCAATCAGAATGACTTCACTACGAGGTGACTACTTTAGTGAATGGTTGCAGTCTATTAAATTGCACCACAAAACACATATTTTACGAGTGACGCGATCAGCGAAATCTCATAAAAAACTCATATTTCATTTCCAAATTAATTGATAACATACAAAATAGCATTCGCAACTTATTTTGCGTTAGTGATCAGTTGGTTTAATTTAATCATCTATCACTTAAAATTCCGTTCTTAGGAATGAAACTTTTTGTTTAACTTTTAAGAAATCACCTCTACAATACTATAGATACAAAAACAAACCAATCGCGACATTTTATAGTTTGGTTTGTTTAAATAACCTTCTGCTAGTTAAACTCTATTTTTTGGAATTACAAATCTTTGAACTAATGTACATTACAATAGTTTGTTATCAAAAAACACCAATAAAACTCGTAAATTAAATCGAGGTTGTTAACAGTTTCTTCAATTTATGCTGCTATTTAATGTTATTGGAGTTAATGGGCAGGTTCAGATAACATAAGGGACTTCATTTGCAGTCAACTTCATTCTTTGAACGTAAATTTTGACCAAGGCAACTAGTTAGTTTTTCAAGTGTCATAAATTTAAAATTCAGAACTTTACTTCACAAACCTCTACTTCAAGTTCATAGTACAAAAATTACCAAAATCATTATTTTCTACAAAACACTCCTCAGACAAGCTATAAGTCCATCATGATTTGTATTTTAAAGAAATATTACTTATTTCTTTTCCAAATTTACAAGGAACCTTTTTACAGAAAGCATTAAATGAAGTTGTGCAGAAAATAAATAAATCATTGAGTAATAAAGTTCAGCTTTTAGTTGAATTAAAAAATATGATCAATTGTCATTTTGACATAAGTTGACTTGACTTGATAGTAAGGGAGATTTTTCTTGCCTAACTTTCCAGTCAACTTTCCAATAAAGTTGCCTTAATTGGAAGGCAATTTTTTGGCAGCTGGCCAATCAGATGCAAAAAACTTGCCTTACTTTCAAGTCCCTTATGTCGGCTGAACCTGCCCAATATCTTTCTTTTAACTTATAACAGAAATGGTTTTCTTCAAAATCCAATTTAAAAAATTAAATTAAAAAAAAAAATCTTAATTTTGATCGTGCTCCCCAGCTGGTTCAGTGCGTCACAAGCTTGTAAATTTGTTTAAAAATATGTTCACACTCTGCTATTCAAAAATTTGTTTAGAAAACCCGCGATTTTAATCGCGTTGTTCAAGAAAATGAGGCAACTTAAACGCCCGTTCCTGATACGCAATCACGGAGTCGGGTGCATCCGGATGCGACCAATATCAAATGGTTTTACAAAAGTCTAAGAAAGTAAAAAAAAACGCGTTTTCGGCGACCTCTGAAATACGTCCGTCGAAACCATATTTGAAATCTGCGAAATGCATTTGAATTAGTTTCCCCTTCCTATTTCAATTTTCAGAAGATTACTTTTGAACATAATTGACCAATTAGCGATCCAGAGGGGGGATCATACGAGCCATACAGCTTAAGTTGTATAAGCAAATATTTCATCTAAGGATTTTTTAGTAGCTTTAGTAATGCTTTAAATTGTTTTCATAAGATCTTTTTTGAGAGAAAGAGCAAATATTGAGGTTCTTAAGAAGAAACCTTGAATAAGAGATCGGCAATTTGACATTAAGTTGCCTTTAAATTCCATCAATTCGTCTCCAATTCCATTTTATTTTTTGTTTGACGCGCGTAAAGAGTGTAAGGCTTTATTTAAGTTTTTCTCTTGTTTTCAAAATTGGTTTTCTATTAATACAAAAACTTTTAAGATCTCAAAAATTTAAGAGATCTATTTTTGGAAGTGAATTTGCTTTGAATGCTCTACAACTGAGATTTAAACACGCATTTCTTGTTCTTAATTTTGTTTCTAATTTTTCTAATTTGTTTATATTAACATAAAGACTAAACTACGGGCATTAAGACCAAAAAACGCACTAAGGTATTAAAAAGTCTAACGTTTTATGCGTATAAAAGTTCTTATTTGTATGAAATATATTGAAATTACTAGAGATTGCTATAACAACGTATGTATATGTATTATGTTAAACATTTACTTACTATGCTCAATTTCAAGTCCATGCAATTTAATTTTATTAGCTTCATGTTGGGCTTTTTTCTTAAGTCGACATGCCCTTGACGCTAGCTTATTTTTCTCTTTTCTCGATTTAGGTCTCACATTGAATGGTAATTCACTGACTGGTGTCATATCATTAATAGTTCTACTCAGTTTGTCTAATTCTCTTCCGATACTGTGTAACTTTCTTGGATTTGGTGTCAAATCATTGCCATCACCTTTACGAGCTTTGCCGCTATGCTATGTAGGAAAGAAAATAAGAAATATTAGTCAAAATCATACACATATTTATTTCAGCTTCAAGAGATGATTTTCAATTGTTGCCAGATTTTCAGGTTGTATTTACTTTAAATACCTTGATGCCCCGAACTGAACAGTTGGGGCTGAATACCGGATCTGTTACCTCATTCAACACATGAGGATCTTCAAGTTTTGATTGAAATACCAAACGTTTGCCTTTTGGACCTTTAGCTTGAACATTGTACTGCCAAAAATAGCGTTCTTTACCTTTGCTACTAGATAATTGATTCGGTGTTGAGGTGCGGTCATCTTCGTTATCGGAACCTAGCAAAGAAAACAATTTTAATTTTGATGATACTTTATTAAAAAAAAAAACAAACATTCTTCTCACCATCACTTGAACAATCTTCATAATGATCACTATCATCATCAGTATATCCTTCGTCATCCTGAGAGAAATCATTGCCCTCCGGACTTAAAACACTTCCTGTACTAAGAGAAGAATATGAATCTGCTTCGACCAGCGAACCAGTTGATAATAAATGCTGCCGGGGCTCACGTCTACCCCAAATTTGCTCCATGGCTAAATGCGACACGTGTGTCGGAGCCGAAGATGACAAACGTGATGAGGTATCACTTGTTAAAGTTCTTCGACCAGAACCGAAACCACTGCTGCCGGGACTTAATGCTGTACCCGATAAGAGGATGTGTGATGGTGAGGGCGCAGGAACTGATTGACCCAGAAGACTACTGCTGTTATTGCGATCTGGCGACATGGAGAATTCCTTTTTGAGCAGTTGAACATTACGAGACTTAACCATGTTTTGTTGATATTGAGAACGATTGGCATGTGGTGGTGGAGGTGTGACTGAGTTTAATAGGAGTGGTGAATTTGGACTCGCCTGCAACATAAAACATTGGTTATTATTCAATACTTCTTAATGGGAAGAGAAGAGATTTAACTTACCTGACTTCCTGGCGAGAATGCTGTATTTGAATTGATTTGTTTATTTGGAGTGCTATGATAAATTTCGTATGGACTAGAGGAAGCATGGTGCCTTGCAGAGCTGTGCCGACGTTCGTCAAAGCTATTGTGGTGAAGATGAACACCCAAGGAGTTTTGATGCGGTTGTATCCGTTGGTTATGATGGACTTGTTGTTGCTGTTGATTGTGTTGATTTTGTTGCTGCTGTTGTTGTTGATGTTGTTGGTGTTGTTGCTCCAACAACTGTTGTGGAGGTCCTGCTGGCGATGGTTGCGGACTGTGCAACTGAGTTGAGGTTTGTAATTGATGGAAACCCGTGACATTTGGCGAGAGTATATAGCTTCCTTCATTCGTTGGTATTAAATCCTCAATATTAAGGTCTTCCAATATGTTTTCGTCGTAGAAATTTGGAAAACTAGCATTTTGCATCTCTGCTTTATCAATAGGAAATATGTAGTCGTCTTCGGTTTGAAATGGTTCGTTTTTGGTTGCAACAATGGCATTGCCAATATCACTCCACATTGTATTCGAGTTCGGTGTTGGCTGGTGGGGATCAAAGCCAAGCGAATTAGTTCCATTTCCAGAATTGCTATTGGCACTGCCAGCACCGCCACCATTGCTACTATTACTTAGCGGTGATAGCTCATTGGGGAACAACATATTTCCATTTGAGCTACTGTTATGTGAATTAATAGCCGATGCACTCAGGCTAACGTCCTGTAGGAGAGTTGGTGACAGAGACGTTGCTTCTAGTGAATCCAAACATATATCCGATAGATCGGTCATTATTCTAGGTTGATGCATATGATGATGGTGCAGAGGATGGTGGTGCAATTGATTGTGGTGTATACTGCTGCTGCTTCGCGGTATAGATATGGCGTTAGTTAGCATTAAATTTTCACGAACACTATCTAGAGACGTGCTGTTACTGCTGGTGATAGTTGCTGTTGGACTCGATGAATTGTTTGTACCGTTGGTATAGGAATTATTACTATTGCTCTGAGCTATTGATATTGTCGGTTGGCTAAAGGTTAGATGGCTATTGCTGCCACCACCACCTCCACTATAGAGAAGACTATTACTGCTTGAACTAAAGCCACTACCCAGAGAATACAAATCGAACTTCAGCGTGTTGCTGCTGTTCGATGAGGTATCAAAGAAATCCGCCGACATCGAAAATAATTGACTTTCAGTCATATTAATTATTCATTGGTGAAGGTTAGAGGATGTATTATAACTTTGCCTCGCCGCCCTTCAACAAGATAACTTTGATTTTTTTAAACAAAGTTTTTGAAAAATATGTGAAGATTGTTTATTTTCGAGATAAACAAACAAAATCCGATGAAGATCAGTAAGCACGCTTACCTATCTGAAATTTAAAAAAAATGTTTGTTATTAAAGAATATTTTATTTAGTTTACTCAAGTATTTAAGAAGGTCAAATGTAAGCATAGAGAAAGAAGTTCAACTACTTGATTTTTATGTAAGAAAGTATTTAGAATACCTCCAAAATATACCGCTAAAATCAGATTGGTTAGCAGTTAACAAAAAGTCAATGAGTTTAAATGAAATTTCTTTTCTTTTCAATTAAAGTTTATTTGAGTAAAAAATAAACTTGGAATTAAAATATGTAATATTGATTTTCATTGTTGACACACTTTTTTGTAAAATTGAAAATGAAAATAAACAAACAATAATAATAATAAATTTATGCAAGACTAAACGAATACCCTCGTTCATCACCTTTAAGTTACATAGAAGTAAATATAAAATATAAACAACAAAAATGTGGTGCAGCGTCTGCTGAATGTATGCCCTATTTTGCACATGTACCTTATATTACGTTTTCAAAATAAATATTTTTTAATTGCTTCTAACTCAGTGGCGTATCAAGAGATTGGGGTTAAGAGTGCAATTGCGGTTTGAAGTTGATGAAATGCAGTACTTTGTTTTATGAATTTTTAAAACAAAGCTGTTTAAATCTGGAAGACCAAAGATGAAATTTGAATACAATGAATCGTTGTATAGTAAGAGGAAGTCTAACTCGTTTTTTTGGTGAAACTCGAAAAAAAGTAAATTTAAAAATTGTGTTTATTTTGGAATATCCATTGTAACAATGGGTAGGTTTAGACAACATAAGGATCTTGGAGGTAAGGCAAGTTTCTAGTGTCCGATTGCCTAGCTGCCAAAGAAAAATTAATGTTTAATTTAAAAGTTATTCAAGAAAAATCTCCCTTAGGAGCCAGTTATACAAGCTATCATTGAAATTGATCCGGAAAAATGTTTGAATCGATATTTGATGGTGTTTCCCTTTGATAAGAAATGAAAATTATATACTGATTGATCGGAAATCACACAAAGAATTTTTTTTGAGAAAAAAAGTGTAATTGCACATTTATTTTTCCATTTTCCAGATGGAAATTCATTTTCCTGAACATCTGATACTTTTATGTTCAAAAATGAAACGAATCGTTCCACTGATTTGTGCTCCAATTTCACTCAATTCCAATGACAGATTTCTGTCAGTAAAAATTGTTCGGTGGATTTCAATCAGGAATTTTTTTTCAATGACAGAAATTTTTAATGGAAGCTATAAATGACCTGTCAAAAAAAAAAATCCAATGTTTGTTTTCAATGGCTGCGTTCAATGTCAGACATATAGGGTATCCGGATACCTTTTTGTTATTGTTTTACGTGTAAAATAACAGCTGATCAAAAACAGCTGAGATGTCAAAAAATCCAAAGGTATCCAAGAATTTCTGGGGTATGTATGTAGGTATCTGACAGAACAGCTGATTTAACACATGGTTGAATTTCAAGAAACTTCAAAATTGATTTCAGCTTTTTGTATTTGTTGGTAAACAAAAAGATACAAAATGTTAGTTGAAGTTGTATTTGAGGATAGTTTCTGTTAGGATAGTTTTCTGTTAAACGTAAATCGTTTAAAACCGGAGATTTTGCAAGTAAATTATTAATCGTATAGAATTCCAATTTAGCTAAGAGGAAATTTAACATAGATTACAGATAAAGGTTATCTCTTATTTATTAAATTGTTAGGCACCTATCAATTCATCATCGTCCGACGAATCAGTTGAGTTATCCATTGAATGTTTTATCTTACAACAATTTTGACTTCGAAGCTTAAATGTTTCTCTGCTTTTTGTGAACAGCTGAAAGTTGTTTTTATTTTTTTACAGCTATCTCAACTCCAACTCGTTCAACAAGGTATCTAAAAATCCACCTATCCAAGATACCCTATCCAACACGAGATTGAAGGCAGCCAATGATGAAAACCAATGATAGCTATATATAACTGGCGCCTTAACTGATCAAGTTTTTTTCATTTAACTGAAAGCTGAACTTCATAACTCTGTGATTTATTTATGTATACACTTTTTATTAGAAGTTTTATGTAAACGGGTTTCCTGTTATATTGGAAAAGGAATAGGTCCTTTTATTTAGATACAAAGCATAATTTTTGATGCAATATTAACCTGTCTAAGGAGTTTTTTTTTGTAGATTTCTAAGATTTCTGGCAATTTTCTCAATCAGATTGACAGAGCATTAAAATTGCAAATAAGCTTTGCATTTCTTTTCTTCTAATTAAAAAATTGATACGGAAATTTTAAAGATCTTAGAAATACAAGCTTGGCATTATAAATATTGTATTGTATAAATGTCTCGAGAGAATGAGAATTGAAAGTTTAATAATAATTAAATCAACTCGTATATGATTTCCATTTCTTAAACAAATCAATGTCTTTTTTTGTCATTGTTACTTCATGTACGTGTTAACGAGTGCGGTAGAGATGTTAAATTCCCATCCAAACATTTTTTAAAAATTAGTATTGTTACTCTTAAATCAAAATTAAATTAATTTATTTTGCCCCAATGGAATTCAAAAACAGGGGAAAGTTGTGTTTTGATGGATCTGGATCAAGAATATATTGATTTATGTTACCCATGGAAAACCCCAAAAATATAAGGTTTTTAGAGAAATGTATGTTTCCATACATTTGGAATACATTTTTTCCCATATCTCAAAAACCGTCAACGACTTAAAAAAAAAATGTGAATAAATTTGCTAAATCCATATGTCATCTGTACAATTATTCTTATAAGAGTACTGAATGGAATGGTCAGTCAACAGTTTTTGGGAATTCCAATTAATAGGTCCGTTTAAGCGTATTTGCTTTGTTTATTTTCACGAACTGTCACTTTTTAGACATGTTTGGATATTCGTTTTTTTGATAAAAGACAATTAGCAATTTACTAGTAAGCAAAACAAAAAGAAAGGTATACGATTTTGGAGTCACTTAGTCAATTGCTAAATATTTAGCAAATTGCTAAATAGTAAACTGTTTAAATTTTACGCCATTGGCTTCAAGTTAATTTTATCTAATTTTTTTTCAACAATCTCGAGAATAAATGAAGGTATTGTCGCAAAATTCTAATTTCTAACTAGGAAACTGTTAAACACTTAACAATAGGGTCTTTAAAACGTTGCGCCATTGGTTTCAATATTTGGTGAAATTAGTAGAAAAATCAAATTGGTATTTTGTTATTGCAAAATAAAAATTTACAAGAAAATACTACTCAAAAATCTCAAATCTTATGTTCGACTCGAATATCTCGAGAATAAATAAAGGTATTGACTTAAAAATCTATAATCTATTTAATTTCAAGAAAAATATTGTTGTTGTTGTTGTAATATAATTTTATGAGAAGAACTTTCAAAAAATGTTGCTAAAATTGGTAAAAATATGTTTTCGACTAAAAATCTTGATAATAAGAAAATATATTGATATCAAACGACCATACATTAAATAATGTTGTTATTTTTTTTAGAAAATTTCAATTGAACAATTTTGTTACAAAACACGAAAACCTACAAAAACAACAAAAACTTAAACTTAAAATTCAAGTATTATGAGCACAAAGAAAGATATTGACGTTTTGTATTTTACTCAAAATGTTGTTATTAATGTTTTGTTAGATATATCGACAAACGGACACAAACTAGAAGTAATCAGTGTGGGACACATTTGTCTCTGTTAAAACATTTTTCAAAATAATTCGATATTTTGACAGATTACATCAGAAAATTAGTTGATTCATCTTCCCAATGGAAAACACCACGAGGCCTGCCAAGCTTTCAAATACCAAAAATGAACATATTTGCCTAAGGTATTCATTCATATCGACCGACCGACCCCCTGAATTAAATTATAATATAATTATATTATAATATTATGCAAATGTGTATATGAACTGAAATAAACAGTGAGAATTGTTGTTCTGTCTGCTATCATCCTACTAATCATAAGCTTAGCACGTCTCTCTTTTATAATAAGAAAACAAAATAGATATATAGTAGATACTTTTATAAAAGGTAGACAAAAATAATCGACAACAGAAATATTTTTTATTGACGTCACAGATATCTACTGATACAGATTTGAAAGTGGGTAGGTAAGGTACCTAACCTATAGGTAGAGAAGGAAATAAAGAATTATTTGATTGAAAAATAAGTGATAAGATAACAATAATTTGAAGTTGCCTGGGTAGGTTTAGGTAGGCACTTATTTAAACTTACCTACATGGATTTGTAGATACATACATAGTGGTTTTTAGAATAATTTATAAACAATCAAATATGTATGCAAGAAAGTATGCGTAATACATTATCTATTTTTTAAAACACTATAATTGTTTATTTTTCTTTTAAATAAATTATTAACTATTAAAACTTTTTATAATTTAAAGAAATAATGATCAAGGTATGTACAATGTACATATGTACATATGTATATATTTTAATATGTTAGCTAGACACAGGTATACATGTGTAAATTTTATCAACCCTTTCAAAGCTTATATTGTTTTGTATAATGTTGTACATTTTTCCATTAACATTTTTCTTCTTTATGTTCATTTTTAACAAAGAAACATTCCATAATTTTGTTACACTTTTTGTGTACAAAGCACATATACTTGTAGTATGTAAATATACTAGTACTAAAAATGTATAGTATATTATTTATTCATGTTGATTTGATGAGGAAACCAGAGTTGCCATGTCTTAAATTAGTAAGAGTCTAATTCAAAAAAACATTTTCATCCCAAAAGCGGGCTTGAAAACTAGCTCAATCACTATCACAATAAACTTTAAAATGTTTGCTCATCGTTAAAGAAAATGTTGAAAATTCATCTACAAATATGACATCCTCATCAAAATTAAAATTGATTTATCATTTCAAATGATAGATAGGTCTTTTTATGAACGTAGAAAATCTACTACAATCGTCTTTCTGCTTTGTTGCATTAATGAATACACCAATTCTGCAGAACGTGCGCAGGCATACTTAAGTACAATTTTAATCAGGCACTGAATGTTCATCAATGTCAGACTAAAATTTAGAAATGGCCACGGCAGGAGATTTGTTTCTACTTGATGTCCAATACATCAAAAGTGGAGAATGGATTAATGTTCTTAATTTCAAAGAGTACCGTCCTCCACAATTCGTTCTTTTCCTTTTTTTTCAGAATTGAATGTTATTTCCATGAGAACTCATTTTGTATTTCGAGTTTAGTTACATCCACATTCTATCTGACAGCTTCTTTTTCATTTAAAAAAAGAAGATAAATTTAATTTTGAACAAAATACTTATTAAGAAAATACAAAACAACTTAAATTTTGTGCACTTCAAATTTGACTTTTATTGTCCTTTCTATAGTAAAACAAAAAATATTGATGCAAAATCTGCTCGACGCGGAGCTGATTCATTTATGACGTTTATGAACTTAGCGAGTCTGCTCGGTCGCAAATCTGACTTAGGGGACAGTTATAGCTATCATTGGTTTTCATCATTGAAACCAATCATTGGTAGATATTGTGTTGACAGGTCGTTTCTAGTGGTCATTTAAAATGTCTGTCATTGAAAACAATTTGCTGGTTGATATCCGCCAACAAATTTTTACTGACAGAAATCTGTCATTGGAATTGTGTGAAATTGGAACACAAATCAGTGGAACAATTTTAAGCGAAAAATATATACATATATATATATAACCGACATAACCTTAATGGACACGTCTAACACAGGTCTAAAGGGGCCGACCCATAGAATACGTCGTATGCGTTGCGGCAACGAATCTGTTGACATTGACGTACGAAACGAATTGGGATGACCAAATTGGTCCGTTGCGTTATTTTAACAGCTTAGTTAAATTTACTTTAAATTACAAGAGTACAGTGCGTACAGAGAAATATCAAAGCATTTTATAGAACTGATAAAATCTTTACTCCATATTTTGTCTGCGTTTCCTATTTTAAGCCTAGTACGCTGCTGATGCGAAACGAAATTTTTCGGCGGTCTCCAAGTGCAGAGCGAAATTAAAACGAAAACCACAGCGGAAAAATATTTGTGGAGAGTTCTGTCTGGAAGTTGAAGTTCAATTTTAAGCCTAGTACGCTGCTGATGCGAAACGAAAATTCCCATACAAAAATGACATGACGAAATCATAAACGAAAATATTCGAAAAAATTTTCAATAAATAAATAAAACGTCAAAATTTCGCAAGGAATTAATATACCGGGCAATTAAATTGAGAACGAAAAGAGTGGAGAATTGTACTACGAAATCTAGTACAGCTATCCACTAAAATGGCACATTTCGTCGTTCAACAGCGTACTGAAAAACGAAAAGCGCAGCGAAATTTTTCGTTTATGATTTCGTCATGTCATTTTTGTATGGGAAATTTCTTTTCGCATCAGCAGCGTACTAGGCTTTAAAGCAAAAAACTGAATACAAATAAAACTGTCAAAATAATTTACAAAACATAGAAATAATGAGCAAGCTCATTTTCATTTTTTTTTACAAACATTTTAGTTGACGCCTTTAAATGTTTGGTTTCTTTTTGTTTAAATACATATGTTTGATTTTAATTCGACAGATGAAACTTTTTGATTGGTAAAATTTAAAACACTTTGTTCGATTAGGAGGAAACGCACAAAACACGTTATTCATAAAAAAAGCATACACATCTTTAATACTACGTTTCCACCGGGCACTAAACCGAGATTTAGCTAGATTTGTCACAAATCTCTTTTAAATCTCGAAGATTTACCATACAAATTTTAATCTCCTCAAATGAAGATTTCAAATAAAACTCATTGAAATCTACTTGGAAACATTAGTTTGTCAAATCAAACAAACTTTTTTTCGGAAAATAATTGTTGAACCGACCCATTTAAACGCCAATTTCGTTTATTGACAGATGGAAATGTCAACAAAAACTATCTGTCTCACTTCCATATGACTCAAATTCAAAACAATAAACAACTTTCAAGAAATCACAGACGAAATAAAATGTAAGTATACAAAAATAATAAATATGTACAAGAATATAATAAAACTAATTACTTACAGATGATGAGTGAAAAAATACATATTTTTTTCTTTTCGAAAGGAGAATAATTTGAAGTTTGGTTGTTATGACATTAACCAAACGTCAAATTAGTCTCCTTTTCTTTGGTGGAAACACCTCGTGATTTATTTTAAATCACTTGCCTTAAATCTCGGATTATTTGTTGGTGGAAACGTACTATAAGAGAAAGTGGATTTTGAGTGCATAGAAAAAATACCTTGAACTGGTCACAATTAATCCGGAGTGAACAAACCTTATCAGAACGAGTTCGGTGCAAAGCGATGCACTATGTTATTGAACATGCCTATTATTGACAAGTGATTTCAACGGATCCGGTAAATGCGTTGCTTACGGACGGCTTCTGATTAGAACGAGTTAAATGAATCGAGCTGTCAGTTGTGACAGATTCTATGGGTCGGTCCCTTATGTTAGGCCGACATTTATGAAAACACCCTCTTTTTCGTAACATTTCTGACTGCCAAGGTTAACAATTGTAAAACGAAATACGCATAGTCCCGACTACAAATTTATTCGAAAAATTTTGTACGTCTACTTTTTATTAAAATGTATGACTTTTTTGTACGTTATACGTTACATCACGTTATACAAAAACATTATAGCTTATGATTTTGAAACTTTTATTAACTTTGTATTAGTTTAAAGCTTTTACATTCTATTATTTTTACCAAAAAAACCAAAATACATATATGTACGTACATATATGAAATAATTACTTAACAGCATCTTTGCGTTCATCAGGGTCTAGATCTCGTAAGACAATTCGATCGAACTATCACATCTGATGGGAAAGGATATGGAGAACAATAGTTAAAACGATAGTCGCTCGATCCACTTACGTTACCATAAGCTCCATCAGCTTATGGAAGTCTTCAAGTGAATACAAAGACTTCAAGTGAATCCAACAAATGCTGGAATTCTCAAATGAGAATTGTGTGTTGTTTTCGTACTTTTTAACTTTGACAGTACCACAAGCTTCACCATTGTGTTCAGTTACTAATCGCGATCAATTGGTTGCAGTAAAATGATTGGATAAAAGATCAAATGATTGATGATTGCAAAATTTGAACTCCCAATCTTAAGGTGAATTTAATGAATGCAATCTTTATATTGAAGTCATGAAAGATTTCATTCCCAAAAGATTGTATTCTTTGAACCTGAAAGTCAGTATTTACCTACATATATACTCTGTAAGTAATATTAATGACACTTTATTTTTTTACTTTCTTTCTTTTAGTTGTAATGATTTATCTACTTTAATTTTATCTACCTAATTTAAAAATTTAAAAAAGTTTAGGTATGTAGGTATCTTTAATTTGTATATAGGTAGCTTCATTGTTTAATTAATAACCATGTGTTAGGTATATTGTTGCAACTTTAAGGATTCAACTATCTATTTTAAAAGTTATGAGGTACAATAAATAAAATGAAATGAAAACGAACAAAAATTTAGCCCAAGGTTAGATTTACGCTACTTTTAGTTCAATTATTATTTATTAAAATTATTGTCGGGAATTTCGGAAAAAATACTCCAATTCCCCTTAAATAACCCAATATGGTAAGCCTGGTGAATTTATAAAAATAATAACAAACAGCAGAAGAAAACAAAAATAAACAATCAACAAAAATAACAGAGAGAAGCAGAGATAGGGTGATATACACGTACAAAGTGTAAAGTCAATCAAGAAAAAGAGCTTTTTTTGAATGTGAGAGTGTATAAGTGAGTTGAGTTAATTGTTTAGAGTACTTCGTTTTGGTGTTGGATTCCATCCAGACTTTTCTGCTGAGGGGAAAGAAAAGTTATGTTATTTTGCTTTTAGTATAAAGTGATGGTGTGTAAGTAGCAGAGGAGGAGGCGGGTAGGCAGCTGTTCTGTTTCAGTGTGTTTGTTAGATCAAGGTCAGCGGTGTTTATATTTCAAAGTTTGTTTTGATGCTTAAATTTATTCGCCATTATTCTTTGTGAATATATTTCTTCGTTTTGTTGTTGTTATTTTATTGATGCCAATTTGTTTTGGTATTATCTTTAAAATTGTATTCTTTGTTGTTTTATTTGTTGTAAATTTAAAATTCCTTCTTATTCTATTCGTCGTCGTATTTGTGTATCGTGTCGTGTGAATGGGTTTTACACTTTGTGCGCAAGTTTTGTTTATTAGCATTTTAATAATTTCCAATAAAAATTTAAATTTGTTTTAGATGTAGATTCACATGTATAGGTATACTCATGTGTTTTAGGGGTATTGTTCACTATACATATTTTAATAAATTTTAACTATTAATAGGTATAGGTATGTTCGTGGGTAAAAGTTGTGTGTTTGTTTCCTTTTTTGTTAGAATTTGTAGAAAGTAATAGGGAAAGGAACGATTATGCATACATTTATACAAGGGTGTATATTTTATATGTTCTTACAGCTGCGGTCAAAAAAATAGCACCGCAGAACATCATCATCTTTATAAAGTGAAGGAACTTTTTTTGAACTATTTGGAGTTTGTAGGCCTTGTGATGTACATATGTACATAAATATATGCCTGCAAAACACAAAACATTTATGTAGGTATACAACAAAACGATTAGTGGTTAATAACAATTCGAATTCTTCTTCAGTGATATTTTTGTGACCGCAACTGTACATTCCAATTTAGATAGGTTTTAACCATTTCATAAGTAGGTAGATGTGTATGTAAAAGGAAGCTTTTATTATTGTTGTTTGTTTTGATTTGATTTAAGAAACGTCATCGTTTTTATAGGTATGACACAGAGAATGTTGTGAAATTTAGATTGCTAAGTTACATTTTGTAGATACATATGTACATATGT
The DNA here is from genome assembly GCA_920104205.1 of Eupeodes latifasciatus. Taxonomy (NCBI): domain Eukaryota; kingdom Metazoa; phylum Arthropoda; class Insecta; order Diptera; family Syrphidae; genus Eupeodes; species Eupeodes latifasciatus. The sequence continues at coordinate 177,216,517 of OV049924.1, read as the reverse complement.
AAATATGTAGGTACAAATGCAGATGTGTACATATACAGTAGTGGCCAAATTAATAAGATTGAAATTCTGTTAGGGGTACCTACTACAACTTTGTCACCAAAGCCCAAACAATTATGAGTAAATCAGATTTTTGGTAAGGATAAAACACAAAATCAGTTAAAATTCAAATTTTTAAGGAAAACTAGTAGTACCTATATGTAAATGGTCAATCTGAAGACGTCAGTTCTTGGTATGGTGGCCTTTGTTTTTAAAAACCGCTTAATACCTTCTTGGCATAGAGTCAATTAATTTTTGACATGTTTTAAGACTTTGTATAGCGCTTAGATCTGGCGATTGTGAAGGCCATCGTAAAAGAGACACATTCTTTTGAAGAAAGATAGGGCTTACTCCATTATAAGAAAAACACCCCCAACATTTATATATTTTTTTAGTTTCAACGCTAAAAATTATTATTTTAGTTAATTCGATATTTAAAAAGAAGAACCAACAATAATTTCCCAGATACATATATTGCAAACTTACAGTACACTTTTATTATTTTGTCCGTTGAAAAATGAGTTTCGTAAATAAAAATAACAGTGTTTTGATAAATACTGGTAATTTGGTAATGGTAATTTGTCAGTGACTCTGAAAAATTTTGCCAAAAAATCCAAAAATAAGTGTAATTTTTTTTTTAAATTTGGAAGGATATTACGATAGAATTTCTAAAGTCAAGAAAATTTATGTATGTGTTCACTCTTATTATTTTGGCCATCCCTGTATTATTCTTTAAAAAAAGGATACACTCTTAGACTTAAGAAAGTGTTAAAGTCAAAAAATAAGGCGATTTCCCAAATAATGAATATGAATGTTTTTTTAAGACTAAGGTTTTCAATTTGTCAATACTTTTTTTTCGGAGTAGCCCTTATTGACAGATGTCACTTGATTTATCCCCATTTTTATTTATTGCCATTTTTACAAGAACATTTTTTCAACGCGTTTCTGGTTGAATGAGTACGTTAATAAGCAAAATTGTCGTGTTGGAGTGATCACAATCCACAACCTATTGTTGTTATTTCTCAAAAAGTCACTGTTTGGTCCTTATTACTACAAAAATAAGGCGTGTTATAACTTTAAAGTCAATGGAAAACGCTAAAAAGCCATGATTAATGACTTTTTTGTCCCCGAATTGAAAGGTTGTTGATGTGAACGATCTTTGGTTCCAACAACTTTTGGTGAGCACATTATTAACACGACTGGACTGTATTTTTGTTGGGGTTATGTGAAGTAGCTTTTCTAAGCAAATAATCAGAAGACGATTGACGTTTTGGAAGAGAATATTTAGTGCGTGCAAAAAGGGTGACGTTAAATAACGCCAAATGAAATAAAGCCAAATCCAACAAATTTGGCATTATTTTGTTTTTGAAAACGAAATAAGGCCAAATTTTCAATTTGGGTTTATTTCGCTTTAGAAAACGAAATAATAGCAATTTGGTATTGTTTCGATTTAAAATTTTGCAAAATTAGGAAAAAACATAAATTAAAATTATCTTTTGTTTTCTCTCTATGCTAAAACAAGTTTTTTTGAATTGATAGCACGGCGTACTAACAGCTAGGTATGTAAGGGGGGGGGGGCATGCTGCTTTACTAAAGGACTTCAAAATCTTAAACCTTTTTTTTTCGTTTTGCTAACTAGTAAGTTGCTAATTGTCTTTTATTAAAAAAATGAGCATCCAAACATATCTAAAAAGTGACAGTTCGTGAAAATAAACAAAGCAAATACGCTTAAACGGACCTTTTAATTGGAATTCCCAACTGTTGATTGAACCATTCTATCCAGTGCTCTTATAAGAATAATTGTACAGATGTGATATGATTTTAGCAAATTGTTAAGAGATAGTAAGATGTTAAAATTGTTCAAAATTAAGGACATCATCTTTAAAGCTTAGTAAATTGGTAAAAATGGCTCTAACATTTTTCTAAATGAATGAACTGTTAATTTTTTTTCAAATTCATTGGATTTGCAATAAGAAGCGACATTTTTATCTCTTTAAAAACTTCGCAATCAAGAGTATGATTCTTCTTTAGTGATTTGCTTTAAGTGGTTTGTTAAGATACATTAGCTTCAAGTGGATTGAATTTCAATACACCCCAGGAAAAAGAATATAGGACAAAACTGTAATTTCAAAATAGTTGAATTATTATAAATGTTGTTGGTGCTTTAGATAAGACACACCCGTAAAAATTATAAGACCCAAGACGCAAAACATCACAGTGACATTCTCAGAAATATTTAAAATGGATTAAAATTTCAAATATCGCGGAAAAACTTATGTATAAAGGTAATAATTTCTAAAACCTGGCAAATTCAAATATCTACCTAGAAAGTTATTTATATTCATATACATATGTATGTATGTACATATGTACATTATAAAACTAAATTGTTTTGATTGAGTGAAAAAGAATATTTTTAGACAATAAAGTGATTCATTGACAACTCTATTATTGATTGTGTAGCTACTTATTTATATTTATTTAACTCCCTATATAACAAAAGATATCAACATTTTTATGTGGGTAGGTATAGGTATGCCGATAAACCTAACTAGTTTAAGTGCCACGTGTTTTTTGGTTATATTTATTTTGAGAATGTTGAATAAATTTCATTGTGAGTAGGTACGAGTAGGTTGGTGCCTAATGAATATGAGTAAAGCTTATCTGTCAATTCCTGATTTAAATTTAATTTTTGATTAAATATGTACTTCTGTGTATATATGAACATAAACGTTAATAATACTTTTCATACTACACGTCAACCGAATATATTCGCTCGAACCGAGTTCAGGAGTAAGTCTGATCATAAATCAAGTGACAGGTGTCAATTTAAAAAAAAGCACTGCCAGAATGAAAACTCGTACAAGAAAATCACAACAATTTCGAATTGCACCGTCTAAGTGGCTTGTTTAAATATCTATATTGTAGCATCAGCTGTGTTCGTTTCATAGTAAGTATAAGAAATTGTAGGTAACCTGTCTTTATAATTAAAAGAGAAGAAAAGCCCTCATACAGGTTTATTAAAGCTCGATCAAATCCACTTACTATATGACAACAAATTCATCGAATCAATTTGCATAATGTAGATACTTCAAAAAGTTTGAAGTGCTTTTTTTTATTTGAAAATATTCAAGTTCACCATCATTTTGTCTGATAAATATATAATACAAACCTACCTATCTAGTTCATCTTCCTCCTCTTGTCTAGTTTTGTACACTTATTTTAATACCTCCTACTTCCCAACAACCCCAAAAACTTTACACTTGACGCAGTCTCGTCTAGAGTCTCCTACACAATTGCGAGAGCTCAGACATAACACAAATGACATTGCACTTATTTCACATTATAATATATAATTTTCATGTCGTCATTCATGCATTATTTTTCTATTTTATTTTGTTTCAATTGCTAAAATAAAAACAAACAAAATAATATATCTTTTTATTTTCTTTCTTAACAATAATTAAATATAAACAAAACACCAACATCATTATCTAATCATCATGTGGTCTGGTTGGTGTACACTTTTATAAGCAACAGAACAAAATCTATAAACAGATTTAACTTTTTATTAAAAATAGCAACTTGTAGAGAAAAACATATGTATTTGTTTATATCAACAACACAAAATAGATACAAAAACAATAAACAATTAAGTTTAAAACACCAAGTTTAGTACGCCCAGTCTATATTGCGGTTCAACTCGAAGTCGAACTCGAACTGGTATTTATTGGTAGTGAGAGAAAATTTTGTATCTATTCTTAATTCTTTGAAATATCTAAAGTCTATCTAAGTATCTATAAGTCGGGGAAAAAATGTAGACGCTAACTAAGAACAATCGCGTGGCGCCACATTGTCACATTTTCTATGAATAATTCGATTTGCAATTACATATTTGCAAAAAATAAATAACATATAGAAAGTTGTTTTCTGTTTTTGTTTTGGTATTTTTGTTTTTATTTATTGTCAAATACTAAAACGATGTTTTCTTTTATAGTATTGTAAATTGGTTTCACACGTGCGATCTATCACTTTATTGATTTTAAGAATGTTTAGATTAAATCTTGATTATTTGAATAAAATATTTAATCAGGTTTGATAAGTTTTCTAACATTTCTAAGGAAAAAAACAAAACTTTTCAGCTTTAAATTTTTTCTAATATACATAAGTTAAAGAATAATTTACACAAAAACAAATGAAATTAACTTATTGACTTCACTGGACGAAAAGGTTTTCTTTCTAGCAATAAAATTGCACATTTCCAATGGGTTTAGATGGCCTTTATTCAAATCGGACTTTGAAATGAATGTATAATGTCAGGTTTTTGAGGTATGACTTTTTACTGCGAAAAACACGCACATAAGGCTTTTTGAAGCCATCTAAATTTATAAAGCAGCTTTTTTTTCAATGAAATCCGTTATGGTTTTCCAAATTTTTAGATAGATAGATAGATAAAGATTTATTCAACTTTTGAAATTGTAATATGTATACAATTTTTAACATAAATCTATTAAGGATAGCTTAAATAATTTACAATTTTTAGATTGTAATTTAAATTGAGTTTTCTAAAATGTTTTTTTTTTCGCCTTGTGTTCACTTCTTTATCTCTGGATTTTCTTGGTATTGAACGGCTTCCGAAAGATATGCATTGTTCATTTCCGGTGCGTGCATTTTATAGTATGCATTGAATTAAATAATTTGGGGAGAGTACGATAACTTAGGCGACAAAGTTTAATGACGGATTTGTATGGAACAGTTAAAAACAAGCATTTTTTACTATGGGAGGGGGGGTCTATCTCCCCCCGTTTAGGCGGTAGGGGCAGTTAAAAAAAATATGTACATTAAATGGAAAAAAAATAATTAAAAAATAACGGTAATACCCTCAATTAAGTGTTATACCTTTTTTTAAAGCCAACACTTTTGTCTATTAGCTTGTTTTTAAATCAAGTCAAAACTATGCATAGTTTTTGAAAAAAATTATTTTAAAGTCAAAATTTGTGCAAAAAAAAGTTAAAAAAAAGGTTTAAAGTGTAATTTTTCAAAACTTACAGATTATCTACTATTTTTTTTTTAGAATTCATTGCTCTTATTTGTTTTTTATCAAAAACTGAAAACTAGATGACTTTATGTCTTCTAGTTCTTGAGAAAATTGAAAATTACCAAAACAAAATATTTTAATTAAATTACTTTTTCCTTGCTTAAGTATTAACGTAGTCTTATTTTGATAGTAATAATCGAATATGGATTAAGATATACCTAGGGTAAATTAATTTTTCTTAAATCCAGCTTATTTAAATGCAAAAGAAACTTTGCATGCACCCCATCTTGCACCCTCCCCACCTTGCACGCACTCCAACTTGCACCCACCCCAAATCCTATAGTGTGCCCAAGCAGGGGGGTTGCAGGGGGGCAGCATGCCCCCCCTTACAGATGCCACTGTTGCATACACCCAAACTCGCGCACACCTTACTGTTGCATACACCCAAACACGCATTACGCATACGCAAATACCATTATTACTATCAAAATAAGACCACTCAAGCAAACAAAAGAATTAAACTAAAATAGTAGTTGTGGTTATTTTCAATTTTCTCAAAAACTAAAAGACATAAAATCATCTAGTTTTCAGTTTTTGATCAAAAACAAATAAGAGCAATAAATTCTGAAATAAAAACAATGGTAGATAATCTTGAAGTATTGAAAAAGTTACACTTTAAACCTTTTTTTAACTTTTTTTACTCAAATTTTGAGTTTAAAATTAAATTTTAATTTTCAATTTTCTCAAAAACTAAAAGACATAAAATCATCTAGTTTTCAGTTTTTGATCAAAAACAAATAAGAGCAATAAATTCTGAAATAAAAACAATGGTAGATAATCTTGAAGTATTGAAAAAGTTACACTTTAAACCTTTTTTTAACTTTTTTTACTCAAATTTTGAGTTTAAAATTAAATTTTTCAAAAACTACGCATAGTTTTGACTTTATTTAAAAACTGGCTAATAGAACAGAATGTTGGCTTTAAAAAAATGTATACAACTTAATTGTAAGTATCACCGTTATTTTTTAAGATTTTTTTTTTCCATTTTAAGTAATAATTTTTTTAAATTGCCCCTCCTGCCTAAACGGGGGGAGATAGACCCCCCCTCCCATAGTAAAAAATGCTTATTTTTAACTGTTCTAAAAAATTCCGTTATAATATCTTGTCGCCTAAGTTATCGTACTCTTGCCAATAATTTCTCAAAAATATATCAAAAGTGTTTAAATATTGAACAAAATCAGAATATATTTTTTTGTTTGACAATCCATTAAAATTTTAACTTAAAATTTGAATTTTCCTACAACTAACTAAATTTTCAGAATTCTAACTACAAAAGACTTGTGTGAACGAGCATTCTGATAACCTGCATTACCGACGTTATTTACTGCTGAATTGCAGATGGCGGTATGTTTAAGTGACGTTTTGCGATGACAGTGACTGATTATTCTTGTGATTTATTGAAATTGATCTTTGTAAATTTATATTATATTTTGTTGAAAGTGTGTATGTCAAAACCATTAACCCTTCCCATATTAATACTTTTTTAATCATTCTAAAACAAAGAATGATCTTGAATTCGCAATTTATCATCAGCGATGCCACAATGTTACAAGTGTAACAAAAGTGTTACACTTTTCTTAATTTTGTTGTATTTGTTACTATGTTACTTTTTTTTTTTCTTTTTGTTACACTTTTTTCTCCAAACTTTTTTTTTCTTCAAAAATTTACTTTATGATTTTTTTAATCAGTGTGAAGTGCGCTTAAACAACACTTCCACCTATTTGTACACCTACATACGTCCTAAATTGAGTTGAAATCACCTTCAATCGACTCGATCAAACTCGTTCAGTTACAGTTTAGTCGAAATCTTGCTATCTTTCACTTCAAATTCAAACTCGATCTCTCCATCCAGCATATAAGCATGGTTAGATATCCATTCCTCAAAATATTCCAGTTTCCACATTCCATAGGTATCACTTGAATATGGAATTATGGTGCCCTTTTTTCTTACTAAACGTAAGATCGCCCTGTGGCAATTAAAGTTTGTATGTCACTGTTTTAAAAAAAAATATTTTAATGGTAACTTGTCAGTCAAAAAATGTGTTTCTTTCTTTAAATTATGGTTACTTATAGTTTGGCCCTCTAACCGCTTTAAGATTGGGACCATTAAAACGGAATGGGAGTTAATTTTTATAAGATCACTTCGAGTTTGGATAAATAACTATAATTAAAATGTTTTTTTATCCAATTCAACAAAAAGAACACAATTGAAGTGTGTATAGCCATTTTAAATCACTTCATTTCTTAGTTAAGTAGCGAAGCGAGTATGTAAAAGTACGAATAATGAACAAAACGCGTGCTCGCTGTTTTTGCCTTGAGATATGAGAATCTAGTACAAAACAATTTAATAGTTTTTTTTAAAATCTCGTCAGTCAATCACAATCACAAGTATAGTGCTGACTGATAAGATAAGAGAAACTAGCTCGAATTTATTTGCGCTTAATCAATTTAATGAATGAGCTATGGATCATCTAGAGAAATCGTATGTGGAATGTGAGTGTCAATCGACTACATTTGGGGTCAAATTGAAATGTGTAACGTTGGTTAGAAATTCTAGATCGCATAACTTTGCTTTGTTAATTCAAAGTTATAACGCGAATAAAAGAATATAAAACTTCATATCATCGGCCTCATAAGCAAACCTAGTGACTCTCAAAACTTGCAAATTTCATTAGAAAACGAGATTTCAAGGTCTTAATATTTGTTTTTTTTAATTTTAAACTCTTGGACTTGTGGAATGAGTTAAGTATTATATTCATTAAATGCAAAACTATGCTAAATAAGAAAATGGATTCAAAATTGAATTTTCAATGTGGCGACGACGATATGCTATCCTTAATTTTAAGTACCCAATCGCATTAAACGTAACCAATCCCTTAAACTTTATTACCAAAACCATAGTTTTCAACACAAGTTTTATATCTGACAAACCTCAAAAATCTATTTATTACCCATATCCCATATATGTATGTATATACAAAGAAAAGGTATATAAAGTTAAGGTAATTTTAATCAAAGTAATTTCGTGCGTGTGGATTCAATTTATGACTTTAATTAATGTCCCAAATTGTATTTGGTTGAGTAATTGATTGATTTATTTGTGAGTTAAGGAGCAAACTGAAGTGAATTTGTGATTTAACAAGACAAAATAAATTATTTTAATTGAATTTAATTATGTTATACAACAAAACAAGGAAGATGTCTTTAATTTTGGACAAAACATCTTTGATTATGATGATTATTATTTTCAGGAATGAAAAATGAGAAACAGACAATTACAATCAATTTGTGTTTACCTCGACTAATGAACCTTTTAATTTAAGAACAAATTTAAACAAATTAAATTAAAATATAGAACATGGGTTACTTTGGTTTAATAAGTTGATCTCAATTGTGATTTTGTATAGTTCACAGTGCTTCAATTGGTTATAATACCCTTAAAATGTTTACGTTTAAATACAGTGAGAGTGTTTGGAAAATAGGAAAGGATTTAGGAGGACATACCGGTGCAGAGTGGTCTTAAAATGTTGATTATAAAATAGGAGGGATAACAGAGTTCGGTAAAACATTCCACATTCTCGATGTGCGGTTAAAAAAAGAATCTCTATAATTGACAGTACATCTGAAATTTAGTCCAAGGGTAAACTGATGAGCATTCCTAGAAGTGCGATTTACGGCTGAATTTTTTGAGGGGGTAATGCAACTGGCCAATTTGACAGAACACTGTTTATAAAAATATCGGTAAAACAACCAAAGAAATAAAACATCTTCGGCCGTGTTCGAGTGATGTTTCGGTTATATTTCTATCTCTCTTTTTTGGATCCTATCCAAAATGTGAGTTATATTCAAGTTTTGGACGATTGAAGGCTTTGTAAATTACAGCCAGATCAGAAGGAGTGAACTTGCACCGTCAGAGGAATCCTAGCACCATTTTTGGCAAGGTAAATAGGTAACGCTTTAACGACAGGAGACAGCATTGAGTTTTCGAAGCATTAAATTTTACACGGTTCGTAATTTTCCATTAGACAATGCCGTCGAGATCGGAATTTAAAGAGCGTAACATACACTGCCGTTAAAGTTCCACATCCGAAGGACAACGTTGTGAATCTAGATACGAGTATGGAAAGCTGAGGGAAATGTCTTCAGTAAAACAGTTTAATGGATTAGAAGTGGCAGACAAGAGAGTATTTATGATTATAAGGAATAGAGTGGGAGACAAAACAGAGCCCTGTTGAAGAGCTGCATTCATTTTATGAGCTTCAGTTTTGAAACCATGCAATACAACTTGTATGCAACGGTTTGAAAGGTAATTTCTAATCCAACGAAGAAGAGATTCATTAATACCAAAAGTATGCATTTTCGATAAGAGAGCTTGGTGCCAAACTCTATCAAATGCTTTTGAAATATCAAGTGCAATAATCTTGCTTTCTCCAAAACTATGTAAAAATTTGTTCCACTGTTCTGTTAGATAAACCATCAAATCACCGGTGGAATTATTTGTATGAAAGCCATACTGCCCGCCATTAGAAGTTTCCGTTCTTCGAGATATTTCTTAAGCTGATAATTGAACAGCGTTTCCATGACGATACTATTGGGGCCATCGGATTTTGGATAGAATTTCCCATTCCACAATGAATTAAATTTGTTATAGGAAGCATAGTGACCAGTTAAAGTTCCTGAAGAATTCAGTGAGACCGTTGGCCAATTGGCCGAAAGGTTCTTATATATAAGAGTTTTTTCTTTAACTGGTTTTTTTTGACATGAGAAATTTGCAGATACAATACAATGGTCTGATGTGCCTAGAGGCGGTAATTACAGTGATTGCGTATTTATTAGAATCCGAGGTAAAAACAAGTCTAGGGTTGGTTGGTGGATTGACCTGCAACGTCAGGATTTCGAGTTAGTTCGTCAACAAGCTGAGTTAATTGATTTAACTCATCAAAGACTTCAATATTCCTTCCTTCGAATGTTGCCTGACCAGAAAAGTGAAGCCAAGAAGATAAAGTCGAACAGAGCATCAAATTTGTTAAAAGTTTAATTTCTGTCCATTTCTTTCAATTTGAATAGGTTTTAGTATTGTATTAGGGGTAAAAACAGAATAAGATAACCTTAACCACTAAAGTTTCTTAATCAGCAATAATTGAAATCAATCCCTAAGAAAATGTCACTTTGGGTCAGCTTGCACTCAAAAAAAACTGGGATCTGTAATTCAATAATTTTAATTAAATTATTCCAACGATAAGAAACCTCACTTAAAGATTACTTACATTTAAATAATTTCAATGAATACATTCATTTGTAAAAAATAGTGCGTATACGCCATAGTGCACCACCACAAAAATCTGTTGTTATGCTTATAATGTCTCAGTTCGGTTAAAAATCGAACTTCAAAACTACCTACATTTCAGAACCTCACAAAATGATATTATATTCACTATCATAAACTACAAACATACAACCGCCCACCTAAGTTGAAAACTTATTAGTAAATCAACGTGTTTAGAAGAAAACAGAACAAAAATACTTGTTTTAGTTAAACACTCGAATAAACAATAAAATATAGAAGGAAATAATTTAATCACGCACTATGGACTGACTTAAAAAAAACCCACAATAGACAGCAAAAACAAAAAACTACCCCAATCATTTGCAAGTATTGCATCATGCCAAATATATTATTAAATATGTATACATATATGAGCGGTGGCGGCAGCGTGGCGGTGACGCGACAGCCTAGCGTGCATCTGACGTCAAAGTACACAATCAATTTAGTTTTTGTTTTTTCTTCATCGTTTTTCTTTGAGTTCTTTCTTTAACATTGTTCCTCTACATCAAGAAATATTCTTTGTTGAGCATTATTTGTGTTCAAAAATAATTAAAATTATTTATAAAATTTAAAATATTCCCAATATGTGGCTGTCATATGAAAATGTTTATGTTTCACAGGGTGATTCGAATGAAATAACTGGTCATTGTCATTTTGTTTTTAAATAAATGCATACGTAGGTACTTTATAACTGGTGTTTTTTTAGGCGTGTGGTTCTTAATCTGGCAATCCTTTTTTCGGAGAGGTTCTTTTAGACAGCTGTCACTTAAATTATGCTTATGTTGGGTTCAACTTACGAGTATAATAAATTTGCTTACTCCTGTAACAACGTTTGCAAATCGTGCAAATTTATTTCAACTGTGGGATTAAGTGATAGTGAAATGATTTTTGCCTTATAATAAAGCTAAATTTTTGGCCATTATATTAAATTATATGCGTTTTATTTTTTAGTGAAAAGCACTGGTCAAAAAAACACCCGTTAAACATACAAGTATTAGAAAAGAAAGTTTACACTTATTATGGTTCAAGGCTAGTTAAGTTTAGTTTTATAGTTTAAAATCTTTTGATCTTCAGGGGTAGCAATGAGCTTGTTTGAGTTTGTATTTCATGCTGTGATATGCTTTGTAAACGTGTTGTGGAGTTTTTGACGACATGAAATCTTCTAAGGAGTAATAATTTTGTCGCTTTTTAATTTAGAGAAACATTTTTAAACAATGCATAAGAAAGCTTGATAGAAAAAGGAACATTGGGACATAATAAATTGAGAACAAAAATCAACCGAAGGGAATCCCTTATTTTTTGTCACTTGGACCAATCTTTCATGCATACTTTCTACCAAGGCGCAGCATTTTGATGGTGGTATAACTTAGCAGACCACCTTTATGTTTTCAAAGAGATCATCAGAATTGTTTGGATTTTTCGACTTCAAGTTCGAACTTTGGGCGGGGCATTCCAAAACATTAGTTTTTGTAACTGAAACCCACTGCTTAACAATCCGTGCTGTATGCTTTGGATCGTTATCGTGCTAGAAAACATAACAAATGGGCATGTGTGCAAATGAAAAAGGCTCAATGACATTTTCCAAGATGCCTTTATAAACATGTCGGTCCATTTGACTATTTATCCTTACTAATGGGCCAACTCCATGCCACGAGAATGCACCCCAGACCATTTTGTTTCCTCCTCTATGCTTAACGGTCTTCAAAGTATATTTAGAATCCAATTCTTTCTTCTGAGGACGTCTAACATAAACTTTACCATCTGACCCGAATAAGTTAAATTTGGATTCATTACTCCAAAGTATGAGTTTCCAAGATAGCATGGCATTTTTAACGTGAAGCTTAGCAAACGTCAAACGCCTCTTCAAATTTTTTTTGGAAACATGTGTTTTTTTCCTGGCAATGTTCTAGGAGACGAGGGCATTTTTTGGCTAAAGCTGATAACTTTTCACCCAATTGGGGTGAAATTTTTGCTGGAGTCAAAAAACGATCGGCTTTGTTAATTTGCCATATCAATCTGTTTTTTTCTTTGGGATGTCAAGCTAAACCCCTGATGCTTACAAGAAATATTGGCGTAAAATTTTAAACGATTTCGTAAATTGTTAAATAGGTACATAGGCACGAGTACGATAACTTTGGCGCCAAGATATAATAACGGTTTTTGGTAGAGGGGCTTAATACAAGCATTTTTAACTATGGGAGGGGGATCTATCTCCCCCCGTTTAGGCGGGAGGGGCAATTTAAAAAAATTATTATTTAAAATGGAAAAAAATAATTAAAAAATAACGGTGATACTTACAATTAAGTTGTATACATTTTTTTAAAGCCAACATTCTGTTGGCTAGTTTTTAAATCAAGTCAAAACTATGCGTAGTTTTTGAAAAAATTAATTTTAAACTCAAAATTTGAGTAAAAAAAGTTAAAAAAAGGTTTAAAGTGTAACTTTTTCAATACTTCAAGATTATCTACCATTGTTTTTATTTCAGAATTTATTGCTCTTATTTGTTTTTGATCAAAAACTGAAAACTAGATGATTTTATGTCTTTTAGTTTTTGAGAAAATTGAAAATAAAAATTTAATTTTAAACTCAAAATTTGAGTAAAAAAAGTTAAAAAAAGGTTTAAAGTGTAACTTTTTCAATACTTCAAGATTATCTACCATTGTTTTTATTTCAGAATTTATTGCTCTTATTTGTTTTTGATCAAAAACTGAAAACTAGATGATTTTATGTCTTTTAGTTTTTGAGAAAATTGAAAATAACCACAACTACTATTTTAATTTAATTCTTTTTTTTTTGCTTGAGTGGTCTTATTTTGATAGTAATAATGGTATTTGCGTATGCGTAATGCGTGTTTGGGTGTATGCAACAATAAGGTGTACGCGAGTTTGGGTGTGTGCAACAGTGGGATTGGTAAGGGGGGGCATGCTGCCCCCCTGCAACCCCCCTGCTTGGGAACACTATAGGATTTGGGGTGGGTGCAAGTTAGAGTGCGTGCAAGGTGGGGAGGGTGCAAGGTGCGGTGGGTGCAAGATGGGGTGCATGCAAAGTTTCTTTTGCATTTAAATAAGCTGGATTTAAGAAAAATTAATTTACCCTAGGTATATCTTAATCCATATTCGATTATTACTATCAAAATAAGACTACGTTAATACTTAAGCAAGGAAAAAGTAATTTACTTAAAATATTTTGTTTTGGTAATTTTCAATTTTCTCAAGAACTAGAAGACATCAAGTCATCTAAATTTCAGTTTTTGATCAAAATCAAATAAGAGCAATGAATTCTAAAAAAAAAATAGTAGATAATGTGAAAGTTTTGAAAAATTACACTTTAAACCTTTTTTTTAACTTTTTTTTGCACAAATTTTGACTTTAAAACAATTTTTTTCAAAAATTATGCATAGTTTTGACTTGATTTAAAAACAAGCTAATAGACAAAAGTGTTGGCTTTAAAAAAAGGTATAATACTTAATTGTAAGTATTACCGTTATTTTTTGTTGTTGTTTGCATACATAGACAACTCTCTAAAAATCTTTGATTCAGATCCTACCTAGGGACCCTGAAACGTCGAGAAATGTCAAAATTTTCAATTTGACAAATCGAACCGATTACAATAACTTTCTATGGGTAGTTAAAAATTAAACAACAAAAGTGTCTCAGTTGCTTTGGGGGAGCTCGCTTATAACCGTTTTACAAGTATGTATGTATGTATGTGTATGTACATATATCTAGCAGGTGCATATGAGTCAGCAAATTTATGACTTAATATGTGTAGGTACCTATTTCAAAAGCCTTTAATATAATGTATGTAGGTACCTACCAATCAAATACCTAGGTTCTTCTACCCCTTTTCTTCAAATCCAGACGTTTCTGGTTCATGATCTTTGATCATCCCCTCTTTTTATAGAAAACCCATACACTCACACAAATGGGGGTGTTATAAAATTAACAAGAATAAGCACCAGGTAGGTACTTTAGAAGAGACAAAAGAAGAAGATAGAAGTATAGATACCTAAACTCGTCATCGCATCGTTTAGTTCAACCTTTTTGAATATACAAATCAACCCTTAAATCCATAAGTATTTCCATCAGCTGATGAAATAAATATAATCAAAAATAAAAATAACATGACTCAAAATACGGTATAAAGAAGGTAATACAAAAATATTCCATCCACAAAACAGAATTTTAAATGAATCATAATACATATGACATGTGAGAGATGAGAGATGATGACATTTTAAATGACACTAAAAAATAAAAACCACATTCAAAAGAATCCAAAAACAAAATCAAACTAACCTTTTTCGTCCTTCTTTTTTTTCAATTTCGTCCTTTTTTATCTTTTGCTCTTTTTCTCACGATATATGTGTATGTAATAATTAAAAGTTAAAAACAAAGTATTCCACGTAAGCAGCAAACGATCAGACAAGTGAACGAAAGATAAAAAGAAAAACACCAACAACGAAATAAACAAACAAACTCGTCTTCCGTTCCGTCCCGGTTTTTCTGTCTTGTTCTTGTTCTCTGTTTTATTTTTATTTTATTTTAATATACACCTATACCTATAGCTATAGGTAGTAGAAAACAACAAAATTTGGTAAGAATATTCCCCCTTATTTTCAAAATTAAGCTTTTGCCACTTATTATTTCTCCGCCATCAAAAAACACTTTTGATTGGCCTATTCTATTCAGATTCACAAATTCAGCAAGTGTAACACAAATTTGTGTACAATATATTTGTTGCTTATAACTGCCGATTTAAAAATACACCAACAGGAATACAAATTTAAATTTAAATTAAACAATAAACAAAAACGCTAAAACGGTAAAACAAAATAATTAAAAAACACTTTTAACCAATTGCCATTATGGTTTTGTATTATTTGCTGGCTATTTCCAGATTTCGGTAGTGAACACGAACAACAACATACGATTGAGACTTGAGAGAGAGACGAACACAACAGAAAAAGAACACTGGAATAATTCAACCCGAATTATATTTATATTTATTTTATTAAATAGAACTTGTTTTTCTTTTTATTATTATTATTATTGTATTTCTTTCTTCACACACTCATTCATATGACATAAAATTTATATCTCTCTGTTTTGGGGTGTTATCTGCTGAATTGTTTGCAAATTCACACAACCAGATTTAAATTGAAAAAATTTATAGATTTTCGCTTTGAAGATAAATTTCAAAAACACTTCCTCACTTTATTCTAAGAATTATACCTATTCATAAATTAATTTTTGTTTTTGATGTATGGACTTGAAGTATCAAGGGTAAAACAGGGTGATTTTGGGGGTGGATTTGAAATCCATTAACCCTACAGAAAAATCTATAACTGACACTTGTATTTTTCTGTTTTATTTAGAATAATAGATTTGTGTTTCTTACATAAAGCACAAAAACAAATACACGATATTGTTTCTATTTTATTTGTAGGTATTCCTTTGTGGGTGAATAACAATATTTTGATAAACAAATAAAATTTTGAAAAAATAAGAAAACTTAAGTTTTTCCACAATTTATAGTGAATCGTTATATTTTATGTTGTAAATATTGTTGATTGTTTATATACTTTTTTGTTTGTTTTTTTTTTTAATATTTTTGTAGTTTGAAATTTAATTTCTTTATAACAGATAAAGTTGCGATTCGCGTTAAGCACTGACAAACGTTCTTGACCGATTGGTGAAAAGTTTTCAATTCGCACAAATACAATGTGAAGTTGATTGAATTTTAGAGCTTTTTTTAAGGTTGTGCTTTTTGTGTGTTTGTTTTTGTTGTTGTATTCGCTCAGAGGCACTCTTCTATTATAAGTCGTCTATCTACTCGTATCGTAATCTTTATATCATTCATTCATTCATATATGTACACAGCTGGATGTAGGGGTGTGTAATGTGACAGAGTTACCATTTAATGTTTTAAGACGATAAAGATTTGATTAATTTGTTTTTGTTAGGTTTGTTTTTTGATATTCATATGCATGTATACATAGTTAAATGAAAAAATAAAATAATATTAACAAAACTAAAAGCTTGAATTTATTAAATTTAAAAAGATACTGGGATGTGACTCACACTAATAACTTCCTATCTCGTCTGTCGATTTGTTTTGCTTGAAACTTTAATTAAATATTCATACAAATATTTTGTGTGAGATGATAAATAATTTTAAGTCATTATCTTTTTTTGTTCTTCTAATACTTGAGTGAAAAAAACCTTTCTTATTAGTTTTTTGTTGTTTTTGTAGGTTTTCGTGTTTTGTAAAAAAAAGTTGTACGTTGAATTTTTCTAAAAAAAAAATTAACTAACAAATTAACTTACAATCAAAATTTTGCATACGATGAAATAGTTTTCCTTCAAAATCTATTTCGGTTAACGAGATTTTTAGTCAAAAACTGATTGTCTCCAAATTTTAGTAGCATTTCATGAAAGTTTTTATTTCTTCTATAAAAAAAGACTAATTTTTTCTCAGACGTTTATCTTACGTTAACAACAAACAAAATTTAGCACAGAATGAAATCATTTTAGAGTCAATGAATTGTTTCATTCACGAGATATCGTGATTCAAAATATCAATTTTTACCAATTTGTTGTACTATTTTGTGTAGATTTTGAAATTTTTTTTAAAAAAACCTACTGTTGGATTTATATAAAAATTGTACTTAATGTCCAAAAAACAATATTTTCTATAATATGAAATTAGTTTGAAGCCAATATTTTTCGAAAATCAACTTTTACCAACTTTTAGCAATGTTTTTTGTTTGTTTTTATTTTTTGTCAACAAAACAAACACGTTATTTTTCGTTGCATACAATTATTTTTTGAAGATAAAATCATTTTTTGTTCGTAAAATATTCGAGGTGACAATTATTTTTGTTTGCAATTTTGTTTGATTTATAAAAAACCATTAACTGATTTTTTTTTCAAAATTATATATTTGCATTTCGTTATTGTGACGTTATAATATAAAATTTAATTCCAAAATTTTCACTTTTTTAAAAATTGCTTTATTAAAAAATCACCCACACAATTTTGTTAAAAGTCCTTTCTGCATTATTATCAGTATAATGTATAAAATGTAATAAAATGTATTTTAAGACGATATCTCTACTGGTTCTTGAGATATGGACGATGAAAGCAGCTTCCCGAACCTACGAGCGTACATACGTACCCAACCACACAAACATTTCTTTAAAAATATTTTATTTAGATTCTAGGGAGCTTGAAACGTAGAGAAATTAATTAATTAAATTTTTTCACTGCTACCATGATTGCAGACAATAGAGCAGCTGAAACTGGAAACAATTACGATTCGAAAAATGTTAAATTGTCAATTTTCACCCAATCAAAAATATCCTACGTCATCTTAAACTGCTTCCTCACTTGTCGGTTCAGTATCTGTAATCGTATTAACCACAAATACCGATTTCAAGTTCGACTTGTGTCGGTATATTTTGACAGAGAATAATGAAAAAATGTTTTTGCAGTCGTAAAATGACGGCATCAAAAGAAGATAATGCGCCTTCTCGTGTTGAAAAAGCTATCCTGGGTATGTGGATTTTTGGGATTACTGTTACTTTTCGTCTTAAAAAACTGAAAAATTCCATCCTATTGTATTGTATGCCCTAAATAATTTTCAGAGGTCACAGATCACAGCACAAATTGTTTTTTTCTAAACCAATTTTGTCTTATGACATTTTAGAACTAAAAGTGAATCCAACTATCACAGAAAACCGCCTTTCAAGCGGATGAAAATAATAAATAATCTCAAAAACAATACATATATGCAGCAGATATACACTTCACTTTCACTCGAAATGAAATTGAAATCGGTTCAAAATGTATGTAAATCGATTTCATATTTTTCGAATTCAAAACGAAGTGAATTTCCGTGTTTTACATTTCGATATGTGCGATTTTCAAGTAATTTGAATTTGACCAGGGGTATAATCGGCTAAGGTGATAATTGACTATCATGTTATTGATAATCAAATTTGACTATCATATTCATTCCGTCTGTGTAAGATGATTCAACTCAATTCAATTCGATTGAACAATTTCAGATTATAATTGTCACAATTCATTGTTGCTATGGTGAAATTTTAAAATGATTCCTATAAAATATCTAAAAAAAATATTATATAGGCTGTGTTCAAATAACATTCTTACTTTTGTTGTGTTTTTTTTTGAATGTCGTAAGCTTTGTCGGTCCCAAGAATGTGTTTTTGTACCTAAAAAAGGTAACTGAAAAAAAATTCCATTCGTTTTTTGAAAGCGTCTGGTAGCTCTATTCAGAAACGTCATATTTGTAGGAAAATGACTATCACATTGACTGTCATTTATCAACAATCACCTTAGCCGATTCCACCCTAGCTTAAGTTGGTGTGATTCAAATTCGACAAGAGGAAATTGTTTAAAAAAAACCTCAAGTTTTTATTAGAATGCACTTGATGTCAGAAGTTTCAGATTCTACTTTGTATTTTAATTAATAAATGCACTTGATGTCAGAAGTTGCAGATTCTACTTTCTATTTTAGGGAAAGGACAAAGCATTTAAAACGATTTTTCAACACACCAAATGTCTTCTCTATACTAAAAACAACGTTTCTTCAAAAACTTTCAAGACACATTCAGAAAATATATTTCGATACCAGAGTATTTCTCAACCAGAGTATTTTTCAACCGATATTTGGAAACGGCTTTTCGAAAAGAATCGCAAATGTGCATCAACACAGTGCAATAAAAAACACTATTATTTAATATTTATTTTATAAAGCAAAAAGCAAAGGAACAAATATAAACATAACAAATTATACAAATTGTGACAATAAACAAAATTGATTACTGCCTGATTTGCTGAATGTCAGCTGCTTTAATTTCACTTGAAGTGATTTCGAAAAGTATTCGAAGTTATGAAATCGATCGAATGATAAAAACCTGAAAACAATTTCACTCGATTTTCAATTTAGATTTAGATTTAATTTCACTCGATTTTGGGAACCTAGCTGATAGCTATCATTGAACATTTTGTTTCGAGATTTAAAAGCGAGAAAGAGAATCACATTTATTTATTTTTGGTGTTGATTTGAAGGTCATTAGTTGTAGATTATATATTACTAAAAAAAAAATACATTATTTAACCCAGATCTTTTCTTTTAGTTCATTTTTAATTTCTAAATGATGAAATTGTTTTCAATGAACAACTGATTGTCAATTTCACATCTGGCACCTGTCAGTTTTTCTTTCAATGATCAACTCTAACCTTAAATTCTTGATTCCAATCAAGAAATTTGTGTCCAAAAGATTTTCAATGAAAGTTATAACCAACTTGTCAAAAATACTCCAATGATTGGTTTCAATGATAAAAGCCAATGATAGCTATAACTGTCCCCTTTATTTAAAAAGTCGCAGCGGTAACTCTTGATAATATATTCTGGCAGCTGGATTCTTTGTATTTTTCTTGTTTTGGCGAGAATTATTTATTTTTTTATTTTCATGTTTTCATACTACATTATACTTTACTTTAAATAATATGGGAATTGGGGGTTCGTTTGTGTTTTTGTTTTTTGTTTTGTTCTTTTTCATTTTTATTTTGTTTCTGTATTGTGTGGTCTGATATCGTTTAATTGTGTTGTTGTGTACATTCTATTCTATCGCTAGTTCTACTCGTATATGCCTATGTATTGAGGTATAAAAGCTTTTTATGTTTTTGATTACCTCGCGCTTGTTATCAATTTGTATTTTCTTTATTTTTATTTAATTTTTGGTGAATTTTTGTTTTTATTTTAATGGTACAGTTGCCGTTATATTTTTGTTCTCTTTGTTAGTGATGTGTCTTGATGATGATTATGTATGTACTTGGTCTTCTTAGACTGGTTTTGGTTTTTGTTTTGGCCTAAGAAATTAAATTTAAAATAAAATGCTACTGACGGTTAAAATATAAAGGACATGTAGGAACACAAAAACAGCCATTGGCACCATGTAAATACTCGTATGTAGGTAAGTAGAAGACAAAAAATCACAATTATTTATCTGGCATGATAGAAAGAGTGGGTGTTTTTGTCTAGCAGAAAGAAAATGCATACAATTTTAAGAGGGTTGTTTTGAGTATTCTTGAATTTTTAACAATTTTAACAAAAATGATCAGCCCCGGAACCCGACCATCCTCTCAAATAAATATTTCCTCGCAACCGTTGGAAAAAGTGGACAGCTTTCAATACCTTGGAAGTATCGTTTCCATCGAAGGCGGAACCGAACAAGACGTCATCTGCCGCATCGGCAAAACAAAAGCTGCGTTCGGTATGCTCTCAAAAACACATCTCCGGAAACCGTACACGATGGCGCGTAGGCGTAGTAGAGGCCCTATGCCGTTTAAGGGGTTCCCAACGGACTTAACAGGTCTGGGTACCTAAGTAAGTAGTAAGTAAGTTGAATTTTTAGGTAAGTGCGAATGGTCTTTTGTAATGAAAATAAACTTTTGGATGGATACCTATGTACATACATACCTATACTTATGTAGGTACGTTTTGTGTAAGACCATATGGATAAAAAAAGGTAGATTTTAAAACCTACCCAAGCATTAGTTAGATACCTACAATACAATCACTAAATCAAGCCACAAAACCAACGAAGACACTTTTTCTCAATTTTCTTTTTTTATCCCTTTTGTATAACGGTTTCTAACTACCGTTGTCTTTTTTAGAAAAACACTTGTGAATGAAGAAGAAATTGAGTTCTTTCTTTAATTGCTTGCAGTTGTTTGTAATTCTTTCGTAAAGCAAGTGCTGAAATAATTCATTCTGTTACAGGTAGGTAGCTAAGCTACATAATTTGATTAATACCGTAACCAACTTGTTTATTAAAATATAATTAAATTAACTGTCCGTTTATTCTAAGTAAATTTCAACTAAAATCGGCAAAAATATAAGCTCTACTTCATTTGGGAAAAAAATAATCTGGGAACGCTTTCAAGTCCACTAAAACGTTATGAAAGTAAGGAGTGCTATTCAATATTATCGAAATACATATGTAGGTAAACTGCTGAGGATAGAATAATGACTAAGCTGAGTAAAGCGGATCCCTTCATGACGTGCGTCTTCGGTACAAATTAGAGCCGAAATGAAGACGGGCTTTAATGTTAAAATATCCTTAAAACTGTTAGAAGACGATTAAAAGAAAGCAACATAAATGAACGCATGGCGAGATGAAAACCGTTTTTGAGAGAACATCTATGTACATACATAAGTTTAAAAATGATAGAAGGTCGTATATCAGGCGCCCTTATTAAAAAAATTGGGTCCAAAAAACACCAAAAAAACAGTTAAACACGGCAGTTCATGAGTGATGGTTTGGGGATGCTTAACCTCATCTGGGGTTTTTCCTATTTTCCGATAAATGACAAAATGGCTAGGGAAATATATAAAGACACTAATTTGTACAGCGATTATGCCGATAATTTACGCCTCGCTTGGTATTTCAACAGGTTTCTAGGCTTGAATCAAATTCAATTAGAGTTCTGGAGTGACCTGCTCAAAGGGGTATATTGCGGCCCGAAAACCAATGAATAAGGCGTCTCTTTGGGAAATAATCCAACAGGAGTGCATTAAAATTAGTAATTCTCAATGTACAGCGCTCGTGCGTTCGGTACAATGTCCCAGAGATGCGCAGAATTTATTACCTATTAGACAAAAGGTATTTCCAAATAAATAGGTACTAAAAGTTAAAAGTGGTTTTAAAAACTATATACACGAAATCAGAAATGTCTTTATTGCAAATGGCTTAATTATATGTACCTAAATTATGTATGTCCACTTGGGTTTGGCAATATATCTAGTAAGAGTTTTACATTAAAACTGCCCTAAATTTCAATTTGAGGGTACCTTTCAAGGAAAATATGAAGATCTAAAATAAATAAAAGTGATTACCTATGATTAAGAACCAACTTGTCATTTTAAATATGTCGATAGGTAAATAAAGACTTTATCATAAGAACATTGGTATCATCAACTAGAGTGACAAAGTTTTATTAAAATTTCAATATGTTCAAGCCCGAGGCAGGATAATACCTATAATGAGTTATGTATATATTTATGTATATAAATACCAACACTCCTAAACACTATACAATTGTTTATGTACGTTCAAAATATGATTGTAGGCCTACACACAATATTATGCATACATATGTAGGCGTTGTATGTATTTAGCAAAAAACAAAAATGTAAACTTATCGATTTTTAGTCCCTTAAAATTCCTTATACATATACATACATTTAGGTATAGATAGGTATTCAACGATTTCTGTAAGTATTGGATGACGGTATTTGACACACCTACACATAAATACTTTTATTTTGGTTTCAATTTTGTTGTTATTCTCGGTATTCATAACAAAGCCAAAAAGGAATAGGCAATGGAGAATAATAGTGTGAGGCATAGATTAAAATAGCAATGATGTGACCATTCTTTTTTATCTCATGTAATAATCATAAAATAAAAATCCGAACTTTATTACATTGACATATGTATGTACAGTTATTGGGCCTTACTAATAATAAAATTTAATGTTGAGGTTAAAGCTTTAAAATAAAATTCCACGTCCACTTAAAAGTTCACTTTAAATGTGATTATTGGTAGGTATTTTAGTAGAGGCTTTATTTCGCTTATTTCAAGCTATAAGTAGAACTTAAAAACTAACTTAAATCTAAACTTCTAACTATGAGTGGCGGGGGTCAAAAAGAGTTTGAGGTTATACATATGTAGGTGCCGATGTTGAAATCAAATGAATTTGAATTCGAATTGATCAAACGAAGCATAAAAGTGAGATGTTCGTTAAGGTTATGAGTTGGTAAACAGAAGAGGCAAGGGTTTCTCAGGTTGCGGGTGTTAGTGTTAAAAGAAATCGAATTATAGAGAGACGAGCAGTCAACTGAGCCAGAGGTTTTAAAGACGGAGGCGACCCCCTTTATTGTGGTCAAATGATTTTCCCAAAAAAGGTATTGAAGTGCAAAACGAAGAAATCTTCGTTGGATGCTTTCTATTCTTGATATGCGTACAGCTTGATATGGAGACCAAACCTGAGACGCATATTCAAGTGGAGGTCGGACAAACGTCATGTAAAGCGACCGGGTCATTATAGGGTTAAAAATTCTTTACACCATTCGACCATCTTTTGACAAAACCTAATGCAGAGTTGACTTTATGAATTATTTCGTCAATGTGAAGTAGAAATTTCAGTTCACGGTCACATAAAAGACCGGAACTCTTGTGTTTTCTTTTATATGTTTTTCGGGGAGCTGTTTTAATGCGTTTACGCGAAAAGGTCATTGTCTTGCAATTGGTAATAATGAGCTTTAAGCAATTTTTGGCACACCAGGTTGAGAAATTGTCGAGATCTGTTTGAAGGAGAGATAAGTCTCCATGAGTTGCAATGATTTTGAAAAATTTTGTATTATCAGCGTGAAGGGATATTTGATAATCTTTAATGACCATGTCAATGCCATTAATTGTAAGGATACAAAGGAGAGGCACTAAATGACTAGCTTGGGGAACACCAGAAGTGGCTATAATAGGATTGGAACGAGCGGATCTAAATTGGACACACTATTCACGATTTTCAAGCTAAGAAATAATCCATTTTAGGAAAAAAGGTTCAAAACCAAAAGAGTAGATTTTGAAGACTAAAAGATTATGAGAAATTTGCTAAAGTCATTGGAGACCATATCAACTTCATTCCCGTTTTCAAAAGCTTTTAGAGCCCGTTCACACGATCACGAATCGGCGGTTTTGCCGTATCGGCGATTTTACCGTATAAGCCAGTGTCAATATAATTTAAATGAGTATATTCAGGCGATACGGCATTTAACCGTATACGGTAAAATCACCGATTAGGTCGATTTTGTCATTCGGTTTTGTCTCTGCAAATCGTTTTCGGTCGTACGGTAAAAAAACCGAATCGGCTTATCATGGCAATGTATTTATATACAGTGCGTTCAGACGATTCGATGTTTTGACCGACAGTGCGTCATTTTTCGTCTGGGCTACTGTGGAATAATTAATTGCTAGTATATAGTCGTTTTTGTGTTTTACACCGAGTACGGTGTAGGGTTGAGTACGGTGTACGGTTAAATTACCGTACCGTCTGAACACTCCAACCGAAAGGCACCGAATCGAGAAAATATCCGATACGGGGAAAATACCAACGGGCTCTTAGAGTGAATGAAACTAAAGTTTGTGGTGGTAAATATATTTTTTAAGAAATCTTGCTGTACTAGGGTTATTAAAGGAGTGAATTCATCAATAAGTTGGGAAAATTTGTTTTCAATATCTGATAGAGTATTGCAATCGGATAAGTAAGGACCCAACGAAAAAAAGTTAAAAACAAGTCCGATCTGGTGTAAAAGAATCTTGTGAGAATAAATTTTTAAAATATGATGCAAAGCAATTGGCTATTGTTTTATTATCATTGGAACTTTCATTATTTTTATTTATTACAGCGATTAATTTTGCAACGTTTAATATTTTTGGTTTAATATAGAGATTTCTAAAAATAAAGAAGATGCAACGTTAACCAGAAAAAGACATTTTTAAGAACGAAAAGTTGCAAAATTTACCAATTGTTGCATGGAATGTTTTTCCAGAGCAATAAGTCAAATCATTCAAATTTCCGGTCTGCTCGTAAAAGCAAAAGCAATGGAAGTTGAGGCGAACAAATTGAGTGCACTAATTTTAATGCACTTGACGGATGGCTTAAAAGAAACAACAAAAGTTTCAAATGCGTATCGGGTGAATTAGCTGATGTAAGACAAGAAGATGTTGACCAGTTTATTGAGAAAATTCGTTCGTTGTTACTTGGATAGATACCGGAAGATGTGTTAAACGCAGATGAAAGTGTGTTTTTAGAGGTGAAAAGTGCACAGGGGGAAAACTGCTAAAAGAAAGACTCACGGTTTTATTTTATGTAAGAATGGCAGGGAAAAAAGAAAAATTACTAGTGATTAAAAAGGAGGGCGTCCTCGTGCGTTGAAGAAAGTTGCATTTAGGGACTTGTCGGCTACATGGAAATCTAACAAGAAATCTTGCATGACGCGAAATTAAATGACGGAGTAGCTCATTCAGTTTGATAGAAAAATCGGAATACAGGAGAGGAAAATTTTACTGTTTTTAGTTAACGCTGCATCTCATCCCCGTGAGCTAAACCTAAAAAACATACAAACAAAATTGTCTACCACCGAACACGAGTTCAGTGTGCCAGTTCGTGGATCAAGGAGTAATTCAGAACTTAACATTCTACTACAGAGAAATAATTTTGAAATGGGAGATGCAACTGCAGAGTTATCCAAACAAACTTTGTTAAGACAGCTTGGGACAAAGACAATTGAAAGCACTGCACTTGAGTCCGAAAATGATCTTAAACTGGCAAGTTCTTAAAATCGTATAACAGTTAACAAAAATTGACTTCGTAGCTTTTAAACATATAAAACACATTGAAAGCCATTTTGAAAACAAATGTATGGAACAAAAGGCAAGCAAACTACGTCAGTCAACCATTTTGAATTTTTATAATCATTTTTGGAAGCAACTGTATCTATACTAACATTTTCTAGGCTCTTATAGCATTCTTCATCGTTTTTTATCAAAATATTTTAAAGAAATGACCAAGATATGAAAATAGAATCATTTGTCAAACTTCAAAATAAATTGCAAAAACTTTTAAAATATCTTCAAATTAGGACAAAAATATGCAAAGTTAACTGTAGGCTGGTAACACTAAGCCAATATTTATTTCATTGTAGGTATTAAGTAAGTATCCTTCTTTTCGCAAATAATAGGCATGTATGACGTATGTACATACTTTCACTAACAGCTATTTGTTGTTATTTACATGTCCAACATTCAGTTGACATGCGCCAGGCTTTTGGAGAATCAAAAACGAACAGAAAATGAAGACGCCACGAAAGCTTGTTGCCCTACGAATGGTAAAAATATAAGAGTGACGGGAATGTTTGTAAATAAACCGTGTGGCGTGTGTAATACCAATAAAATGAAATAAAACGAAAACAAAAATATTTTAGACGCCCGCAGTTGAAGGTTGCGCGATACGTAGGCGTTTCTTTCTTTGTATGGTTTTCCACTAACTTCTCTCCTTATTATTTCACAAAATCCTTACCACATTTCATTATGAATGCTAAGGAAAATTTCAAGGCCACGGGTATACCTACCCGAGATGACCTTTTGGAGATACAAGGCAAAAATAAAGACAAACAACACGCACTCTTTTAAATAGCTATGTGGGCGGGTGGGGCTTAGTCAACACACATAGAGACCAAACGAAGAACTTTGTTTTTCTGAATGAATTTGTAAAAAACTCATACAATTTAAAGATACCTACGTAGGTAGAGACTCATAGCTACCCTATATCTGGAAAAAAGTGAAAGTTCATAAATATGTTGGTACCTAGGTTATAGATATTATTTTTGAAGGAATTTTTGGAAAGGAAAAAATGTATTTCATGATCTACCCACGCTTTGCACTCATTAATTTTTTCAATTAAAAATAACTTTGGAAAGATGGGTAATAAAGGTTAGAACAAATCAGAGTGAGTAACAAAAGTATGCAAGGACCAAGAAGACCACATCAAAGTAGGTTATATAAAAAATGGAATATATTTTCAATACGGCTTTTTGGTTTATGTATTTGAGGAACGTGGTCATGAAATCTAAGTATCAATTGCAATTTATTTCACAACACAAGAAGGACAGATCTTCGAGATTTGGACCTTGAGGAAGATTTTTTTTTATTATAATTTACAGTCACTCAAGGGGTTATAAGTACCCTTTATATCTTTATATTTAAAAACAGTGCATGATTTAAGAGGAGATACCCAGTGATGGATTTACGCCTAGGCCCGTGAGGCCCAGGCCTAGGGCGGCATAATTTGAAGGGCGGCAAAATTTATGAAATGCTTAACACTTGAAAGCGTTTCTACATTTAAACATACCTTAATGAAAGGCACAAATATATCTTCGGTCTAAAGTTTCGGAACGCATCCAAAATCATAACTTCTGTTTGCCAATTTAAAAATTCAATCTAGAAAATCTACGTTAAATTTAAAATTGCGAAAACAAACAAAACAGAACTGTAAGATAGAAAAATCTCACGTCATCTCTTTGTTTTTGTATTTGCAGGGATCAGTAATACTGATAATACAGACTTAAAAAATTCTAGAAATGTTTATAGTGATAAAACAAGGTATTGTTTCAAAAGTTTATTTCAACGTACGCAAAAATGGAGAGATTCAACGCCGTGAGTGGTAGATTTATTTAGAAACTAAAGGCTCTGTATTTTGTATTCCATGCTTATTATTTGGTAGAAGTGGTGAAATGAATGCTTTTACTGATGAAGGATTCCGTGACTGGAAAAAATCAAAAGCACGCATCGAAGAACATGAAAATTCTGACTTTCACAAAACTAAAGTTAGTCATTTTAAAGCTTGAGCAGTAGTTCACGGGCGTGTTGATCAAAATCTAATAAAACAACTCGATGAAGATATAATGGAAACAAATTTTTTACCGAGCAACTCCAATTATTAAATCACTAGCAATAAGAGGCCTGCCATTTCGAGGAAATTCAGAACGAATAGGAGATCCTCATAATGGGAATTTTTTAGGAACAGTATGACTCCTTGCTAAATTTGTTCCATTTTTATCTGAACATTTAAAATTGTATGCACACCCTGGCTGGTAGTGGGAATACATCGTGTTTATCTAAAACAATCTATGAAGAAATTATACTGTTGATTCAAAATAAAGTACTACAACAAATTTCTAGTGAAGTGCAATCTGCTAAGTATTTTGGTATAATTGTAGATTCTACGCCTGATTTAGCACATGTCGATCAGCTTACTATAATTATACGATATGCATGTACGTGATAACGGTGAAATTGTTAAAAGGTTTCTAGAATTTCTACCAAATATCGGCCATAAAGCTAAAGATATTAAGGATGTTTTGTTAAAATCTCTAAAAATACTTTACAAGAACTATACAATTTCTTTACTATATCTGCTTATCGTTGGGAAATCTTGGTGCAGCGTACAAATTTAAGAATTAAGAGTCTTTCTCAAACTTGTTGGTCTGCTCGACATGATGCATGTTACGCATTAGAAAAAGAGTGGTCTGCAATAATTGATGCACTGGAATTTATTGCCGAAAGCAGAGATGAGAAACCGACTACGCGATCTGAAGCTACGAAATTGCAGCGAAAATTACAACATTTAGAAAGAGAAATCCTAGTCGTTGTCTGGAATGTAATTTTAGGTCGTTTTAATGCTGCAGGTAAGAAGCTTCAAGAATCTCAAGCTGATTTATCATCCGTTGTGCAGATCTATAGACATGAGAGACAGACAATTTTCTGAATATGAAGAAAAAGCTAAAGCACTGTCTGGAGTTCAGGATTATTATCGTTATGATACTCGTCGCCACCAGAAAAATGCAGTCAGATGACTCACGGGTAAATGAAAGACCACCTTTTTCTGGACCAGAAAATGTTCGCACAAATGTTTATTACTCTATTTTAGACACTCTTAGTCTACAATTAGCCGGGCGTAAAAGTGCATCTGAAACACTTTACCAACACTTTAATTTTTTCGACAAGTAATGTGAAATAGATACAAACGAGTTGAAAAATCTTGCCAATAAATTAGTCAATAAGTATCCTGACTATTTGGAAGAGACAATGAATGTATTAATTTCCATTATCAATTCAAAGATTCCTTAGCAAAAATAGAAGATGCTATGTATTGCATTCCCGGAGTCTTCTAGATGTTTATCCAAATTTGAACATTTTTGAATTGATTATATGCCATTTCGAGGAAATTCAGAACGAATAGGAGATCCTCATAATGGGAATTTTTTAGGAACAGTATGACTCCTTGCTAAATTTGTTCCATTTTTATCTGAACATTTAAAATTGTATGCACGCCCTGGCTGGTAGTGGGAATACATCGTGTTTATCTAAAACAATCTATGAAGAAATTATACTGTTGATTCAAAATAAAGTACTACAACAAATTTCTAGTGAAGTGCAATCTGCTAAGTATTTTGGTATAATTGTAGATTCTACGCCTGATTTAGCACATGTCGATCAGCTTACTATAATTATACGATATGCATGTACGTGATAACGGTGAAATTGTTAAAAGGTTTCTAGAATTTCTACCAAATATCGGCCATAAAGCTAAAGATATTAAGGATGTTTTGTTAAAATCTCTAAAAATACTTTACAAGAACTATACAATTTCTTTACTATATCTGCTTATCGTTGGGAAATCTTGGTGCAGCGTACAAATTTAAGAATTAAGAGTCTTTCTCAAACTCGTTGGTCTGCTCGACATGATGCATGTTACGCATTAGAAAAAGAGTGGTCTGCAATAATTGATGCACTGGAATTTATTGCCGAAAGCAGAGATGAGAAACCGACTACGCGATCTGAAGCTACGAAATTGCAGCGAAAATTACAACATTTAGAAAGAGAAATCCTAGTCGTTGTCTGGAATGTAATTTTAGGTCGTTTTAATGCTGCTGGTAAGAAGCTTCAAGAATCTCAAGCTGATTTATCATCCGTTGTGCAGATCTATAGACATGAGAGACAGACAATTTTCTGAATATGAAGAAAAAGCTAAAGCACTGTCTGGAGTTCAGGATTATTATCGTTATGATACTCGTCGCCACCAGAAAAATGCAGTCAGATGACTCACGGGTAAATGAAAGACCACCTTTTTCTGGACCAGAAAATGTTCGCACAAATGTTTATTACTCTATTTTAGACACTCTTAGTCTACAATTAGCCGGGCGTAAAAGTGCATCTGAAACACTTTACCAACACTTTAATTTTTTCGACAAGTAATGTGAAATAGATACAAACGAGTTGAAAAATCTTGCCAATAAATTAGTCAATAAGTATCCTGACTATTTGGAAGAGACAATGAATGTATTAATTTCCATTATCAATTCAAAGATTCCTTAGCAAAAATAGAAGATGCTATGTACTGCATTCCCGGAGTCTTCTAGATGTTTATCCAAATTTGAACATTTTTGAATTGATTAATATAAAAAAAAAAATATTTATTATTTGTCTATCTAAGGATTATAACTTATTAATCTTTCATGTTAATTAATTATATTTATAAATTATACTTCAATAAAATAAAGTTATTTTGAAAAAAAAAAAAATATTGGATACAATAAGGGCGGCGCATCGAACGGGGCCTAGGGCGGCAGCAAGCCTAAATCCGTCACTGGAGATACGGTGCATACATTGATCTTAAAGTTCTGAACATTAAAATTGGATGGAAAAACAGAGTTGGCCAAAGTATTCCACATTCTCGATGTGTGATTTAAGAAAGAATTTCTATACTTCACAGTACGCCCGAAATTGAGTTCAAGGGTAAACTGATGAGCATTGCTGGAAGTGCGAGTTTGTTTTGTTGTAAAAATACCGGTAGAACATTCATATCATTTTTAAAGCCCTTTTTTGACTTCTATCCAAGAGATTTAAACTTGTTTTAGGGGCAATTGCCCAGATGTGCGAATTATATTCAAGCTTTGGACGGATGAAGGCTTTGTAAATTACAGCTAGATCATACCGAGTACTGACAATTGATTAGTTTCCTGGATGCAAGTGCCACTCATACAGATAGCGGCATCGTGGGTGTGTTACGCATTGAGTTTTCGAAGCATTAAATTCTACACGGCTTTTGATTCCCCATTGGACAATGCTGTCAAGATCAGAATTTAATGAGCTTAAGATACGCTGCCGTTGAAGTTCCACATCCGAAGGACAAGGATGTAAATCTAGAAACGAATATGAAAAGCTGAGGGTTCCTCAGTGGGGTTGGCTTTATAACAACGGAAACTTACATCTCTGAACCTGATAACCTCTTTACAAATCGAATCAAACCATGAGTTCTCTTCGGGATAAAATTTCTCATTCCACAAAGAATTAAATTTGTAACCATATCTGCGCTGGAATCCACGTCACTATTGAGGAAACATAGTGACCAGTTAAAGTTTCTAAGAAATTCATTCAGACCATCCAAACGGTTTCATAAGAGAATTTTGCAGAAACGATACAATGGTCTGACGTGCCTAGATGCGGTAATACACTGATTGTGTATTTATTAGGTTCAAAGGTAGGTACAAGAATCTATCAATTTATTTGCAAGCAAACTCAAATGAGTAAGTATACCATGGCAATGGCAGCTTGCCTATCCCAAGGGGATATCAATACCATTATAATGATTGAACACAGTGCGAGCTATGAGGAAGGGAGGATAGGATTAGAAATGAGATACATTGGTTTTGAATGTCTGCACAATGTAATTCCACATTCATGTAGTGCGGCTAAAGAAAGAATCTCTGTACTTTACAGTACGATTGAAATTCCGCTCAAGGGTAAACTTATGATCATTCCTAGAATAACGTGTATTACGGTTGATTTGTTTAAGGGGAGGAATGCAACTGGCTATTTCACTTAAACATTGCTTATGAAAATAGTGATACATATATTAATGACAGACATGAAATCTTACGAAGGTGCTCAAGAGATACAAAAGTTTTAGTTAGACAACGGTCACCTATCATTTTTTGAGCTTTTTAAAATGTTGTTATAGAACCCGTGGCTTGATGGTTAGTGCGTACGCTGTCCCCCCAGACGTCTTGGGACCAATCTCTGCCTGCGCCTACTAAATTGTTTTTTTTTTTTTCAAAAGTACTGCCTCTTGCGAAGAATTGACAAATCCTCCAAGAGTAATTCTTGCCATGAAAAGTGCTTTCTTAAATAAGCCGTTCGGATTTTGCATATAAACTGTAGGTCCCCTCCATCCCTGACATGACTCGCACACAGAAATGGTTGAGAGTTGTAAGCCCCTAGGCCCTATGGACTGTTGCACCACCTTATTTAATTTTTAAAAATACATATTGTTAATAATAATTGCATAACTTTTAGTAATTTCGCAACCTTTTTTTTAAATTTTAATCAAAAGAAAACTTATTTACAACTTTTTCTAGGAACAAGAACATTTGTCATCTCATTGGTCTCCGCTACTTTCAACACCTTCTGCACAGACAAATGCTTCCATAAAGTATGTTTAGTCTTAGAAAAGCTACTCATATTTAAACTGGATTCTTGGAATTAAAAAAGGCTGATGCAATTTTGTTAATTGATTCTTTAAAAAAATGTAAATTCTCTTAATATCACTGCACAAGTATATACCTCCCTCCTGCACTTAATAATAAACTTTTGTAATCACCCAATAAACAAATCTGTAAGAATATTTGAAACATTTTATTTCAAGGCCAATATCGACGTTCTCGTATGTACAGTGCTGTGCTGGTAAATTCTGATTTAACTTTAATCTCGCTTAACCCTATTCATTATCTAGTAAAAATCCACTCTTAAAAGTCAAGCTAAGTTAAGACTTAAGACGAGGTTAAGCTAATTATATATTAAATAATATATAACTAGATAAAAGCTTCTGTTACATTCATAAAAATGCAAATTTGTACTGCAATTGGAATTCATATTTTTTTCTTGTAAGAAGTTGATTAAAAATCAACACGTGCTTATCAACTCTACAAATAGCAAAAATATTTTTGTTTTATAAACTCACACTATACACATAAAAGACAAAGTGTTAAAAGCTTGTTTTTGATGTTTTTGATTTGTTTTAACGATTTGAGAAAACTCGATTAATAAACAACATTTTATAGCAAAATAAACTTAAAAGTTAAGAGAATGTTAATGTTTTTAAGGTTAATAATCTACAAAACAAATCAATATTGAAGTTTGCTTCTTTAGAAATGAAATTGCTACGGCAATTATGTAGCTGGCTTTGTGTATTTTAAATAATACAACAATGTGTTTTTTTTTGCAAAAGAAATAACTCACAAAATTTCAAATAAAATAATACATCGATGCGTCGCTTTATCTTTAAGTGAAGCATGGTCAAAATAATAGTAGTGTAACCTCCCGACTAATAATTACTACATATATTATAATTATATTCTTCAGTTACTTTTTGTACTAGAATATTTTGTCTTCCTTTTCCGGCATTTGGGAAAATCATTCCCCAACTTCTATCTGAAGGAAAAACTTATTTGGAAATCCAAAAAAACTCTTCAAATGCAAAAAATTATAAAGAAAAACCTGAAACGCTCGGCAGAAAAAAGGATTGCAAGATGCTCGAGGCCTTACTCCACTAGCCTGCTACTGAGATAAAAAAATAGATTTAGAAGAATATTGAGAAGAAATCATCTCAACGCCAGTGTTCGAAGTCCACCTCCTAATGCTGTATACGTGCCTAGGTTTACCCGAAAGATCATAAAACACGGTATCTCTAGCATCATGGTATGGTTCTCATACCATGGTGTAGGCTGCACATACCGAATAAATTGTGTGATGGATCAGAATATTTACGTTGACAATCCTCAAGGAACCATGCTTCCTTACACAGAGGAGGACATGACAATCTGACGGGTCTTCCAACAAGACAATAACTTAAAGCCCACCAGCAAAAAAGCTAAGAAGTGGTTTTGGCTCAGTAGTATTTCTGTTTTGGATTGGTCCCCAGATTTTGTATTACTTTTTGCAGCAAGTGGAGGCTGACATACCAATAACGCGGCGAAAATTCTCTTCCAAGGCGTCAATCATCTCGGACTTATCTGCTTAAATAAGCAATTTCGCATAACCCCACAAAAAATAATCCGGTAGTGTTAAATCACGGAAGCACGGTTGTCAATTTTGGGATCCGAAATTTTGTACAAACTTGGTAGTCAACACGACAACAAAAATATTGATGCAAAAATCCAGAAAATGAGAAAATTGTACAGAAAAATGTGATCTTTTTTCGTAGGAAAATAAAAGAAAATCTGTTTCGACTCAATTTTCAGGAGTCTTGTTACTATCGGTATCAATTTGCTCACTCGTAGATTGGAGCTGATACCAGAAGACAAATTCTAAAAAATTAATGTTTTGCGTGAACCTTTTGAAAATATTTTTACCAAAAAGGAGTCTACAAAACTTAAAATTTGTAGAGAGATAAATATTTAGTTCTTGAATTTAGGGAAATATGTAGGTGCATTTAAGTACATAATTTCTCGAAAAATTAAATAAAAACATATAAGTTCGGAAGAAACTTTAGTGTGGCACTCACAAATTCACTTCAGTTCTCAAGAAATTCAAAGCTTTTATATTAAATTAATTGATATGAAACGTTCAATCAGCCATTAGTTTAACAAAAGTGTCACTTTTGCTGATTTTGGGACATTTACCTATGTATATTTTTGAAACTCATGTTTGAATTTCAGTTCTAGAGCATTCAAAGCAAATTCACTTTAAAAAGCAGATTTCTTTAACTTTTTAAGATCTTAAAAGTTTGTGTATTCAATAGAAAATGAATTTTGAAAGAAACGAAACACTTTTAGAAAGCCTTACTATTATTGCGTCAAAAAAAAAATAAAATGGAATTAAAGACGAGTTTCAGGAATTTAAAGGCAACTTAATATCAAATTGGCGATCTCTTATTCGAGGTTTTCTTCTTAAAAACCTGAATATTCGCTTTTTCTTTTAGAAATAATGTACAGCATTACTAAAGTTTTTCCAAATTCTAAAAACAAAATTTTAGTTGTTGACAGCCAACCGCTTTTTGGTGAATAACGTTAAATTACCAAAAAAATCTTTAGATGAAATTTTTACTTATAAAACGTAACTGTATATAAGCTATATAGCTCATATGAACCCACTGGATCGTGAATTGGTCAAAAGTTGATGAATTAGTGCTGAGCGATTAGAATACTAAAATACGATAATTTTTGAATTCAAGGAGATTCCTACTAAAGTTAAAAAAAAATCTCCCATTGCATGACCCTTACGACCCCCCCCCCCCTCTGGATCAGCTATTGATTCAAATATATGATTGAATTTCTTCCAGGATCAGCATTTAAAAACTAAAAAAAAATAGAAAGTTTTCCCCACACACTTTGGGTTGGACTTCTAAATTTTAAAATTTTCAGTTGATTAAATTTGAAGACTTAAAAACCAACTAACAACAAGTTAGTTGCAAAATCTATGATTATGCTTTAAAAAAAATTCTTCGATAAATGGTCCGTTTCACTCGGTGCCCCTTACGGTGTTCCGAAAGGCAGTCACATAGGGCCAATGTTGTATACATTTTCTTAAGTAATGATGATTTTACCGAGTGCGGTTTATTTCAAAACCCTATTCCCTCCCTTAAATTCACCTTATGCCACCTATTGCTAAAAACTTTTCGAGTGTAAATATATCAACTTGTCCGAATTGGTTACAATGAAAGAAAATTTATTTTTGATTCAAAAAGAATTCTTGAAATAAATTCATTATTTAATAATCTCACGTTTTTTTAAGCACATATTTGCAACTTTTATTAATAATGAGTGAGGTATTTAAAAATGTAAGTATATGTAGATTTTGAGCCGTTCAAAAAATGTGTAAAAATTAACTTTTTTCAAAAGAGTAATATCTTTTTTAAAGGCGTTTAATATATTTCCAAACATCATTATTAAACACTTAAGACAACACAAAATACAAGTAAAAATATTAAAACATGCAAACTCACCTAAAATGCCCAAAACAACAAATTTTGTATTTATAATTTTAAAACGCAACAAAAACATAACAATTTTCAAAAAATAACAAAAACAAAAAAACAATAACAACGAAACAAAACCTATTTAAGAAAAAACGAGAAGAAAACGCGAAATACTATAGATAAACCTATCCACCGAAAATAGAAATTTTATCCTAACACACCCGACTTCCCCGAATTGCACTGAAAGACTAAAAGAAAGAATATGCGTGCGCTGGTAACCTAGTTTTTCTCTATAATCCAACAGGATAAAATTCAGCATTCCTATTTGCAATCAAAAACCAGGACCAGGACCAGAAGCAACAAATCATTCAAAAAACAACCAACAACATCCCCGAAACATTTTTATATTTTTACGCGTTTCACCGCGAATAGCGGGGTGAACATAACATAGCATAACATTCTTGATGTCACACCGCGTCGTTGTTGCATGCTGTGATTCAAGATTCAAGATTCAACAAGGATTCAAAACAACCCCTCTTCCTTTTTTTTGTAAATGGGAAGAAATAAATACGAGAACAAAGCGTTCTCCCCTCGTTTAAGTAAGTCAAAGAAATAGCTATGCTACGACTATGTGTACCATATTCTGGCTTTTCGCGGAAACTACCCATGATTTTAGTGTGTGTTATTTTTACACTATTCCCGTCGTTATAGGTAAAGGTACCTTAATCATTAAATCCTTTGAACATACATTTATTATATTGCATATACTCGTATCTATGTTTTTACACGCGGAGATCCTTCTTCAATGAATCACCACGGAAAACAGACAATGAGTGTCGTTTTTTTATGTTTGCTTCGGAAAATAAGCATAAAAGATTTAAAAAAAAATAATAATAATAAAATATGTTGTTTTTTATTGAATTCAAGATTAGTTTTGGAACACAACCATAATTTGAAATATGAACAAAGGAATGAAAACTCTGCAAAAGATGTGTTATTTCTCTTTTTTTCGCGGTTATCTCACTTGTTCCTATGAAAGATACTAAAAACTACAGTAATGTGCAGTAAATGTCAATTCAAAGTTGACAAGGTTAATGCAGAGAATATAAGTGACATTTGTGTGATAAGTGACATTTTCGGTAAAATAAAGTAACACTCTAAATTTATAAGCTATTCAAACTCGAACATTCGGATGGAATATTACACATTTCTTCATCTCACTTTCTGTATGGAAGTTTGTAAGACCTAAAAGCCCCGCATTAAGCCCACCTGTAGAGGGTGATATCTTGGCCGGTAAGGAGAGCCGGCTGTACAGAGATTAAGCTAACATTTCGATAGCCCACTATTCTTATTTTAATCAAATTACTTATACAATTTGTATACCATTTTCCTGACTTAAGTTTGAGCTTTAATCCTTTACTCTGGAATTCGCAAGCTGACGTCCTCGACGAAGTGAATGAGTAAAGCTTGAAGCTTAAAAAACGCTTGAAACAGAATCTGTCATTAAAAACGCACATTTTGAAGCAAAGGACTTCCACAATAGTGAAGCACGACAAAAATTGAAGTTTGAATTTGTCAAAAAATTCAAAAAACATTATCCGGCCAAATGCCAATCTGGCCCGTAAATTAGTCAATGTGAACTTCCCTTTGTCTTTCGTTTACCCGACATAAGTTGTGAAATACATATAACAATCTCAAAGCGAGTTCTTTTCAAAACTCAAATGAAGATGATTATGTTGAACGAACCCATTAAAATGTCAAAAATATGCACAGAATCAAGTCAAAAAAGTTTTCAACTTTATATCTCAACTATCCATGTAAATCATACAAATGTCAAAAATCAGCGCAGCATGAAGTCAAAAGTAAAAGTTCACCCAACTTGCGCTACAGTTTCCGCTTCAACTTTGGCTTCAATTTCCCATTTTAGAGCTGTGTGTTGTTTTCGTACTTTTAAACTTTACCACAAACTTCAGCTTCAGCTGCACCATTGTGTTTCGCCAGTGAAGATGAAGATAGCTATATTTCATCTGAAGTCCAACAAAGCTGATGGAGCTGATTGCATAGCTCATGAATTATTCATAACAGCAGGCGATGACTTGTTGAGAAGTATGTACCAACTCATCATTGGAATATGGTCAAAAGAAAGCATGCCCGATGAGTTGAATGAATCTCAGCATAGTTTGCCCAATCCTCAAGAGAAGAGACCCTCTGAATTGTGGCATCTACAGAGGTATCGGTCTCCTGAACATCACTTATAAGATCCTTTATGTCGTATTATGTGAACGTCTAAAGTCGTTATTCAACAACCTGATATGTCCGTACCGGTTTGGCTCTAGACCAGGAAAGTATACTATTGACAACATTTTCACATTACGGCAGATCTTGGAAAAAACCGAGAAACTCCAAAATGATATTCATCGATTTCAAGGCAGAGATGGCAACGTTTAGTTTAGCATTTACGATGATGAATTCACGCTACTCTATCAAGGTCGGTAAAATATCTCACCGATGCTTCTGATGTCAAAAAAGGTTTAAGATAAGGTGACTTCTTCAAAGAATTGCGCAAGACTTAATCGTCAAAACTAGAGGCACAATCTACCAAAGTTCCGTCCAATACTCGGAAACGCTGATGACATTGACATAGTTAAAAGTTCAAACCGTTTTTGAGCATTTCGACATAAACGGAGAAGATGGCTTAGTATATGCTATCACCAAGGAAGGGGATTAAAACACGACTACTTAAACGAAACTTCATCATAGGCAGCTAAAACTTTGAGGTAGTTGAGGGATTCATACAACGACACCAGCGATGAAATCAAACATCATAATAGAAAAACTCTTGTAAATCGTTGCTTCTTTAGACTTTAAAGACAATTGAGTCACCCTTTGTAAGAAACTCATCATCGCGGTTCTCATTTATTGGGCTAAGGCTTGAACCTTGTCAAGGCAAGATGAGAACGTCTTAGGATAATTCGAGAGAAAAATTCTTCTGGTGAATTTTCGTGCCATCTGCATAGATGGAGATTGAAGGAGAAAATACAATAACGAACTGTAAGACAATACAATGACAATGGTCTATAGTCAAAAGAATGAAAGTCCAACGACTTAGATGCCTGGGTCATGTAGAGCGAATGGACATCTCCAGTCCGAAAAGTCTTCGAATCCATAGTAGAGAAAGACCGCGATTAAGGTGGCGCACGTTGCGCTGGTGGGAAAGGAACTCAACCAACTTTGCGTGCGAAAATGGAGACAGCTAGCTAGGGACCGAGCTGGCTGGAGATGCATGTTGGTTGAGGCCCAGGTCCGTTCCGGACTGTAGCGATGCCTTAAGGAACTAAGTAGATATCAAATTGCACGATGGCGGCGGATATTTGGAAATTAAATACAATATAGGGTCACCAATTTTGATCTTCTTAACTTCCATCTTAATGAAAACACAATAACTGGGATATATCGATATTGTCAAATTCTAGGCACCGAACACTTTATACATGAGACAATGAAAGACAGTGTCTTCAGCTTTATTCACTTCAGACCATTGGAAAGTTGACTGGAAAGTAAGTCAAGAAAAATCTCCTTAACTATCAAGTCAAGACTACTTATGTCAAACTGACAGCTGATCATGTTTTTTTTATTTAATTGAAAGCTGAACTTTATTAATCTTCGATTTATTTATTTTTCTCTTCAATTCCACTTGATGTTTCATGTAAAATGGTTTCTTTTCAAATTAATACAAGTCGAGATGGACTTTTAGCTTGCCTGAGGAGTGCTTTGTAGACTATTATGTTTTTGGTAGTTTTAGCATGATCAACTGTTAAGTAGAGGTTAGTTAGTTAGCAATTGACTGCAAATGAAGTCCCTTGTGTTGCCTGAACCTGCCCAATGTTTTCTAGCTAAATCTTTTCCATAATGGAACGAATTGCCTGCACATTGAAGCAGTGATAATCCCAAATCTGGCGAAGAAATACATTTTCTGATTTTTGATTTCAATAAGATTCAAATAGTTCACGAAAATTATAGCAGCTTAATATCAAAGTAACTTAGGAAGTCGCTTAAAAAAACTCGAAAAATCATGATTATCAATAATTTTTCTTTTACACATTAAAAGAATAACTATACTTTTTGTAAAGTTACTTAAAAACGATTGTTCCTTGGTAGCATTATAACAAAAACTTAAGTCGCCGCCGTTTCTTTTAAAAATGTGATGCAATTTTTGACTCAACACTGTTTAAGAACTATATCTCTACACTTTTCGGTTCGGGATTTAGATTTTTCCTTTCGTGGGCCTGTTTTCTTAATAAAGGGGTTATCCCATATTTTTTTGAATACTTGTCTACCTGAAATATACCAAGTTTGTTATACTACGAGAGGTAAAGTTTTTTATTTTAATGAGTTCCTCAGAAGCCAAAAGTAAAATCATCTAAAAGCAAATAAAAGATCATCGTTTCTGTGAAAAAAGTAGACTAATTTATTAGAAAATAATTATCACTTAAGAGTGTTCTAAAATTCGTAATGTACATTAAACTACAAGAATAGTTCAATGTATGTAGGTACTGTATAGTTTTTAAAAAATCGCCATTTTCTTTTCAAATACTTTACTAAATCGCAAATGCAACTCTATGTCAAAAACTATATGTGCAACCAAATTGGAACAACAAAGGGGATGTTTAATTCTAGAGCACCAATTCCTTCAGAATAATACCAACAAGAAACATAAGAAGCTGTATTGTTTAGAATTATTGAATAACCATTTAAATTATTATTATTCAAATGAGCTCAGATTTACGGGTATGATAATAGATCACAGATGAAATTGTAATAGTTAATTGCTTCGATGATTCTTAGAATGTTTTTTTTATCTAAGATATTTGCATATTTACTTTTTTTCATTTTGTCCCTATCATAAGAAGGAAACAAATTGAAACTATACATACTATGTATGTGATTCAGAATCAACAAATAAAATGAGTCAGACAAAATTTAATA
Source organism: Eupeodes latifasciatus (assembly GCA_920104205.1). NCBI lineage: Eukaryota > Metazoa > Arthropoda > Insecta > Diptera > Syrphidae > Eupeodes > Eupeodes latifasciatus. The sequence continues at coordinate 177,175,440 of OV049924.1, read as the reverse complement.
AAGATTCTGAAAATTCTACCACTTAAAATGGACTAAAATTTTGAATGATCATGCAGTTTATGAATATTTGACCTGATAGGGTATGGATTAATAGTTATTTTGGAGAATCTTTTTGGCCGTATTGATTAAAACTTCAAAAAATAAAGGAAAGTTTCCGAATCCAATTCCTTAAGAGAAATGGTGCAATATAACAGGAAAAAACCACGCGTGACTCAAAGATGATACACAAAAGGTGAAAAGGACCTCAACTTCCTTTACTAACACCATTAAGTAAGTATACAGAGATTTCGATACTCTAAGCTTGTTTTTCGATGAGCAGACAGAGCTCGGCGCTATTAAACCAGACTGATATCTAAACGGTGTTTATTGCGAAAATACACTTTTGCGAAATAATTTTTTAATTTAAGCAATATAATTTTGTATTTATTTTATGTATTTAATATAAAAGTTTGTATTTCAGAAAAAAGAAGCATAGACAAAAATATATGGGACCTGGTCTATCTGGTGGCCAGAAACAAAACCTATCAAAATCATTAGAAAACCAACGTACAAGTATTTTGTATGTTTTAAACAATGGAAATTGGCACTAGACGCACAATTATTCACATTCATTTAATTCACTTAATTTAACTGAAAGTTAATTTAGTGAAAGATTAAGAAAATTTATATTGTTAATCGAATTATTCGCCAACCATATGAAGATATTTGCTATTATTGGCCATCGGTACAAAAGTTCATTTTTTAGGTCATGGAAAGTTACCTGTACTCTAAAAAAGACTGACAAAGAAGACTGACAAAAATATATAAGATCCTCTCTGCCTTATTATGTGAACGTCTGAAGCCTTTCGTCAACAACCTAATAGGTCCTTATCAGTGTGGCTTCAGACCAGGAAAGTCCACTATCGACCAAATATTCACACTACGGCAGATCTTGGAAAAAACCCAGGAACTTCAAATCGATACCCACCATCTCTTTATCGATTTTAAAGCCGCATATGACAGCATCTATAAGGAAGAGCTCTACAGAGTAATGTCTTGTTTTTGGCATCCCTGTCAAACTTATCCGTTTGTGCAGAATGACGATGGAGAATGCACGCTGCTCTATCAAGGTCGGAAAAGATCTCACCGATGCATTTGATGTCAAAAAAGGTTTTAGACAAGGCGATGCACTGTCATGCGATTTCTTCAACATCGTTCTGGAAAGAATTGTGCAAAACTCAACCGTCAACACTAGAGGCACAATCTTCCAAAGTTCCATCCAATTACTCGGATACGCAGATGATATTGACATAATTGGAAGATCAAAGCGTGATGTCATGGGAGCGTTTTTGAGCATTGCGACGGAAGCGAAGAAGATGGGTTTAGTGGTCAATGAGGGCAAGACCAAGTACATATGTATATGCTGTCATCAAAAAAGGACATTGAACAACGACGTCTTGGACAAAACGTCACCATGGACAGCTATAACTTCGAGGTAGTTAAGGACTTTGTCTACCTAGGCACCGCTATTAACACAGACAACGACACCAGCGCTGAAATCAAACGAAGAGTAACTCTTGACTTAGAAGGCAATTGAGTCCTCTCTCGAGCATCTAAAATCACCATCTATAGACACTTATCATCCCGGTTCTCATTTATGGCGCTTAGGCCTGGACCCTGTCAAAGAAAGATGAGAGCGTCTTAGGATGCTTCGAGAGAAAAATTCTTCGGGTGACTTTTGGTCCCGTACGCATAGATGGAGAATGGAGGAGAAGATATAACGACGAACTGTACGGGCTGCACAGCGACTATGACCTGGTTAACAGAATTAAATCCAACAGCTTAGATGGCTAGGTCATGTAGAGCGAATGGGCATCAACGCTCCAGCCCGGAAGGTCTTCGAATCTAATCCCGAGGGACGGCGCAGTAGAGGAAGACCGCGACTCAGGTGGTGTCCTTGTAAACATTTCTATAAATGCGAAGAACGCTACAAAAATATAGATGCAAAAACCCAGAAAACGAGACATTTTGCCAGAAAAATGTGACCTATATTCGTAGGAAAATAAAACAGAATCTGTTATGAAGAGTTGTCTGGCTTTTTTTGATGTATTTTCTTCAGACTCAATTTTTGGGAGTCTTGTTACTATCGTTATCAGTCTGCTTACTCGTAGATTGAAGCTGATGCTAGAAGACAAATTCTAGAAAAAAATTACTGTTTTGCGTAAACCTTTTAGAAATATTTAGACCTAAAAGGAAAATTAAAAATTGTAGTAAGAAAAATGTTTGGTTCTTGGACTTTAAGGAAATAGGGGCATTTAAGTTATTATTGATTATGTAATTTATTTATGAATCAATAACGTTGTAATAATAATAATAATTTCTCTAAATTTTAAATAAAAACAAATTAAGGTAAACAAATAAGTTGGGAAGAAACTTTAGTGTGGCACTCACAAATTACACGTTGTAAAATCTCTTTTCACTTCAATTCCCGAAAGATTCAAAGCTTTTATATTCTTTTTGCTTTTTTTGGGACATCTATTTTCTTGAATTCGTGTCCAAAGCAAATTTACTTCAAAAAGTAGATTTCTTTAATTTTTTGAGTTTTTAAAAGTTATTGTATTTAGTAGAAAATCAATTTTGAAAGAAAAAAAAATACTTTAAGAAAGCCCTCTAATATTTATGTCCGTCCAAAAAACAAATAAGATGTCACTCGAGTTTCAGGAATTTAAAGGCAACTCAATATCAATTTGGCGATCTCTTATTTAAGGTTGCTTTTTAAAAACCTAAACATTTGCTATTTCTTTCAGAAAAGATCTTATGAAAAGTTTTTCCGAATTCTAAATTGTGTGGAAACAAAGATTTATAGTTGTTTTTGACAGCCAACCGCTTTTTGGTGAGTATATTAAAATGAAATCTTTACTTATGGCTTATGGCTTTATGGCTCATAGACCCCCAGGATTGTTGATTGGTCAAAAGTTGATGAATTTGTGCTGAAGGATTGGAATGAGGCTAGATGTTCTATATGTTCTTGGTGAAGTTCTCAGTTAAAAGTAGTATTTTTTACAAACAAAGTGTAAAGCAGTAAAATACATACTTTATTTTCATATATAAAAATTAAAAAAGAGGCTGGAAAGCGACCCACACTGATAACTTCCCATCCCGTCTGTCAATTTGTCTTGCTTAAAAGTTTGTAGGTTTTCGTTTTTTGTTAAAAAAGTTGTCAGTTGAATTATTCTTAAAAATTTAAAAATTACCAACAATATTTTGCATATGATTAAATAGTTTGATATCAAAGTCTACTTTTGTTAACGAGATTTTTAGTCGAAAAACAATTTATTTCTTATATAAACAAATACAAATTGGATGAATGAAACTATGTAGTTCGTAGTCAATATCTTCTATTCTTCACGAGATATCAAGAACCGAACATCAATTTTTAACAATTTTGCATACTTTTTTTAAAGATTTTAATTTTTTATAAAAAAAAGAACTGTTGGATTTGTATAAAAACTTTACTAAATGTCGAAAACAATATTTTCTGTGAGATAAAATTAGTTTGAAACCAATATTTTTAAGTTTTCAAAAGATATTTCAGTCGAAAATCAATTTTTACGAACTTTTAGTAATCCTTTTTTTAGGTTTTTTATTTTTTGTTAAAAAACTGTCAATTCGATTATTCTCAAAATTTGATCGAATGTTGAAAACAACATTTCTTATAAAAAAAAATTAGTTTGAAGCCAATATTCTTCATTTTAGAAAAGATATTTGAGTCGAAAATCAATTTTTACTAACTTTTATTAATTTTTGTTTAGGTTTTTATTTTTTTTTGTAAAAAAAACTGTCAATTCGATTTTTCTCAAAATGTTACTGAATGTTGAAAACAATATTTTTTAAAAGATAAAATTAGTTTAAAACCGATATCTCAAAGTTTTGAAAAGATATTTGAGTTGAAAATCAATTTTTACCAACTTTGAGTAATATTTTTTTTAGGTTTTTATTTTTTATAAAAAAGTGTCAATTCAATTTTTCTTAAAATTTTACCAGATGTTAAAAACGTTATTATTCGTTGCACAAAATTGTTTTGGAGATAAAATTATTTTTTGTTCATGAAATTTTCGAGGTGACAACAATTTTTTTTCAGTTTTTGATTTATAAAAAAACCGTTAATTGGATTTTTTTCCAAAAATATACTTGTTTTGTATCACATTACAGTAAATAATATAAAATTTAATTCAAGTATCTAGCGTCATTGGTTCATGAGATATTTAGGGTTACCCAAAATTTTCACCTTTTTTTTTAACTGCTATGGTAAAAAAACCACCCACGCAATTTTTTTAAGAGTCCTTTCTGCATCTTTCTGCATTTTTATCTTTATAACAACATTTATTTGAAGTCGATATCTCTACTGGTTCTTAAGCTATGGAAGACGAAAAAAACGCCGCGAACGTACGTACACACGCACGCACAGACATCTCTCTAAAAATATTTTATTTCGACTCTAGGGACCTTGAAACGTTAAGAAATGTCAAAATTTTCAATTCGACAAATCGGACCGATTACAATAACTTCCTATGGGAAGTTAATAATTAAAATATAATGGGGGTCATATACATTAACGCAATACATTTTGAATTCGATTTACCATTGGCACTTTTTCATGAGGTAAAAATAATGAAAACTCAAAGAGGTTTTAATTTAACTTCAAATTTCAAAAAATGGTTTGCTGTATCTATTTAACCGTATATGCATTTTCTTAGGATTCTCTACTTTCGATTCCTTAACATTTTTCTTAATGACCACAATAAATGCAAAATTATAGCCCCTAGAAAAAAGTAGAAGACAGAAATATATACTTACAGAGCACGTGTGACGTCGTAAGTACATTGGGCGATATTAAAAGATTGATCACTAAAATTAAGAAAAAAATTCAATGTATTTCATCTTTTGTTTATTTTTAAAATCAATAAATAAATAAATTAAATCACTTTGTTTTTTTTTTCGTTATGCGTGTATCGACTTTCATGACGTTAAGATGTCAGAAATTGACAGCGTCGTTAGGCGTCAGAAATGATCAAGTTGAATCACAGGAAGTAAAATTCTTACATAATTCTGTAATTCTTTGATTTCCATTGAAGCAATCAATTCTCGACTATATGAAATGACTAAAGAATTTCAAAAGGAAAATTGAATTCATTTTTAATCTCAAATTTAGCTAATTACTGATCAACCGATTTGGGAATCAATACATGACGACAGATCTACGATTGAGACTTTAAAATGTTGAAAACAAACAATATTTTGGTTACGTTCAAAGTTGAGAGCATAGGAAATATAACTAGAGGTCAGACAGAATAGCAACCTTCTTTCCTTAAAATCTCCAACATTTATTTAACGGGAGTTATGAAAAACTGCATTAGGATTTTAATTAGGATGTAAAGGGTGATTTTTTAGCTATTATCTTTTTGGCAACACTGGTTTAAACAGCTGACGCACGTTTCGTGTTTTGTTTCACTGATGTCAAACATCTTCAGTTTGGTCTACAATTTAACCATGAATCGTCTTACTAAAGAACAACTCACGCTTGTAAATTTTTGAAATTCATTATCAAAACGCGTGCTCTGTTAAGAAAGTTCATTGCGCGCTTCTTCCATTTTATGGTCAGTTTAATCGACCCACTGAAGCGGCTATTCGGGCTATTGTGACTAAATTTCGCACCAAATTTACATTGTTGGACATTAAACCACCAACACGCTTACGTAGAGTGCGAACTGATGAAAATATCGCAGCTGTATCGGCCAGTGTTAAGCATTATTCACATGAGCACGACCAACGAATGAACGAATATTCGTCGATTTTGACATTTCTTTCACATGAGAGTTTTTAATTCGTCGCGAATGAAGTTTGACATTCACCACCGAAACCAAAACAAGAACGATTTTTTTAGGTTAAGTACGCGCGATTTTTGTATTCGTTGCGAGTGTGGATAATGTGGAACGCGAATAAATTTTGACAGTTCGTATCAACTATAATTTTTTTCGCGACGAATAAATTTGTTTTCTTAAATTTATTATTATATGATATTGAAAAGTAAAAGTATGCATCATAAATCAAATAGAAACTATATTGCTATCGTTTTGTTAAGAATTTGTGTGGAAATATGTCTTCAAACGTATATAAACTCACATTTTGTAATTCATTCGTCGTTCGTTGGTCGCGCTCATGTGAATGATGCTTTAATGATGACCATCATTTATCGATTCGTCGCCGTTCGCAGCAATTGGGCCTCTGTTACCCAACAACGTGGAAAATTTTAGTGTGATGCCTTTCAAAATACAGCTGGTGCAAGAATTCAAGCCGAATGACCTACTTCAACGTAAAATTTTTGGTGAATGGGTTCTTGGAAAGTTAGCCGAAGATTCACTTTTTTACCGAAAAATTGTGTTCAGTGACGAAGCTCATTTTTGTCTCAATGGGTACGTAAATAAGCAGAATTGTAGATTTTGGAGTGAATATCAGCCAGTAGCATTGCAAGAGCTACAAATGCATCCAGAAAAAGTCACAGTTTGATGCGGTTTATGGGCTGGTGGCATCATTGGACCGTACTTCTTCAAACATGATGCGAATCGTAACGTAACTGTGAATGTTGAGCGCTACGAGATGATATCCAACTTTTTTTTGCCCACATGTCATGCAAGAGCTTGACTTGCATGACATGTGGTTTCAACAAGACGGTGCCACATGCCACACAGCATGCGCAACAATGGACTTATTGAGAGGCGAGTTCGGTTGGCCGCCTAGATCGTGCGATTTAACGCCTTCAGACTATTTTTTGTGGAGCTATGTTAAAGCTTATGTCTATACAGACAAGCCCGCTTCAATTGACGCATTGGAAGACAACATTGAAGCATTTATTCGTGAGATACCGGCCGAAATGTTGGAAAGAGTATGCCAAAATTGGACTAAGTGGTCCCATTTGAGGCGCAGTCAAGTTCAACATTTGCATGAAATAATCTACAAACATTAAAATATATGGACCGTACCATCGATTCAAATAAAGATTTCATGAAATAATCTTCAAACATTAAAATCTATGGACCGTACCATCGATTCAAATAAAGATTTCATGCATTTTTCTGAATTGTATGTGTTTTTTTTAAACTTTCCTATAGCTTTTAAAAAATCATCCTTTAGTAAAAGAGGCCGGGATGTGAGCCGGAAAATTTTGTGAATGGGTAAAAGATTGTGTTTTCCTTTAATTAAATAAATAAATTGAGTGGCGCAACAGTCCGTTGAGAACTCAGGCCTAGTGACTTAAAACTCTCATCCATTCTTGTATGCGAGTACTGTTGTCACGGATGGAGGGGACCTACAGTTTTTAAGCCGAATCCGAAAGGCGAATTTGAGAAAGCACTTTTCATGACAAGAATTACTCTTGGAGGTTTTGTCAATTTCTCACAAGAGGCAGTACCCGTGAAAAAAACAACGCACTAACCATCATGCCACGGGTACTAATTATAATATGATCGATCGGAAATCACACAAAGATTTTTTTTTTTTAAAACAAGTTTAATTGCGCAGTTATTTCCGCTGTTATTGTATTTTTCTATTTTCCGGATGGAAATTCATTTTCCTGAACAGCTGATACTTTTATCTTCAAAAGTGAAACCAATCGTTCCGCTGATTTGTGTTCCAATTTTACACAAGTCCGATGACAAATTCGTGTCAGTAACCATTTTTCGGTGGATTTCAATCAGGAAATTTTTTCAATGACAGACATTTTTAATGATCGCTATAAACGACCTGTCAAAAAATTCCAATGATTGGTTTCAATTATGAAAACCAATGATAGATAGCTATAATTTGCCCCTTAAGACAAAAACTATTTCTTATCATTTTGAACAGAACATACATTTTTATCGATTTTGTGTAGTATTTTTTGCAGAATTCAATTTTTATGAAAAATTAACTGTTGGATTTTTACACAAAATTTACTGAATGTTGAAAACAAATTTTTTTGTAACAAAAATTAGTTAGAAGCCAATATCATTGATTTTTGAAAAGATATTCGAGTCGAAAATTAATTTCTAAGTTTTTTTTTTTAATTTTTGTAACAAAAAAAATGTCAATTCGATTTTTCGCAAAATGTTACCAGGTGTCAAAAAGGTTATTCTTTGTCGCATAAAAGTAAAATCCTATTTTATTCGAAAGGTATTCCTGGTCACAAAGAAAAAAAACTTTAATTTAATTTTGTTCAAAATTATCCTGATTTAGTATCACGTCACCTTTTCAACTCGAGGACGAAAAGGTCAAATTAATTTTAAGCTTTCATTTAATATAATAATCTTTCTTAAATTTAAACGTTAATACGAATAATGATCATTTTGAAATTTTGTATACACTACACATACGAGTATGTAAGTATTAGTTTTTGCTTGTGTATATTTCAGACTTTAACTTAAAATATAAGCGTCCATATCCATCCGTATACCTATCTACATATATGAATTTATTTGTGTTTTGTTTTCCAAACTTAAAGCTTTCCTTTTCTTCAGTAGCAGCATTCGGAATGAGCAAACAAGTGAAAGTGAAAATCGATTAAAAAAAATAGAATTGTGGGTTGAGGTTATGTACGTCTGATAACTTCAAAAACCCACGCTTTATTTTCGAAAAAAGGGCTTCATAACCTCACCACTACTATCATCCTATCATCGATCTAGAGGACAAAACGAAAAAAGTTAAAATCTCAAGATGACGCTCCGTGGTGGTAGGTATATAGGGAAAATTTGTAAACAAACTTTCGTTTATGATTACGTTATCCTTATTTACCTAACCTACCCTAGATTAAGCTGAATCATCGCCTTGTATCACGAAATTCTTATAGATACGTGGCTGCCAAAAGCATGCGCTGAAACTCGAATATACATATGTATACATAAATAAGATTATGTAGGTTTTTATATGAAAAAGGACGCGTATCAAAACAAAAGTTTGCCGACATTGTTTGTAAACAAATTGTACACAAAAATCGTTAAAGCAGTTTTCTGAATGGCTAAGAGAAGAAATTTGTTTTAATAGGTATAACTTAAGAGTTATTTGAGGTATGGTATAAAGCTATGCTAGTATCAACAGGATATTGTCAACGGTATATTAGATTCCTGAGAAAAGTTAGACAGGCAAATCAACGGTACCTATATACACTGCTAACCACTAGGATGAGGCTACAGATTTTAGAAACGAGCGTTGGAATTTTCAATATCAAATAATGAACTACTAAAAACGCGTATAAAAAGATGCTTCACTTGGATGAGGCCATTGCGAATGTTTCCGTGTTGGAGTTTGTTAGCTCTGCCATCTTTTAAAAACTTTTGTGTGGAATATCCAAAAGAGAGTTGAAAACAACTGTTTTAATTTAATTTGAAACACGCATGGGCTCTCGAAAGACTTTCACGGCTACAGAAAGAGCAAACATAGATGGTTTCAAGGATTTAGGACTCTCAGGACGTGAAATGACAAGGAGACTTAACAGAAGCAACAAAGTTGTAAGCAATCATATGCTGATCCACAAAAATATGGAAAAAATCAAAAAAGGGTTCAAGGCAGAAACAACAACATCATGAGACAAGCAGTTAATTCTCACCCTTATTGTAGTAGGCGTTTTATTTGAATGACAATTGTCACACAAACAAATTGGTATTGCGAAAGGCGTTATAGTAGCGTTTTACTTCGCGTTACGCTACTTGACATTTGGTGGTTAGTGGAATCCAAATTTTTGATCGACAAATGTCACTCTCATCGCTATTGTAGCAGTCGTTTTAGTTTCCTTTTATGACGAGTAAAACGCCACTTTCTTTCGACGGAAAATTTTCAAACGCCTTGTGAAAAATTAAATAAAAATGCAAGCGCATGAGCTCTCGAAAGACTTTCACGGCTACAGAAAGAGCAAACATAGATGGTTTCAAAGATTTAGGACTCTCAGGACGTGAAATGGCAAGGAGACTTAACAGAAGCAATAAAGTTGTAAGCAATCATATGCTGATCAAAAAAAAATATGGAAAAAATCAAAAAAGGGTTCAAGGCAGAAACAACAATTCTACGGCTTGTCTCAAATTCTACTCTACCAGCGACTAAAGTAAGGGTCAAAAGCTGAGTATCAGCCAGAATAACAACGGTTCAAAGTATAATACAAAAAAGTGATACTCACCCTTTTTGTAGTAGGCGTTTTATTTGAATGACAATTGTCACACAAACAAATTGGTATTGCGAAAGGCGTTATAGTAGCGTTACGCTACTTGACATTTGGCGGTTAGTGGAATCCAAATTTTTGATCGACAAATGTCACTCTCATCACTATTGTAGCAGTCGTTTTAGTTTCCTTTTATGACGAGTAAAACGCCACTTTCTTTCGACGGAAAATTTTCAAACGCCTTGTGAAAAATTAAATAAAAATGCAAACGCATGAGCTCTCGAAAGACTTTCACGGCTACAGAAAGAGCAAACATAGATGGTTTCAAGGATTTATGACTCTCAGGACGTGAAATGGCAAGGAGACTTAACAGAAGCAACAAAGTTGTAAGCAATCATATGCTGATCCACAAAAATATGGAAAAAATCAAAAAAGGGTTCAAGGCAGAAACAACAACATCATGAGACAAGCAGTTAATTCTACGACTTGTCTCAAATTCTACTCTACCAGCGACTAAAGTAAGGGTCAAAAGCTGAGTATCAGCCAGAATAACAACGGTTCAAAGTATAATACAAAAAAGTGATACTCACCCTTTTTGTAGTAGGCGTTTTATTTGAATGACAATTGTCACACAAACAAATTGGTATTGCGAAAGGCGTTATAGTAGCGTTTTACTTCGCGTTACGCTACTTGACATTTGGCGGTTAGTGGAATCCAAATTTTTGATCGACAAATGTCACTCTCATCGCTATTGTAGCAGTCGTTTTAGTTTCCTTTTATGACGAGTAAAACGCCTTGTGAAAAATTAAATAAAAATGCAAGTTTTTCAAATGTTTAATGCTTGTTTTAGTGTTATTAATTTTGTTTTTACTAAAGGGTGAAAATTAACAAACCAGGTGAAATGAAAAGGCTCACAGAATTAATGGAATTAAATTCCTTCATTAACAACCAATTTTAGGAGAGGCGCCCCCCAAACAGAACAAAAAGAAACAATTGGGAATCCGTTGCAAACCCTCAATTTTTATGTGGCGTCCAATTGTTATTATAATTATTTTGAAAAGAAGTCATAGCCGTACATTAGATGTAATGGTTTGAGGAGCTATAACCTACTATGACACAATCGACTTTTAGTTTTTGTCCATAAGAATGAACAATAAAAAAGAATTATTAATGTTTGCTGGAACGGTCATTCCCATCAAGAGCATTTTTTGACCTATATCTTCGATTTTCCAAAAAGACAATACCCAAATTCACACTTTGAGGGTTGTTAGAAGTTGAATTCAATGACAAGGCGTGGAACTTTTGCCACGGCGCCCCCATATTCACCACACTTTAACATATTTGAAAAAGCTTGAACATAGCTTTTTCATAAAGTTTATGAAGGTGGTAGCCAATTTGAAGACAAAGATACCTTAATCGTAGCTTTTTATGATTCCTGGGTCCTTACAAAATAATTGAATGTTTTTAATCCAAACCGTCTTATTGAGGTTATATCCGAAAATGGCGGACATAGTCTTTACTAATGTAAGAAACGTTATAAATAAATGTTGTTAAACCATAACCATATTGTTTTCTATTATAAATGGTAAAACTTTCCCTTTACAATGAAACAGATATCCATTTATTTATTAAAAAAAAAAAAAATAATTAAATTATAATGGCTCCCATTATGCTATGAACTGAACATTCGATAATTTGTGGATAATTAAGTGAACTCTGATTTTCACAGAATGAAGCGATATCGTTTTCACTGATTTCAGCAAAGCTTTTAACAACATTTTTCACAGTCGCACAATTACTTAAATTCTTATCTTTAGGTTTTTGACACCTTTTCCTGAAATGTATTAATTCATGCCTTGGGAATCATGAATATAGTATGCAATTTAGTAAACATTTAGGTCATCTCTTCTTTGTCCTTAAGATTAACGACATTGACATGGTTATTAAACATTGCCAAATATAACAAATCTTGGCATTTTATGTAATCGTGACCTTAAATTTCTACTTCTTATAGATTAAATAATTTATAAAGCCAACTCGGCATTAGATTTTGTAAGAAAATGATCTAAAGAATTTTCTGACCCTTAAGTGACTCGATCGCTTTTGTTCGAATTCTACTAAAGCTTGCATCCAACAACGATTCCTTCGTTTTACACTTCAAAATCCATCAATCTTAGCACCTTATCGTGATCTCCTCGGGCTCCATTCGCTCCAACTGTCAAACATCAATTCATTACAGTAAGGACCATCAGTTTAGTTTTGCTCTGTGCTGATTAACACCTAGTCCACTGCTCGTTGCCCAGCAGCTAACTTTCTTTAGAGCCATCTCCATAACTTCGCTACTCACGATGACGAACTTTTCCGACACCAAATCATCAGCACAATCTACCACCTTCACCAAACTACTTTTTAACTTTATGAGGATTTTATTCATGACTAAAATCAATAAGAGCGGGGAGAGAACACCGCCTTGGGGTGTTCCTCTACTCACATGTTTGGAAGAGATTGTGTTACCTAACGAAGCTTGAATCCTTCCATCACTTAGCATAGAAATTATCCATTCTTGAATAAAAATCTCTAACCCGAAGTGTGTAAGAGATTCGTGACTCGATTCAGTAATGACGTTATTGAAAGCACCTTCTACGTGTAGGAAGGTTGCAAGAGTAAATTCTTTATAATGAATTGTCTTCTCATGCATGTCAGTCTCAGTAGACTAGTCTTTGAAATAAGCTTGAGGAGATTCTTCTAGCGGACATTCGTCGAGATTGTTAAAGTGTTTTAAGAGCTATTTGGCGGAAATCCTTCGCGTATTCATGCCCACGCCTACCCACTTTCGGAATAAAAAACTACTTTAGCCTGTCTCCATGTTTCCGGTACATGATTGAGATATAAGCATCCTTTGAAGATGGTCTCCAGCCATGTTACTGCTATGTCTTGCAGTTTTTATAGCATTACTAGTAGTAACCCATCCTGGAAGATTTAAAGGGAGAAAGAATATTAATAGCCCAGGAAATGCTTTCTCTTGTATTAACAGAATTAATTTGTTCTACATGAACTAGATTGGTGTTTGGAGTTCTAGGCGTTTCGGGGCTGCAATTCTCGCAGCCCGAAAAATGTGTCATTCCCAATACTTCCAAGGATTCAGCTGGAGAAGCTGTCCACAATCCATCAGGTTTCTTCAGAAAAGATGGATTGCCATGTTCCTTCGATAAGATTTTACTAAGTCTGGCAGAATGTTTTATTCCTTTAATCGATCGACAATATTCTCTCTAACTTTGTTTCTATAGCTCACTTATAAATTTTAGGGGAGCAGAAAGGTTCTCATTCCTCCAGGGAGGGAATTTTTTGCGGCTGTATTTTACTGGGCATGACATCGTAAAAGCAGCTTTAACTGATTATTCAAAAGTTTTAACCTAGGATTCTGTGCTTAGATTTGGATTTTGGTCTAGTTTGGACTTAACTATTTGACCGAATTTTTTCCAGTTAGTACGTTTAGGATTTCTATAAGGGGGAGGAGTTCCAGACTCAAAACTTATGTTCAAGAGATTCCATTTCCACAGAGGAGACTCTTCAATTTTCCACAAATAGATTACGGTTGTTACTAACAGTAACATCAAGTACATACCCTCAACCGTCATAATTTTTCGAATTCGGAAAAACGAAGGGGGATAATTACCTTTGTTACAGACAATTAGGTTAATATTGATAAATACATTTTTAAAATAAATTAAAATCAATAAATAAATAAGTTGGCCCAACATGTGTAGATTTTTCGTCACAAGAATTTTCATTTATATAAATTTACATCCATTCCTTAATTGACACATTCCTAAAAACACCTTAATTATCAAATTTAAAGTATTAAAACTTCTATAAAAATCATTACAAATCATAAAAGTACCGTACTCGACTAAAGTGTCTTAACTATGCATTTAGTTATAAATAAATAAGCATATTCTTTTTTCGAATCTTTTGATCACTTAATGTTTGACTTTCAGAATTTTAAAAATTAATTTATTGTTTCAATCAATTTACTTTCCGATTGGTGATGGTTGATGGCTTATACATTCAGGTAAATCACCTACAAAAATCCAGAACAGAGCTAAACCGAAAGCACCCCAAACAAATAATAATATTAAATGAACGCTAAAGGCCTTGAAATCAAATGAAAATATGATTTCATTTCCTTGGCTTGGTTTGGCACATGATTTTGATTTGTTTTTACTTTAATTTTACGTGGGTGTGTGTGTGTGTTTGTGTTTACATTGGATTCCGACCAATATATTTACACGTTTCATTTGATTTCATTTCAGTGATGTCAGCATTTTGCCCCTTGGAGTATTTCCCAATACATCACCTCTCTTCAAAAGTTGTACCGATAAATATTTCTTTTAGCATTTCCATTTCCATCTCCACCTCTATCTTTATAGGTATATAATTTTAAACTTCTTAATGGTCAATTGCATTTTGTTAAAATTTATTTTTACCATATTCAGAATAAATTTTGGTGATTTCTATCAATTAACCCCATCGACATTGAAAGTTCATTAACCCACTTCGGTTGGCGCGCGTTTTTTTGTCATTTCTATTCTCTTCGTAGTGAGCTTTGTCAGAGGCGGGCGACACGACAGCATGTCAAAATTAGATGTTGGTTAAAGGGTTTCACAAGCTTGGGAGCCACAGCAGCTGACGATCGAAAAAAAGCTCTTTATAGTTATTTGTTTATTGGTGAACACGTCTGTACGTATATACGTATGTATACACAGTGCAGGGTTACCACCTGTATTAATTTTATTTCAAGACGTGTTTCATTTATGTTTCAATTATTGTGTTTCAATTGGTATATGCACCAACCAACTCTTTCAAAAATGTTTCCATATTTAACCTTCAAGCGGGCGCGCGTAGTCGAATCGACCGCGCTTAGTACATTTTCGTTCATATTATTATTTTTACCCATCATACGAGTATGTAATTCTCTAGTAGCCTTTTTCATAATTTTAAGTACTTTTTTGACAAATTAGACTTTAAAGACAATGATAATATATCTGAGTGCCAACCAATATCATCCGATAGATCTTTTCGGTTACGCACGCCCGCTCCCGTTACTAATGACCGCGTGCCCGCTTGAGGGTTAAGGAAGAATTATTTAGAAAATAAAAAACTTTCACAATAGAATACATAACAAATCAAATCAGTAATATTGACAGATACAAATTTTATTGGCGTTGGTGAAGGAGGACCAAATCAATTTACTTTGACCAATTGATTTGACATATTGATCTTCACCGTATCAATATGTCAAATTTTCTCAAGCAATATTATTATTCAATTGCTTTTGTTCTGTACTGTTTTTAAGGTTGGATCCAGACTTTGAACCAGGGGGAGTCACACACTCTAAATAAAGATGAGTTCTTGAGCACGCTTAAAAATGTTCTTTGATATTCTCTAAAGGAGGCTGTACAAATTTAAATAACATTAAATTACATAATGTGTATCTTAACCTTACATTTACATATTTAAAGGGCTAGAGTGAGAACTTTAGCTATTAAGTCATTTTAGAACATTGTTGTCCCTCTAGATATGGTCTAATTATTTAATTTGGACGACTCCCTACATATGAAAGCATTCCAAGATTCCAAAAGTTTTCTAAATATTAAGCCATATTTAAGAGAGAATTAAAATACAATAGTTTAGAGGGTTTTTGGAGCATTTCACGCAGAAATGTTAAACAATGTGTTTAAAAGTAGTTTTCTTCTAAAAATAACATGTTCTGTTCTTGTTGACATTTCTATAAATGCAAAGAACGTTACAAAAATATAGGTTCAAAAAATAAGAAAGTTTGCCAAAAAAATGTGACCAATTTTCGTTGGAAAATAAAACAAAATTTTCGGACTGAGTTTTCGGGAGTCTGTTATTACTATCGTTATCAGTCTGCTTACTCGTAGATTGAAGCTGATGTTTGAAGACAAATTCAAAAAAATTACTGTTTTGCGTGAACCTTTTGAAAATACACTAAAACTTAAAAATTGTATATAGAGAAAAATGTTTGGGTTTTGCATTTAAGGAAATATGTGCATTTAGTATATACTTTAAAAAAAAAAAAACAAATTAAGGTAAACAAATAAGTTGGGAAAGAACTTTAGTGTGGCACCCCCTAATTACACGTTGCAGAATCTCTTTTAACTTAAGTTCTCGAGAGATTCAAAGTTTTTCTTTTAAAAGAAAATCAATTTTGAATGAAAATAACACTTTAAGAAAGCCTTAAACTATTTATGTGCTTCAAAAATAAGATGGAATTGAAGACGAGTTTCAGGAATTTTAAGGCAAGAAATATCAAATTGGCGATATCTATTTTTAAAGGTTTATTCTTAAGAACCTGCATATTTGTTCTTTTTCTCAAAAAATATCTTATGAAAATAATTTAAAGCGTTTCTTTAGTTTTTCCAAATTCTAAATTGTGCGAAAACAAACATTTTAATTGTTTTTGACAGTCAACAGCTTTTTGGTGAATATCGATAAATTACTAACAAATCTTTAGATGAAATTTTTACTTATACAACTTAACTGTATAAGCTTAATGACTCATATGACTCCCTTGGATCGTAAATTGGTCAAAAGTTTGGGAATTTGTGCTGAGTGATTGGAAAAGGTCTGGATTTTTGATTCATATTATGTTCTTAGTCCAGTCTTCAGTTAAAAGTTTTATTTTTAGCAACAAAGTTTATAGCAGTAAAATACAAATATTATTTTCATTTATAAAAAATAAATAGTTAAAAGTAAAAGGCGGGTCATATCCATTAATGTAATACTTTAAGTTTTGAATTCTAGGGCATTTCTACGATAATTAAAAAGAATAAACTCCCAGGGCTATCATGACCTCTACGACTCCCCCCTGGATCCGCCATTGACTGTTTGTTATTTTCATTTGGACACTTTTGCTACAAAGATCTGAAAATGGATACAAACTGCGAAAAAGCACATCAGTTAGATTTGAATTTCTCGTTGGAATGTCAGTTCATCACACACCAAACCAAATTTACTACAAATACTAATGAATTTGTATGAATGGTAAGTGGTATGTACATGTTGCTGTTGGCAACCCTGGTTGTAGGGCTTTGATATTTTCAACCGTAGTGTACTTAACTCAATAAAACAACAATATTAAACAACATTAACATTCACCTTGACAATAAACTTTATTCATCGTGTTACATTGACTTCATGTTCTGTTTTCCGCTTTATTTTTGATGGTTTTATTTTTGGAATTTTCATTAGAAATAAAAATTATCTGGTATGTGTGTAGCTGTAGATGTATTGTATATTATTTAAGAGACACTATTGTTTGACTTAAGTGAAAATGTAAATGTAACAATCGGGTTTACATTTTTCGAACGAAATAAAAGTTATATTTTTAGAAAAAAGTGACATAATGTAGATATTGCAAATATGCTCAACTGCGGCCATATTTCCATATAATTAAACTTACTAGCATGACAGAGAACAAAGTTGCCACAAAAATAAAATGACCAAACGTCAAAATACATGCGTTTAATCTCAAGTGGATAGGTTATTGGGATACATTAGCTGCAAAAAAAAAATGCCTTCCAATTAAGGCAACTTTATTGGAAAGTTGACTAGAAAGTTAGTCAAGAAAAATCTCCCTAACTATTAAGTCAAGTCTATTTATGTCAAAATGACAGTTTATCATTATTTTGTCATTCAACTTAAAGCTGAACTTTATTACTCTATGATTTATTTGTTGTTTGCACAATTCCAATTAATGTTTTGTTAAAAACGGTTCCTTGGAAAAGAAATAATATTTTTTTCAATACAAAATACAAATCGTAATGGACTTCTATATCTATATGGACTGAGGTGTGTTTTGTAGGCAATAATGTTTTTGTACGATTAACTGAATATAGAGGTTAGTGATGTGAAGTTCTGAGTTTGAAATTTATGAAATTGTCAAAATTTACGTTTAAAGAATGCAGTTGACTGCAAATGAAGTCCCCTATGTTATCTGAACCTGTTCATTTTGTTAATGTCTTATGTATAAAAGAACAGCTGATCCAAAACAGATTGGCTTTCAAAATAAAATCAAAGAATTTCTGGAATATGTGGCTATCTGACAGAAGAGCGGATTCAACGTTAACCAGAAAAAGACATTTTTAAGAAGAGAGGGTTGCAAAATTGACCAATTTTGAATGGAATGTTTTTCTAGAGCAAGATTTCAAAACATTCCAATTTCCGACCCGCTCATAAAAGCAAAAGGAATGGAAGTCGAGGCGAACGAATTGGGCACTAAGTTTAATGCAACTGACAAATGGCTCCAAAATTGTCGAAAAAGAAACAACATAAGTTTCAAATGCGTATCCGATGAATCAGCTGATGTTAGACAAAAAGATGTTGACCAGTTTATGGAGAAAATTCCTTCGTTGTTACTTGGATACCAACCGGAAGATGTCTTTCTTCAACGCAGATGAAAGTGGGTTTTTTTTAGAGCAATACATATCAAGACATGAACCCTTAAATCTAAAAAGTACACAGGGAGAAAACTGCCAAAAGAAAGACTCACGGTTTATAAGTATACGGAAAAGCAGCGCGTTCTCATGCGTTGCATTTAGGGACTTGCCGGCTACTTGGAAATTTAACAAGAAAGCTTTGATGACGCGTTATTTATTGACAAAATGACTAATGCAATTTGATATAAATATCGGAAAATGTTTCTGCATCTCATCCCCGTGAGCTAAACATAAAAAACATACCACCAAACACAAGTTCAGTGTGTCAGTCCTTTGGATAAATTTGGCAAAGCCGGATTCAAGAAAAATAAAAGCACTGCACTTGAGCCCGAAGATGATCTTCCATTTGGCAAGTTCTTGAAATCTTAAAACAGTTTACAAAAGATGACTTCGTAGCTTTTAAACATGTTAAACACCTTGAAAGCAATTCTAAAAATAAATGTATGGAATAAAGGAAACTACGCCAATCAACAGTTTTGAATATTTTACAAGAGTAGATTTCTATTTATTTATAAATGCATGTATTTATGTATATATTATTTTTTTCTTTAAATTAATTTGATTAGGTAATAATAAACATTACAAAAATTAAAACAAAAAAAATACTTTCTCTTAACCAGACAGCTCCTACAACCGGACGACAAATCGGGGATCATGAGTGTCCGCTTATGGGAGATTACACTGTATATCCACGAATTTACCTTGATTATAAAAATAAGGATTTTTCATTTTGTTTCAAAAATTATATCGAGCAAGTGGCCGCCACTACTGGCTCGAATAAATTCCATATGGGAGGTCCAATTTTCGACCACTTCGTCAATTTTCGTCAATTGTCTCGGGCTTATCTGCCCGCGCTTTTAAATCGCATTATCTTGGAGGCCACACCATCCACAGGACCACGATGCTTGATAATGTGCGAACCAAAAGTTTTATTGAATAAATTGATTGTTTTGTTGACTCCATGGCATGCAACTCGAACAGAACCTTTACTTTGGTAATAAATTTGATGTATTTGCAAAACGTTGTTCAGGAATCAGAAGTCTATTCGTTATAAAATAGCAAACCAAACTGAGCATAAATCAATCACCCTTAGCTCTATATTTCTATATTGGAACAGAAACTCGGAATTCATCGTAATTGGAAAATACCTGTTACATTTGTGTTGTGAAAGCTATTTAGCTACGAGTATCTCTTTTGACTACCGCCATACACAGATCAAATTGGTTGATTTTAACTGTCAGTTATTAAAAATAGTCTCATCCAATTTTTACCCAAATTATCTGTAAAACTTAGTGTCGCAAAATTTTAAACGATTTAGCAAAATGATACAAGTCATTTTTAGCAAGCTAAGCTTAAAAGATGATTTACTTAATTTTAAACGATTTTAACATCTTACTATCTCTTAGCAATTTGCTAAAGTTAAAATCACGGAATGGATCCTTTAACTTTTAGCAATTTGCTTAATCCATATGACATCTGTACAATTATTCTTATAAGAGCAGTGGATGGAATGTTCCAGTCAGCAGTTGAAAATTCCAATTAATAGGAAAGTCTAAGCGTATTTGCTTTCTTTATGTTCACAAACTGTCACTTTTTAGACATGTTTGGATGTTGTTATATTTTTTTTTTCATTATCTCAATCATCTATCGTTAGATTTTAAAATGAAATATTTCTTTTGACAGCAGCCAACAGCCGTTTAATTTACATTTAATTGAGCGCTGAAAGTTTCGAAAGGTTTGTTTGTTTAGTTCATCTTTGAATTGGTACTTGTTTTCGGTAGGTTTTATATAAAACTTCTCTTTTACGAAAACTTGTGGCTTACGAATAATGTATGGGAAAACTTGAGTTTTCGATGAAGGTTTACGGCCAAAACCTATAATTTTGCCAAAACCGGGTATTGGGTTTAGTGTGAAAAGCCTATAAATTGCTTAATATTTAACAAATTGCTAACTAGCAAATTATTAAACCCTTAACAATAAGTTGTTAAAAATTTTGCGCTAGTGGCTTTATTACAGAAAATTAAATGTTAAATTAATTGAACAATTTAATGAACGTTTTATATTAAAAAAAAAAAATACAACAATTAATCGTGATTGCAATTGCGGTCACAAATTGATTCGCTATAGTTTTCATCAAATTAAATTCTCATTAATAGTCGAAAATCACCTCTCTATTTAAAATTTTAACTTTGCAGGGATCTAAACATTTTGACTTCCCTACTTATACCAAAAACAAATATTTGTTTCTCCTGTATGATCTCTATATTAATTCTTATTCAAAATATTACATCGAAGGTCCATTGGTGCATTCAACCTTTAAAATCAAAGTGAAGATGAAATTTTCAAGTATCTTTTGTTGTAGTGAAAAATGACATTACCTTTGATCTGATCTATTTTTTATTTTTTTCTTCAAATTTATTAAATCTTGAAAAAAAAGGTGCCAAAATGCTAATTACATTGTCCTTGACAATTTTTGTATACCTATTTGTACGTAAATATTTCTTATCAAAAGGTTGTCCTCCTTTTTCGTCATCAGTGCGAGGTAATATCCTCAAAAAAAAGAAAAGACCGAGACTTTGATTGATTGTATTTAAAGTGTCCTTATTTATAATAGAAAATATTGGTTCCCCTCTTTTATTATCTTTTCTTGGATTGTATGACAGGAAAACAATTGTACATGTTCTTCTAGTTTTTCAACCTTTTTTGTCAATGTCTTCTGTTTTTACTGAAACAATAAGACTTATAAGGAATAGAAATAAAATTGAAAAAACTGGTTTATAATTTTGATATTAAAAAGGACTAGATACATTAAGTAGGTACATATACAATAAAAGCAAACCATGCATGAATGAATATCAAACTAGTTAAAAAATAGTGAAAGTCGCAAAACCTGACAACAGTTTTACTTAATCCTAACTTCAAATAGGTAGGATGCCGATATTATATATAAGAATATGGAATTTGTCACCCTAGTCTTGGATTTCTTTCTTTTCATTCAAAGTTCACCCCTGTGCAATTACCCATTGCAATGTGAGTTCAGCATCGGAACGTATACACTCAGTATCACAAGATTGACATTAAAATATAATAGTCTAAGAGCCAGCTACAAAAAAGTCAGATCATTTCCTGATCTGTCAACCTAAACGAAGGTGGTGAAAATTCCACTCAAATGTGTGAAAAAATCGACCCTATTAAATTCATTTGAAAAGGTCGAACATGCTCTCAAGCTTCAAGGATTTTGGAAGGCAGTCCAGGGGAGAGAAGAGTCTCAAGAAATTCAAGAGAAGGCAATGTCAAGACTAATATTGTATATATCTCCAAATCTATATCCGCATATTCAGGGAATATCAACAGCTAAGGATATCTGGACAAAATTATGTTCAATATACATATGATGATTCCGGTCTTACAAGACGATGCATGGGGCTTACTTCGGAAGCTTACAACAACACAATTAGAAAATTGTGCAAGTATGAGTGAGTACGTTGACATTATTATTGATACTGCCCAAAAATTGAACCAAATAGGAATGGTAATAACTGAAGAATGGGTGGGAAGTTTGTTACTTTCGGGGTTACTAGAAGATTTTAGACCCATGATTATGGCAATGGAAAGTAGTGATTTAAAAATAGCTGGCGATGTAATTAAAACAAAATTACTTCAAGATTACGAATATTACAATAAAGATGCAGGTACAAGCGGCGGAAGTGCTGCAGCTCTGTATAGCAACAAAGGTAAGAAACATGACCATAGAGAACGTCGTCGTTTTGATACAAAGCGTTTTGTATGTTACAAATGTAACAAAGAAGGTCATGTTGCTAAGTTTTGTAAAAACAAATCGAAAATAAATAATTCGAATAATAGTGGTATGGGTTCAAGCTGGTTTCTCAGTTCATTTATCGCTCATTTTAATGATGATGGAACGAACTTAATAGACTCAGGTGCATCTTCCCATATGGCAAAAAATAGAGATATTTTTTCAACTTTTCAAGAGTTCAAAACAGAAGAGTTTGTAACAGTGGCTAATAACAATAAGTTAAAAGTCATTGGAAGAGGAAATGTTCCTTTACAAGTGTTTTTGAACAAAAAATATTTCGAAGTTACATTGCAGAATGTTTTATTGGTGCCAGAAATATGGGCAAATTTATTTTCTGTTAGCCAATTGACGAAGAATGGTTTGACTGTCAATTTTTATGATTCAAAATGTCATATTTTACA
Source organism: Eupeodes latifasciatus (assembly GCA_920104205.1). Classification (NCBI taxonomy): domain Eukaryota; kingdom Metazoa; phylum Arthropoda; class Insecta; order Diptera; family Syrphidae; genus Eupeodes; species Eupeodes latifasciatus. Next base: position 177,152,538 of record OV049924.1, on the reverse strand, counting down.
CAAAGGTAAATTAGTTGGTTCAGCTAAAGTAGTTCATAATATGTATAAGGTTGATATAAGAAAGGATCATAAGATTTTTCAAGCTACAAAGATCAATTTATGGCATAAACGTTTAGGTCATACAAATCAAGACGATCTTCATAAATTGTCTCGAGTCAAGGATCGAGGAATAGAACTTACAAGAAGTTCGGAAGAAAAACGATGTATTTCATGTTTTTTCGGTAAACAATCTAAGATTCCTTATCAAAATTCAAGAAGTTCTACGACGGATGTACTACAAATACTACATTCAGATGTTTGCGGTCCTATGGAATGAGATTCAATTGGTGGTTCAAAGTACATATTATGTAATTTTTGTTGATGATTTCTCATCAAAAGTATTTGTTTACATTATGAAAACGAAATCAGAAGTTTTTACTGTACAACCCTCAAAAGAATGGGAAAGCGGAACGCATGAATAGAAGCTTATGTGAGATGGCTCGTACCATGATGGCAGTTGCAAATTTGAAGAAATTTTATTGGGCAGAAGCTATATGCACTGCTGCGTATTTACTTAATAGAATTCCAAGAAAGAAGATAAATTATAAGATGCCAGAAGAAATTTGGAGTGGCGTAGATAAGAATTTGTCGCATTTACGCGTTTTTGGATGCATTGCTATGGTTTTAACGCCTAAAGAAAAACGCAAGAAATGGGATTTGAAATCCACAAAGTGTGTATTATGGTGGGATATTCCGAAACAACTAAAGCCTATAGATTATATGACCCAATCAAGAGACAGCTACTAATTAGTCGTCATGTTACATTTATAGAAAATGAAATGTATTTCCGAGCAACAGAAAAATCTGAACAATTCAACCAAGAACAAACTGCAAAAAATCAAGATTTAGTGTGAAACTGTTATGAAAAAGAATGAAATCTTGATTCTGTTAAATTAGATTTACTTCACTACTTCAAACGCAGATGATATGCCACCTCAACCAGAAGAAATACCAGGACCAACAGAAAATAAAGAAATAATTATTCATCGTTCTGAAAGAATTCGAAACCAAACAAAAAGGAGTAACTGTGTTAGTTTTTTGGCTGATAACGTTCACTGTGACGATGATCCAGAAAGTTATTATGAAGCCATGAACAGTGAAAATGCAAAAAAATGGTCAGAAGCAGCATAAGATGAAGACATGGACTATAGCAGATCTTCTACCTGAGCGTCGAACTTGTCGAGTTGTAGAAGCTGAGTAAGGTCAATGATTCTCGGGAATTATTTCTCCAGAAGAGTCCTGAAACCAAAGGTCGCTCGCCCCTCCCCTTCCCAATCCTTTACCCCCCTCCTCCGTCAGCTCTGTGCTATTATACTGGCTGATGTCTCCTTATCCCCTGACTGTATGGTGTATAACTGTCTGTCATGCCTAGTTTCCTTCCTGGGACGCTTATGGCTTAATTGCTGTTCGTCTCTCCTTTTCCAAAACATATCCTTCCCTTAAACTTCCCAATTGGGCTGGATCTAAGGTGTTATACGACCCGTGCCGATGATCGGCCAGGCTGAGGGCCCAATTTCTAAAAATAGCTCAGTCGTTAACGGAGTATCCGGATACCTGGCGACCTCCGGATTAATCAGCCTTATCTGTATACACGGATCTCTGTACAGATGGACCACCCTTTATCCGCTACTCGTGGGATTCAAATGAACAACTTAAAAACAAAACAAACAAAACAAAAGTCAAAGACCGAACCGGCCAGCAGTACGACGGCAAAGTTGTCTGCTACTCATCCCTCTTCCACTGGTGCTGACATGGCTATGGACACTCACAGCCCTGTTGTCGCCAGTGGAATATCGGATAATCAGGTAATATTACCTTCTTCCTGTAGTGAGGCAGTTGTGAAGAACGGCTCCTCTACTACCACAGAGAGTAAACCTCTCAAATCTTCTACACCGCGAGTCGGAAGTAGTAGGGCTATGGTGCCAGGTCCTTCTACCACCAAAGACAAGAATCCTAAAGAAGGTCCTGGGGGAGATGGACGCAAGCTCAGACCCTCCAAGGCCTTCTACAAGGACTTGCGTAGTGCTAAGAGGATTCTCCAGACGTTTGGTGAACAACTAGGCGCTGGAGGAAACTCTCAGCACGACGCCAAAATAAAATGGGCCAAGAGCTTCCTGGCCAAAGCTAACATAAAGACCAGCCAAGACTCAACGTCGAAGCGACAAAGGTCTATGGAAGGTAGTGTTTCACTACCCAAACGCCCTAAAGTGCTAAACATCAGCACTTCTCTTGACCCTCGCAAGGCAAAAATGTCCTTCAGTGACGTTTTGAAGGATAAAATGGTAGTCGCGATTATCGACAGAAGTGACGTAGATGGCACGATCTCTGCCGAGAACTGGACATTGGCCAAAGGACAGCTGGCCTTCAGTTTTGTCGAGATTATGTCTGACAATCCGGGACCACCGCCCATCACAAAAGATGGCGGTTGGCATCAGGGACACATCAAGTTGATGGTCTGTGATGATCGGAGGTCGTGCGATCTGCTGACGATAGCGGTTAGTCGACTTGGGGAGGTCTGGCCTGGTGCTAAGCTGGAGGTTGTCGCAAAGGAGGACATTCCTTGCAGACCAAGAGCTCGCATCACGGTTCCGGCCATATTCAAGGAAGCTGACCATGTTATGAAGGTAATCCGGCTCTCCAACCCAACCCTTCCTACTCACAACTGGAAGGTTGCGAAATTGGAGGATCCAAAGGGACCCTACAAGGGTGCAATTGTAATCATCAATGCAGAGTCCCTTTCTCCTCTGGCGCAGTCAAAAGGTGTGATTAGGTTCGGGTTCGATGAAATACCGCTGAGAGTCTACAAAAAAGATGGGGCTGAGGCACAAACCCTTCCCCCTTCCCCACCCACACAAGCGGAAACGGTTGCTGAGGAACCTGGTGCATCGGTCACATTTCCTTCATTGGAAGACGATGCATCCCAGGTATCCCCAGTAGCAGTGGAAGCTCCTAACACCGACCAAGGTTTTTCCACAATGGAGGCCGAGGTCTGCGACAGCGGAGATGAGGACATTCTTTTAGAATCGTCCTCTGATATGGATGATTCCGACATCACTGTGTTGGAGGCTGATCGGGAGTACGGTAGCGAAAATGCTGCGGTTACTCCAGATTAACCTCCAACACTCCATAAAGGCTTCGGCCTCCCTTCTTCTTCGCTTATCCAGCAGCGATGAAGATATTGTCCTGATTTAAGAACCCTGGATTGTTAAATCTATTGTTCGAGGAATCAGGACTCCCAAATACTGCGTGCTATATGCATCAGGTGAGGATGAACCCAGATCTTGCATATTAGTAAAACGTAGCCTAAATGTATATTTACTCCCTAATTTCAGCAATCGAGATATCACCGCCGCAAGTCTGGAAACAGCCAGAGGAACATTCTGGTTGACGTCGGCGTATCTCGGCCACGACCATCTTGGCCCTCTCCCGGGTGACACTCTGGAGAGATTAATAGCTGAAGCGCAAAGGCTCAACATCGGCCTCATCATCGGAAGTGACGCTAACGCCCACCATACAGTGTGGGGTAGCACAGATATAAACGACAGGGGTGAGTCTCTTTTCGACTATATTCTAAGCACTAACCTACTCATAAGTAACGTTGGCAAAGAGCCACCCTTTATTACTAAAAATCGACAAGAAGTTTTAGATATAACTCTTGTCTCCGACTTCATTTATAATAATATTTTGAACTGGAAAGTATCTAAAGATCACTCCTTTTCTGATCATAGATACATCCAATTTAACTTTTTAAATGATCCACCTTGCCAACCGATCTTCCGAAACCTAAAAAGAACAAATTGGCCAAAATACAAGAGAATGTTAAATAGTTTAGTAAAACAAGAACTTTTTAACACCCCCTCTAACACTGAAGATCTTGACAGCAAAGTCAACAATCTAACATTAGCCCTAAACAAAGCTCTAGATACTGCATGTCCTCTTATACAAGTAAGAGGTAAAAAGAAACCACACTGGTGGAACTCAGGGCTGGATCCACTTCGAAAAGAATGCAGAAAACTCTTTAACAGAGCGAAAGCTTCTAGAGACATGTCTGACTGGGATTCATATAAAGAATCACTGAAGATATATAAAAAAGAGCTGAGGAAAACCAAATGATCGTCCTGGAGAAACTTCTGCAGCAACGTGGAAGATTGCTCTGAAGCATCCAGGTTGCGCAAAATCCTCTCCAAAAATCCAATCATGCCAAGCTGCTTGAAAAACGCCTCTGGCCTCTGGACCAATTCAAGCGAAGAATCGCTCAATTTGCTACTAGACGTTCACTTTCCTGGTAGCTCTAATATTATTAATAACATTGCACCTAATAATGGTGGCAATACTTTACAACCCCCACAAGGTCTAGTCACTAGGGAAAAACTCAAATGGGCTATTAACAGCTTTAAACCATATAAATCTGCTGGTCCGGATGGTGTAATTCCAGCCGAACTGCAAGAAAATGCAAGTTTTCTAATACCCATCCTAGAAAACATCTTCAAGGGATGCCTTAATTTGGCATACATCCCGATGTCTTGGAGACAAGTTAAAGTTGTTTTTATTCCAAAAGCTGGAAAATCCAGTCACGTAAACCCTAAAGACCTAAGACCTATCAGCTTATCATCATTCCTTCTCAAAACTTTTGAGCGTTTGATCGATATTCACTTAAGGGCAAATATTGATAAGTCCCTCCTTTCAAAGGCTCAACATGCCTACAAGAAAGGGAAATCAGTTGAAACGGCTCTACACAGTATAGTACGTACAATCGAATATTCCCTCCATCATAAAGAGTACACCTTAGTTGCCTTCTTAGATATAGAAGGTGCATTTAACAATGTCGACACATCTGCAATTGCACGTGTATTGACATCTCTGAAGGTAGATAAGTCGATCAGCGAATTGATTAATCAGATGCTGATAAGCAGGATTATCAATTCAAAACTGGGCGATTTTACTACACAAAGGGGTGTCAGCAGAGGTACGCCACAAGGTGGTGTCCTATCCCCTCTCCTCTGGAATTTAGTAATAAATGAATTACTAACTACTCTAGAAAGAGAGGGATACAGAGTGTTTGCCTATGCGGACGATGTTGCTATTGCAGCAACGGGTAAACATCCCAATATACTAAAAGAACTCTTACAAAACGCTTTAAATAAGCTCACCTGATGGGCTAATCGGTGTGGACTAGGCGTTAACCCACAAAAAACCGACCTTGTCCTCTTCACAAGGAAATACAAAGTCCCACACATTGACCCTCCCCTCATAAACGGTGTACCACTTAAATTCTCTGAACAAGCAAAATACTTGGGTCTCATTTTAGATAAGAAATTAAGCTGGAAACCTAATATTCAAGAGAGAATAAACAAGGCCACAGTAGCCCTGTTCTCCTGTAAAAAGGCCATTGGTAATAAATGGGGCCTACAGCCCCGCATTACACACTGGCTATACATCTCGGTCATAAGACCGATCCTTACTTATGGAGTAGCGGTATGATGGACGGCGGTAGATACAGCGACAAATCGCGATAAACTCAGCAAAGTCCAACGAACAGCCTGCCTGTGTATGGGAGGAGCACTTCGCTCCACCCCCTCCGCCTCACTAGATGTTCTGTTCCATCTAATACCGCTGGACATTTTCAGCAAGCAAACGGCCGCTAATACTGCCATACGGCTTCAGGCCTCCTCTCTGTGGATCAATAATGGAATTGGCCACACCACTATTTTGAACTCGTTCAGAACTATAAACAGTAATATTGACTACACCATACCCCATCCTCAGTTTAATAACTATAGCTTCAAAGTGACTATACCTCCCAGGTCTTCTTGGGAGAATACATCATTTTTGAACGATGGTCCTATAAACTTCTATACAGACGGATCAAAAACGGAGGATGGGGTTGGTGGAGGCGTATACTCAGATAGACTAAACTTAAGTCTCTCCTTTCGTCTACCCGATCATTGTAGCGTGTTCCAAGCTGAAATCCTGGCTATAAAAGAAGTCCTATCCTGGCTTAGAGAAAACGTTATATCAACTAATGATATACGCATCTTCTCGGATAGCCAAGCCGCGTTAAAGTCCCTAGACTCAGTCTCCACAAATTCATTAACAGCCCTAAATTGTCGATCATCTCTTACGGAGATGGCTACACAGTTCAACATTCACCTTTTCTGGGTGCCGGGCCATAGAGACATTCCAGGAAATTGCAAAGCTGACGAACTTGCAAAAAGCGGAACAACTTTACCTCTGCTGGCTCACAATGCTAGCATAGGTATCCCCTTAGCTACATGTAAGCTCATGCTAAAGCAAGATACCATAGAGAAAACAAACTCCAGGAGGTGGAATAACACCACCACTTGTGTCGCAACTAAACTAATTTGGCCTATTCTTAGTGCCAGGCGCTCAAAACAATTAATCTCTCTGAGTAGATTGCACATTAGCTACGTTATAGGTGTCCTGACTGGGCACTGCTTAATAGGAAGGCATGCTATTCGACTCGGAGCCCCTGCAAATGATTTTTGTAGGAGTTCCATGGACGAAGAAGAAGAAGAGACAATCTCTCATCTTCTGTGCACATGCCCTGCCTTATCACAAAGACGTAGAATCCACCTTGAAGACTACTACTTTAACGATACCAGTGATCTAAAGAATTCAGACATCACTTGTCTCCTACGCTTCATTCGAAGCTCCAACTGGTTCAACGAGTTAAGCGATTAACTGATCCATGTGGTATCACAACGGACCATACTTTGGTCTAAGTGTGTTGGACGTCCCAACCAACAGCCACTTTAACCTAACCTAACCTAACCTAACCTAACTATAGCAGATCTACCAGAGGAAAGAAAGGCTCTAATAACAAAATGGATTTTTAAGACCAAGCGAGATGAAAAAGGTGAAATATCGAGATACAAGGCAAGACTTGTAGCACGAGGATGTGGACAACGTAGTGGAGTGGATTATCAAGAGACTTATGCGTTATCATTTATCATTAGCACTGAACAAAGACTTACATATTGATCACTTAGATGCAGTAACAGCTTTTTTGCAAGGTGATCTTGAAGAGGAGATTTATTTAAAAGCTCCAGAGGGTCTCGATATACCAGAAGGTAAAGTCTTAAAACTTCACAAGCCAATTTACGGACTTAAACAATCGTCAAGAATGTGGAACAAGAAGTTAACTCAAGTATTGAAACTATTTGGATTCAAGCAGTTGAAAACAGATCAATGTATTTATGTTTTTGACGACGGTTCTGAAGATTTTTTAATGTTGATGGTATACGTAGATGACATTTTTATACTTTGGAAAAATTAAATTTGAAGAAATAAATTAGTAAAACATCTTCAAGAAAGTTTCAAATTGAAAGTGCTTGGACCAGGAAAGTCTTTTTCGGGACTACATTTGGAATATGATTTTAAGAAAAAAATATCAATAAATCAAAAACAATACATTTTAAAAATGCTTGAACGTTTTAGCATGCAATCATGTAATCCAGTTAGTACACCCTTAGATTCCAATGTGAAATTGAGCAAAGAACAAAGTCCATCAACAAAAGAAGAAGAAATGGCTAAAATTCCCTACAAAGAGTTAATCGGAAGTTTGTTGTTTGCTGCACAGTTAAATCGTCCCGATATATGTTATGCAGTAACCCTACTCAGTCATTTCAACAATAACCCAGGACATGAACATTGGAAGGCAGCTAAACGTGTGTTGCGTTACCTAAAAGGAACAATTGACTACAAATTGAACTATTTCAAGTCAGAAGAATTTAATGTAAAAGGTTTCTGTGATGCCAACTATGCCAATGATCCAGATGAGAGAAAGTCAATCACAGGTTACGTGTTTCTGAATCAAGGTGGAGCGATTTCTTGGGGATCTAAAAAACAAACAACTACATCATTATCGACCTGCGAAGCTGAGTATATGGCTTTAGGATCCTCAGTGCAAGAAGCGTTGTGGTTAAGAGATCTTGAAGAAAGAAACCTAACGGCAACCAACATTTTTTGTGATAATCGAGGAGCGATTGATCTTGCTATGAATGAAGCTTATAGACAACGTACAAAACACATTCAAGTTCGTCATCATTTTGTAAGAGAAACAATTATTTATAAGCAAATCACTTTAAGAACAATAGATACAAACAATATGATTGCAGACATTTTTACTAAATCTTTACCTCTTGCAAAGAATATTAAATTTTGAAAATTAATGGGCATTTTTTAGATTTTATCAAATAAAGTTTTAGTGGGAATGTTGCAAATGAAAAATACTTTATATAAAATCTACTGTTCTAATTATATGTATATATGTATGATCACTTATGTTTTCTGAAATATGTTTTGACTTTGAAATAAAATTTTTATAACTCCGTTTTTTGTTCAACGTACGAAGAAGTTGTTTAATTTAAAAAAGGAAAACTCTAGAAATATTCTTCAAGGAGACGAATATTTCATCAAAAAGTAATAAAGAATATATATTCAAAAAATTCATACATAAGAATGGGTTGATTTTGAGAGCTCGTGGCGGCCATACTGTTTCTTTTTCTTTCTGTCTTCTTTAAATCAATCACTAAAGATCATGATAGTACCCGTGGCATGATGGTTAGTGCGTTGGGCTGTCATGCGAGAGGTCTTGGGTTCAATCCCTGCCTGTGCCACCTAAAGTTTTTTTCACGGGTACTGCCTCTTGCGAGGAATTGACAAATTCTCCAAGAGTAATTCTTGTCATGAAAAAGTGCTTTCTCAAAATAGCCGTTCGGATTCGGAATATAAACTGTAGGTCCCCTCTAATTGGATTTTGAAGCAGTTTGAAGCTGATCCCAATTTTGGTCATCAATATCATGTTTAACGATGAAGGTTTTAAATGAATGGGTACGCAAAAAATCAAAGTGTCCGGATTTGGTTCGACTCCAATCCCAAAGTGGCTCAAAGGATCAACTTTTTGTAAAAAGTAAAACACAATATATTAAAAAAATATATGGGAATGTGTTGATTGTGACATCTTGTGGCGGCCATATTGTATCTTTTACTTTCTGTCAAAATACTCTTTTAATCATTAGACAAATCATAATCATAAAGACAAATCATCTTGGCAACTTGCAGCTCAAAGCGACACGCGCAAATTATAAAACTAATTGGATTTTGGAGGATTATCACCAACTTTTTGTATCCTTAATTAAATGGAATGGACACCAAAGACATATGGTTTCAAAAGGATAGCACTACGTACCACCCAGCTCAAGCCAAAATCGATATTCTGCATGAGCAGTTTCATGGCATGGTTATCTCGCATCGAGGCAACGTGAATTGGCCACCAAGATCGTGTAATTTGACCCTTTAGACTTTTCCTTGTGGCGCTTTCATTAGTCGCAGGTCTATGTGAATAAGCCGCAAACCACCGCGGTCCTCAAATACAACATAATCGATGCCATCATCGGTCAAATTCAGACGTATTTATGCGCCAGTCATCGAAAACTTGACCTTTCGAATGCAAGCCATACAGTGCAGCCTATTTCAAACGATGTTATATTTCACACATAAGGTCATTAAAAGGGCTCTCAAAAAATAATGATAAAACCTTATTGTATCTCATTGTACAATTTATTTTGTTCAATTTTAAAATCGACCAGGCTTTCATGGAAAACCCTAAAAATGTTACAAGTCTATTATAGATTATTGAAAATACAGGCAGAAACTTAGTGCATCTAAGACTTTCTTTTGAACAAAAGCCTGAAAGGTAATCCCTCTCAATTGACCTCTTCGATCTGTTTAATGGGAGTTTTCATGGGTAAAATAGATTTATTCTTGATTTAGATCTGTTAAAACACAAATTTCTCCTGTCTTTGCATTCTATGGGACAAAATAAACAGATTTATTTTTGATTTAAGATTAAATTTACAGATCTGGATTTACCTCTCTTTGAACCAATACTAATAACATTTTTAATAAATGCTTAGCTGGAAAATAGACAGCTCTCGTTGACACTTACACGAAGTTACACTAATACAATGACAAAAGACAAAAACAATTCTAATCGTGTTCCATGCGCCACGAAAAAAAATCAATTTTTGAAGGAAATCTGAATTTAAACATGGAAAACGCCATAAGACATCATTGAGCACAGAGCTATAAATAACTGTAGTGTTAGAGATATAAATAATCTTCGTCAGCTAATACAAATCATGACAGACGATCAAGGAACTCCAAAATCGATCTTTAATACACGCAGAATAGAGTAAAGTATTTTGGTGAAAGCACTATGATTTAAGGCTTGTTTTTCAGCTTTTGAAGATGGTCCAATTTTTTAAATTAAATGAAAATGAAAAATTGTGCTGTGGAGTGGACTAAATCCGGACTCTAAACATCGAAATGATGCCTTTGAACTAATAGGACACGCCAATTAAATGGGAGTTCACGCAAGAAGCAAGAATATTATTTCCAAAATTATTATGTGTTTCCCTTTGATTAAAATTGGAAATTATATACTGATCAATGAAAGAAAAAGTTTAATTGCTCATTTGTTTTTCGCTAAAAATTAATTTTCCTATTTTTCGGACGGAAATTCATTTTCATGTACAGCTGATATTTTCATGTTCAAAAGTGAAACGATTCGTTCCACTGATTTGTGTTCCAATTTCACAAAATTCCAATGACAGATTTCTGTCAGTAAAAATTTTTTGGTGAATTTCAATTAGAACATTTTTTTCAATGACAGACATTTTTAGTGATAGCCGGTTATAGCTATCAGTAAAATCCATCACTAAAATTTGAAATCGGAGGAAACTGAAATGTTTAACTGATGAGCGTTTATAGCAATCAGTAAAAAAAATAACTGATAACATCAACAGCAAAAAAGAGATGCCTCTTATTTAATGACTTACTTAAAATGGAAGAAAATTGCATCAGAAATAAATATTCCTGGTAGTTTAATTCTGCAAGCATGGCTGAGTTCGTAATTGCTGGCTTTATTGCCCTTCCTAAAATATGCTCAGACACGTTTATGAACACAATTACAATTTTGTTTGGATATGAAAACCGTCAGAACGGCGGCGCGCGCTGGGTCAGTAAGGCGTATTCCAAGGAATTTTCGGACGACAAAACCATTTTCAGATGTCCGGTCTAAAAGCCCCTCTTTACTTATGCTGATTGTTAACATGTTTGAACGCAACTTTGGTAGTTTGAAAGTTTTACAATGGCCAGGTTCAGACGACATAAGGGACTTGAAAGTAAGGCAAGTTTCTAGTAACTGATTGTCCAGCTGCCAATTAAGGCAACTTTAATGGGAAGTTGACTGGAAAAATAGTCAAGAAAAATCTCACTATCAAGTCAAGTCTACTTTTTCAAAATGTTGATAGTGATTTTTCTATAAATAATAAAATACAAATCGTGATGGACTTTTAGTTTGCCTGAGGAATATTTTGTAGACAATAATTTGTTTGGTAGCTTTTGTACTATGAACTTAAAATAGAGGTTTTTGAAGTAAGGTTCTAAATTTGAAATTCATGAAACTTGAAAAACTAACTAGTTGCCTTGGTCAAAATTTACTTCAAAGAATGAAGTTGACTGCAAATGAAGTCTCTTATGTTGTATGAACCTGCCCAATTACGAACTCAGCCCATGTTTTTTTAAACTACTTTGCTTATTTTTTGTCTGTGTGTCAAAAGCACTGTTAATGTTCTAATCTATTTCTTCTTGTTAAGTTTAGGCCAGAGAACTGATCTGTCAAAAAAAGATCTATTTATTTTTTAGCTCAGACATATCAGAGCGCTCGGTTTGTGTTTCTTTTTTCAATCCAAGCTAGCTCCGAGCGCGCTCTATGAGCTCTTAATATGAGGTTTGTACTCAAGATTTTTTGGCAGAAATTGTTGGCCTGTGAAATTTTGAAGAGTGAGGAAAACTGCAAAAAAAAATATAAAACGGTTTCTTGGCAAGCATTGTCTTTAACTCAAAGAATGCGATGCAAAACAAACGGAGGACGCTAATAAAAGTAAATTTACGTATCACAATGGAAAATTTGACAGACCAACAATTTCTGCCCAAAGAAAATTCTTGGACAGAATTTGTCAGGAGGGGAAATTATTTTTCTCTCTCGTGAGCGCTCTTTTCTGCCCAAAACTATTAAATATGTGTAGTGTTATGTGGAACAGCATTTGGGCAACAATTGTTGACAGTTGACAGTTTTGGTCAAGGTTGGGATGAGACCTTAATGGCCGAGCTAATGGAGTAAAAAGCTCAACGTCGCTGACTTCACGTTTGTTTCGTGTGGCATTAAAGGAAAGGATGGCAAATTTTAAAACGTTTGACAGTGACAGTTCTCCATTGTGTTTCATAAATAATTCTGAGAGCTCGATCAAACTCAGCTCCGCTTAAAAAGGAAAACGCCTTTTGTGTATAAAATCATTTGAAGTCGAAATGTTCGTTGCTGTTGCTTTTCTACCCAGTGCAGCTAGTTGAACACAGCTTATATTAACTTGGACCGAATCTTGTAGCTCGGAGTGTAAGTATCGCTATGTTAGGCAAGAAATATTTAATTTTGCACCCCGCTTTAACATTAAATAACTAAGGGTACGCGAAGAGGATACAAATAAAATTTTGAAGATTTTGAAATTTAAAAAGGAGTCGCGCACCAGTCTCAAGAAAAGTTAAAAAACACAAAACACAATACACTAGAAGCCTAGTTTTTTAGAGCACACGTGCTCAAAGAAGTTCCTTTTCTTTTTTTGTTGTATTACAATGTCAGTAGGTAAAAAGGACATACAAATACCTACTCTATATATACTGATGGTATGCTGCACATACATATATGTTTTATATTTATGAATTCTTGTGGGTAAACTGTACCAAAAGAATAAGGAATTAGGGAAAGATTTTATAGCTTATTCTTCCCCTTTGAAATGATGTATATTCTAAATAATGTATTTTTTAATTGCACGTAGACCTAGAGGGTTGAATGTTAAACTTTCTTTTTTGGCAATATAGGGTGATTCGGCTTGATAATAAAAAGGAATTTTGGAGGGGGGGGTGGTGCTGGTTATCTAATAATAGAATTTGGAAAAAAATTCAAAATTAACCTAGAATTAGTTACCTTAAAACACTGTTTTCAAAGGACATTGCATGTTTAAGGATTGTACAGACAAATTAAGTGTGATCCTTGATTTTTTTATATTAAGATTAAACGACATGCATCCTACATGAGACAGACAAGGACTTTTCAAAACAGACTTGAACACTTTTTTGTAAAAATAAAACGCAAATCATTTGACAATGACGGATCCAGGGGGTGTCGTAGGGGTAATGAACCCCCTGGGTGATTTTTTTTTAATTTTCGTAGGAATTCCCTTGAATTCAATTTTGTATTGTGTTTATGCATATGACCCCTTTTTTACTTTTAATTACTAATTTTTGTATTTGTATCCTACATATATGAAAATAAAATTTGTATTTTACTGCTTTTAACTTTGTTCCTAAAAATACTACTTTTAACTGAAGACTGGACCAAGAACATAATATGAATCGGAAATCCAGACCTATTCCAATGGCGCAGCACAAATTCATTAACTTTTGACCAATTAACGATCTAGGGGGGGGTCTTATGAGCCAAAAAGCCTATACAGTTGTATAAGTAAAGATTTCATCTAAAGATTTGTTAGTAATTTAACAATATTCAACAAAATGCGATTTGCTGAATTTAGAATTTGGAAAAACTTTATTAATACTTTAAATTATTTTTATAAGATCTTTTCTGAGAGAAAGAGCAAATATTCAGGTTCTTAAGAAGTAACCTTGAATTAGAGATCACCAATTTGATATAAGTTTTTTTTATATTTTTTTTTTATAGTAAGCGCACACTAAAGAGGATATTACTACCCTTATTATGAAACGACACAGTGTAAGCACTAGGAAATGGACAGAGGGGTTGAAAGGAGGTGTCGGTGCACATTGGTATTGAATTCCATAATATTGCAATGGCTGGGAAAGACAGAGTGTGGTAATGGTAAGGCATTCCACATTCGCGTAGTACGGCTAAAGAACGAATCTCTGTACTTGACCGTACGACCGAAGTTATACTGATGACCATGCCTAGAAGCGCGAGTATTGCGGTTGAACTGTTAAAGGGAAGGAATGCAGCTGAGTATTTCTCTATAGCATAAACCATTAAAATAACGGTTAAAGAGGGTGAGACAAGAAATTTAATGACGATGTTCAAGCGACGTAAATGATCCTATGTTATTATCACCAATGAATCTAAATACTCTACGTTCAATACTGTCTATGAGGGTTAAATAAGTTGCAGGAGCACCAGCCCAGATATGGGAATTATACTTAAGCTTTGGACGTATATAAGACTTCTAGATAACAGCCAGATCAGGATGGGAAACAAACTTCTTGCATCGTCTTAGAAAACCCAAACATCTTACGGCATTTTTGGCGACATCGCGTGTATTAATGTTCTACAAGAGGTGGTTGGTGGTACACATACCGTGAATATAGAGATGTTCAATCTCATTAATGCAAGTGGCGTCCATGGATAATGGCAAGGGGGATATATCTCGCTGTCTTTGTTTCGTACAAGACAGCATTGTGTTTTCGAAGCATTAAATTCCAGCCGATTTTGTATTCCCCATTGTACAGTGCTGTTTAGGTGGGAATTTAATACTGCCTAGTAAAGAGATTAGCTTTCTCTAATTAGCTTACAAATGGAGTGTCATTGACAACCAGGGAGCCGAGGAAGAGGAAGAATTCTTCATGGTTTTTACAATTGACCAAAAATTTGTACATTGCAGTATTTTTTGCCATAATTTTTGATCATGTAAAAATTTGGTCTGTCGAAAATGGGCTTTGCAGGCCTTCCTAGCTTGCTTGAACTTATTCCAGTTTTCCTTAGTTGCATTGGCTTTAAAACAACGGAAACTTACCACCTTAACCCTAATAACCTCTTTACAGCAGGAATCAAACCATGCGTTGTCTTTAGGTCTGATGCTTTTAACCCTGTTCGGGATAAAAGTTCTTATTCCCAATAGAATCGCTAGCATCAACGTCACTATCGAGGAAGCATAGTGACCAATTAAAGATCCTGAAGTAATTATTGAGACGTCTCTGTTGGCTTTCTCGTATTGCCAAACGGTTCTCTTAGGAGCTCTTTCTTTAACTGGACAGTTTTGACACGAGAAATTTGCTGATATAACACAAGTGTCAGATGCGCCTAGAGGAGATAGAACACTAATAGTGTACTTACCAAGGTCAGAGGTAAGAAACAAATCTGCTCGACCTTCCACGTCAAATGTTCGAGTGGGCTCGTTGACCAGTGTTAGGTGGTTCAACTCAGCGAGGATCTCAGCACACACTCCTTCGAGTGTTGTCTGGCCCGAATGGTGAAGCCATGAAGAATTGAAATCGCCCTTAACAACGATTTCAGTGCGAGGATAGGACGAAACAATTCTTTTTATGGAATCAGACAAAGCATCAAATTCACGCGAAGTTGACACTCTGTCTAGATTAGGGCTTCGATAAAGGAAGCAATAGTGAATGATTTGCTTAAAAAAATTGAAACAAGAATTGGTGCAGAGACCATATTGTGGCAAGGGCTGATTACCAACATCATTCCTAATATATATGGCGAGGCCATGGTGGGAAAAGAATAGTGACACCAAGCTATACCCATGAATACAAAATTCAGTAGGATCGTTGCCTTTAAATTCCGGAAATTCGTCTTTAATTCCATCTTATTTTTTTGATGCACATAAATAGTGTTATGCTTTCTAAAAGTGTTTCGTTTCTTTCAAAATTGATTTAAGATCTTAAAAATTAAAGAAATGTACTTTTTGAAGTGAATTTGCTTTGGATGCTCTAGAACTGAGATTTAAACACGAATTTCAAGAATATAAATGTCCCAAAAACAGCAAAAGTGACACTTTCGTTAAACTTATAGCTAATTGAAAAACATAATTAACGTTTAATATCTATTAATTTAATACAAAAACTTTGAATCTCCTTCTTCTTCTTGGTATTTGCATTTATAGAAATGCCAACAACAACAACATAATATCTTATTTAAAAAAAAAAGCAACGTTTCAACACAATTTCTAACATTTCTGCATTAAATGCGCCAAAAACCCTCTAAACTATTGTATTTCAACTCTCTCCTAAATATGACATACATATTAAGAAAACTTTTGGAATCTTGGAATGCTTTCATACATATACATATATGTAGGTAATCGTCCAAATTAAATAGTTAGACCATATCTTGGTGGACAAGATATGGTATGGATATAATCTAATAACTAAAGTTGTCACTTTAGCCCTTGAAATATGTAAATTTAAGGTTAAGATACACATTGTTATTTACATTTTTACTGTCTCCTTTAAAGAACATTAACGAACATTTTTAAGCGGTGCAAAAAAACTCATCTTTATGTTAAGTGTGTTAAACTTACTGTTCAATAAATCGATTGTAAGGTGTGCTGTGAGGATTGTGGCACCAACCTGTTGAAACCCCATGTCATTCAGATTCGGGCAGCAAATATTCGGTAATCATGGCACGATAAAGCTGACCATTCACAATGACGTGACCATCGTTATCGTCGACGAAAACATATGGCTCAATAACGCCCCAAGCAACCAAATCGCATCAAACAGATATTTTTGTGTGTATGAAGTGGAGATACATGAAGTAAATGTGTGCCAATAACGCATATTTGCTTATTGACTAACACATTGAGCTAAAAATGAGCTTCATCACTGAACATGACTGCAATAAAATTCACCATCTTGGCGCATTTTCTCCAGAGCCCAATCGGAGAACGTACATACATCGCTTCAAATGCTCCATCGCCTTCAATTCTTCAGTCAGCTTGATCTTAAATGTTTAAAAACCATGATTCTTACTCAAAATACGCCATAATGTGGTCTAAGCGATGCCAAGTTCTTGAGAACGCCGTGGAATTGACTAAATTGAATCGTTTGCTTGCTATGGACGCCTGAACATCAACAATGTTTTCGAAACTCCGACCAACTCGTTGTCTCATAAAGAGTGAGTTACAAATGAGTCTCTTAAAACACTACTACCATCGTTTACCCTTGAAGAATATCGGTACCATGAAATAAGGCCAAGTGAAATAAGAAAAACTTTCAAAACTTTGGCCTTATTGCACTTTACAAAGGTGGAATAAGGCCAATTTTCAGCACTTGGTCATA
Organism: Eupeodes latifasciatus; assembly: GCA_920104205.1. NCBI lineage: Eukaryota > Metazoa > Arthropoda > Insecta > Diptera > Syrphidae > Eupeodes > Eupeodes latifasciatus. The sequence goes on along the minus strand of OV049924.1, from coordinate 177,135,321 downwards.
TAGCCAAACTATTTTGAGAAATAAGACCAACTTATTTTTACGGTGAGGTATAGAAGGAGGGGCTTGTTGCCCCCTGCAACCCTCTTGCTTGGAGTAGGTGCGATGTTAGGGTATGCAAAGTGAAATAAAACCCATTTTGGCTTTTTTCACTTTGTATAAGTGTAATAAGACTAACTGTTGGGAATTGGCTTAATACACTTTACAAAAGTGAAATAAGACAAATTCTTGAAATTTGGCCTTATTTCAAACGTCTAACAATCTAACATTTTTTTGATTTTTTTTTTAACTTTCGAAAAACCTAATTCAGCTCGATTTAAATTGTGCATGTGTTTTCTTTTCAGTCCGGACTAATTCAAAATATTGTGTTGGTATTTTGTTTTTATGCCAATTTCTGTCGTCGAAAAATTTGCTAACGACTATAACACACCAAAATGGAAGACTTTTCGCTAGTTTTTGATTTTATAACTTTTAAAATCTTTATTTAGATTTAAAGTAACAAGTCAATGACAGATAAAAAAGACTTGTTGGAGCAAAATGAACATCTTGCAAAAACTTTCTCTTGAACCACAAGTAGGAATGCTGGTCTTTGGCAGAGGATTTGAATTCTCTTGGACGACCGTTAAAGAATGACAGAAAGTAAGAAAATTTCGAATTTTATACATAACAAAAAAATTAATTTTATGTTCAGGGGTGGAATCGGCTGAGGTGATTGTTGATTGTTGACAGTCAAAATAATCGAATTTTATCTGTGTAAGGTGATAGTCAAATTGATACCTAAAAAGCTGTCGCTAGAAAAATTTGATAGTCGTTTTCCTACAAACATGTCGTTTCTGAGTAGAGCTACCAGACGCTTACAAAAAACGAACGGAAAATTTTGTCAGTTATCTTTTTTAGGTACAAAAACACATTCTTGTGACGGACAAAGCTTACGACATTCGAAAAAGCATAAGAAAAGTAAGAATGTTATTAAAACACAGACAATTTAATACTTTTATTTAGATATTTTATAGAAATCATTTTAAAATTTCACCTAGCAACAGTACTATTTGATTTTCTCAGTACGTAAGTACATCTTTGCCATTTTCAGTACTATTTTGAATTGTTTGTAGAAAATTGATTAATTCCTTTACTAAATTTTCTTTTATCTTCACAACTTCACTTACAAAAAATTATGTGCTATGCGAACATACCCAAATCACAATTACCCAATAAGGGTATTCATGAAACGTCGGAAACTTTCCGACGTCGTCGGTCGTAAAATCGTAAAGATTCCGACAAAAAAAAAACATATCTGACTCAGAAGTGGTCAAAAAAATGGTCATGAATCGACACAAAGGCCAAAAAATTATCAAAGAAATAATGGTTTCGGAAAATTCGAAAATTATTTCCGAAATAACAAACCGCCAATATTTTTCATTAGTTGTAGATGAAAGTACCGATATAACTATAAAAAAAAAATTGGCGGTGGTTATTCGAATATACGACGAAAAGTGCCATGATATGTTTTTGACACTTACTGAAGTTCCTGCCGGAAAGGCTTCCGGAATTTTTAACACAATTACAAATATTTTTGAACAAAAAATATTTCATTTAAAAACATGGTTGGATTCACCGCAGATAATTGTCCTGTTATGATGGACAAAACAAACGGTGTTCAGGCAAAATTAAAGGAAGTCGTCCCCAGTCTCATTGTAAATGGCTGCCTACTATGTCATAATTTAAATCTTTCATTGAAGGCTGCAGCAGAACAATTTCCAGACGTAGTCGATAAGCTAATAAAGGAAATAAATCACCATTTTTGTAACAGCTCTAGCAGAAGGTTGGAATTCCAAGAGTTCCAAGAACATTTTGGAACTAATTTACACACAATTTTAAAATATTGTGCTACGCGATGGCTTTCCCGTCAGGTACTTGAAAGAATTCATTTCAAAATTGCGCTTATGCTAATTTGTTGTGTTAATACGCAGCACTTGACCGCATCTTAGAGCAATGGGACCCTTTGTGTTATTACTTTGGACTTGGTGAATTTGAATCCAATTATGAGAAACAAAACCTCAACTTCATATCTTCCAGCCTTAAGGACTTAAATGTTAAGTTATATTTCACTTTTTTATCTTATATCTTAAAACTATTTAATGATGTTAACTTGGAAATGCAATCCAAAGATGTAAGAGTGCACGTCTTAATTCCAAGATTAAAATCTATTTTTAAACAACTCTGCAGAAATTTTATGAAAAGGCATTTGATGATAAACCGATAAACTCCATTAATCTTTTAGAAAACCACTTACCTATTATGGAAATATATTGCGGCACCGAATCTGAAATCCTATACAATTCAAACAAATTAAGGGAAACAGATATTCAAAGCTTTCTAAAATCATTCTAAATTGTTTTACATTACATTTCTGCAAGACATTAGAAAAAGATTTTTTGATTTCGATGACGTTTTCTTAAACGGAATTCAAAATTTTTCCCAAAGTGCAGTGTTGGATGGTCGAGTTTACTCTATCGTTCAATTTATTTTAAAGTTTTTTTTCCAATGAACACAAAAAAAAATTAGAAATGTTTCCATATCAGAGTTATGGGCAAACATTGGTCTTCTTAAAAATGAATGCAATGAGTTAATGTTTGAAATTATTCATCGCATTGTTCAGGGTGCCTTTTGTGTTCCTTACTCTTCGGCAAATGTCGAAAGAATATTTTCATACCAAAACATAATTAAAATTAAATTAAGAAACGAAAAATCTGATAAAAAATGAATGTTGTCACAGCTTCATTATTAATAAAAATCTTGTGAGTAAAAATGTTACAAACAAACCACTTCAAAAAGAAAAACTTTTAGAGTAAAAAATTATCTACATATGTATGTATGTAAGTCATCAGTTATAAAAATCATTGAAACTCACAAAATACAAATATTCAATGATGACTTGATGAGTTTCAATGAAAACTCCTAACTGTGATATGGGGATCCGTCCGATATTTATCTAGCTATTACTAATGAAGTTCCTTTTTTTCTTATTTATGTTCATTTAATATTAAATATGTAATAACAAATAAATTGTTTTTGTTTTTGTTCTCGTTAATAAATAGCTAAATTTTGTTTTTGAATGTGTGTGTTCGTTTACTTTAATCCATTTAAAAGAGCTCAGTACTATTTGGTCTTTTTCAGTACTTTTTTGTTTCAGCTTTCAGTACAATCGAAAAAAGTCGATTTGCATCACTGTCTGAAATTGTTCAATCGAATTGAATTGAATTAGCTTACACAGACGGGAAACTCGGTGAAAGTCAACTATCACCTTAGCCGATTCCAGCCCAGGTCTTTTTTCTGGTTCCGAGAGCTCCATTCTAATCCAGAGCGGGTAGTTTTCACTTTAACATGTAATTGAATATTTTATTTAAGGTAGGTTGTGATTTTTTTACATTGAAGTATTTTCCAACTCGTTTTTGGTATCTTCCTTCCGTGAAAAATCTGCAGTTGGCAGCTAGCTTCAGGATCGTTTGAACTGCGACGGAACGTTGCTGAGGAAAGTCACTTTTGATCAAATTCAGGATATGCTTGAAGGCTTCTTTGTTCAGACAAAAGTACATTTTAAATCGAATTATAAACTAAAATGTTAAACCATTGTTCAAATAATTATCTATTAACCTAATGGATTTGCATCGGATCGAATCCATTTCCTCTGAACCAATACATTTTTCGTTCAATTTTCCTCATCTTGCTTGCCACACAATAATTTCTGTGTTGATTGTATTTTAAAACAATTTTAATTAAAACTCAAACAAAAACTCAATTTTCATCATTTTATGGAATGTAAGATCTAGAGAAATGCTGGTGTTTTAGTTACGGAATACGACTTAAGAAACGCCAGTAAAACGACAATTGGCGTTTAAGTAAAACACCTATCGGAATAAGGTTGAATAAAAATAAATAAATGATCCAAAAAAGCTGTTCATATTTATTGTAAAAATTGTTTGCACACCTATTTACAAAATTAATATTTAAAGTTCTCTTTATTTTACATATCTTCTACGCTGTACAAGTAGGCGTCTTCGGCAACGGCTTGTTTTGAGCTCTGTACATCGAACCATTTCTTTTCGTAGCCATTTGACCTATCCACTCCGTCCCACCGATAGCCAGGCGGTATGCTAAATCTGTTATCTGGATATGATCCTTTGTACTTTGGCATAACTGGGACATTTGCCGCCAGTTGCTGGTCTTTTTTCTTGCTTCGTATGTATTCCAACATAGGATCATCGTCACGCTCCTTTTGCCGAAGCATTTCTTCTAAGTCTGCATCATTTGAATACCTAGCTAATGGTTTGCTGCCTTCGTACTGGTCATCTGACATCTTAGCCTGGAATGCTTCTATTTGCTTAACGCCTTTGTTCCAGCGGCTGTACAATTCTTTTTTCTTCTCTTCGTGTTCAGCCTTCTGGCGCTGAATTTCGGGATCTTCTTCAATGTCTTTGCGATGGCGACGATAGGAAGTCTTTCGCACCTGAACTTCAGCATCCCGTCCAGATATCTCTTTCGACATCTTGCTATACATTCTGTCCTCATTTTTGCGACGTTCTTCTGTTTCTAATCTTAAAGTTTGCGCATTTTGCAGACCAGCACGCTTGCCATCGAGAGTTTTGCTCATTTTCGATGACGAGCCTTTATGTGTTGGAGGTGGCGATTCGGAGGTACGTCTTCTCGGTGAATTGTCCGGAGACGGTTTTTCTATCTTGATTGGTTTTTTAAAAGGATTTCCATTGACTGGTCGCCTTGGAGGTGACTGATCCAATGTATTCTCCCTCTTTATTTGAATTTCAAATCGATTCGATGATGAATGATTAGAGGATTTTCTCCTAGGGGACTGGTCAGAGTTTTTTCTCTGCTTCTCTTGTCTTCTCGGTGGAGATTGATCGGAATCTCTTCTTTTTCGATGTGGTGGAGACCTTCTGCGGGGAGGTGATTGGTCAGAATCTCTTCTCGATGGGGCTTTATAATCTCTTTTTGATGATGGTGATTTATCTAAATACTTCTTGGAAGGAGGTGGTGAAGAGCGTCTTCTTTGTGGCGATTGATCTGAGCTTTTTTTGGTGCCAGAGGTGGCAGGTTTCCCTTGTAGTGATTGATCTCGTGCCGAAGAAACATCTGTATTCCATCTTGAACGCTTCTCTACTGGTGAATTATGTTCATTTGTGTATTTGGTTTTTTCACGACTTTTTCTAGGTGGTGATTGGTCAGAATCCATTTGTTCTGGAGGTAATTCGTTCATTTTACTCAATGAAAATTCAACAATTTGCTTTTGTTCATTTTGGTCATCGTCCGATTCCTCTTCCTTCTTAAAGCCACCAATACTTTTCCACTTGCTTTCAGCTGGCTCTCCAGATACATTGACTATACCTACAATTTGTGGAGCATCGTCACCGGTTAATAAGAGTTCCTCATCGATTCCCAAGTCTTGATTTATATGCACGTCGTCGTCAATTATTTTTACTGTGGCTTTGGTCTTAAGTTTTTTATCTTTTTTCTTCTTCTTCTTATCGCCGGATAGATATTTTTTTAAATATTCTTTTTGGCTGATTTTGGTGGTAGTTTTATCCATTTTATTTTATCAAGCTGAATGTAATATTTTCAACAAATATGTACACAATTTTTGAAAAGAAAAACAAAAAAGTTAAACGCTCAATTCAATGCTCTAAGGTACAAATGTCAATATTAAGTAAAATGTCACAAGAAGACAATTCGATAGATTTTTTTGACAGCTTTGTTATCGTTAGTGCTGCCAAATTTCATTTTATTTCGACTAGTGGAAAGGATTGGAAGTTTTGCAAATATTTTAATCCAAAAAAAAAATACCGATTACAAAATTGACAAAGAGTAGTCTGCGGTGGAAACAAAAATTAATTTCAACATTTCTACCATTCCAAAAATGTGAAAAATTATTGTGATTCCATTAATAAAACATTTATCGTATTTTGGACTAACGTTAGTGTTACTGATATACATTTGAAAGCAACTTCACTTAGGTTGATTTTCCTTACTTAATAATTTAAATTGTTCGAGTTCCAGGTTACAACATATTAAATTCTATGCGACAAACTAGCAACTTAAAGCTGCTGTCAACGTAAAATCGGTCGCAACTTAGTGCACGAAACTTAATAATTAAGTACAATTACCAATTTTACACTTTGTTTTGTAATTCTTGATGCAAATTGTTGTTACGTGCCAGCTGGGTATTGTGCTTATTAAATTGACAAAAATCAATTCGTAGCCTTGGGCGTCTAATTTAATTCACGAAATCTTTTTGAATAAACAATTTTTTTGAGGCTGTGAGAATGTTCATTACATTCAAGCTAAATTAAGTACTGAATTTTCTCTGTCCGTTCTTAAGATACCATATGTTTCTTATAGAACAGCTTTCACATGAATTTTAAGATGAACATTTGTACATATTTAAAAATTCAGTTAAAAACTTCCATCTTTTATCAATCTTTTTATGACACTTGCAATTTTCTATTTACACTAAAATTATAGAGGGTAGAGTCCTTAAACATGTCAAGCATGCTCTGGGAACTGTTTTTTAACATATCGCTTCGACTTATTTATGCAACACACTTGAGCATTTAACTGAAGATCCTAGGCTTTGCTTCCTATTTTTGCTTGTTTCACACGAAATAAAAGTGACTTCAACCGTTCGACTTAGCTTTTTTCTTCATTAGTTCGGTCATTTTATTAAGAGTTTGTGAAGTGCACTTTGAGCTAGCTCTGATTCAAAAATGAACCTGAGGGCCCTAATATGTCGGAAGCTAGCCATACACGATAGAACCAATCAGCTCCGAGCCGAATTGCGAAAAAGCTCTCTGTATGTCTTAAATGCAATAAAGGTGAATTATCTGCTCCTTTAAGGTCAACTACAGTTCCGGCCATCTTAAAACTAAGTGTCACCTTAGAACTTTTAGGACAAGGAGGCTATCAGCATTACATAGGACATAGGCATGGAACATCAAACCACATTAAGTTATATTATAGAAGTCTGCAGTGCAATAGAAATTATATTGTGTTCAAAACACATACATTTTAAAATGAATAAAATAAAAAGGAGAGAAGCAAAACAATATTACAATTATTTGCTTAAAATGTTATTTTAATTAAGATTTTCAAAAAACTTAGATTTTCATATGCACACATTCAATTTTGTTATCACATTATATGTAGAGACAAATTTTCCGTTTAAGGAAGCTTGCGAAATTCGAAAACGTGTTACGAGGTGTGAAAATTACGCTTTCAAATTTGGCATTTCGAAAGTAGTAAATTTTATTCCGCTTGGTTTTCGAAAATCTAAATTTTCCTGAACTTAAAAGAAAAATCATTTATGTCCACACAGATTTATTTAATGAATTCTGGCATCACTTTTCGATTATAACGATTACAATAACTGGACCATTTTTATTGTCGTCTGTTGTGATTACACATTCGTGATTTCATAACTAAAATAAATGATTCCCTCACGTTCCAAACAAAGAACTTTTACGAGATGTTGGCGACTTGACCAAAATCCTAAATAAGATGTATTAATATGTTACCTAAATAATAACAGTACTTGGTTCATTGAATTTATCCTAATTTGCGAATTCAAACAAAACTCAAGGCTTAATTTTAGTATTTTAATATGTATGTATGTATATTGAAGTCTTAGACTTACCTGAAGACACCAATTGAAGTTGATACTTAGCTTTTATTTGATAAATTTTAGTATCAATTTTCATGTCTATCCAAAAAGCAAATAAAAACAACCTTCACTTTTCACTGCATTGCATTTTCAAGCTAAAATTTGTCCAGTGATTATTTTTACGAATGAAACAATGTATTAACACTTTTTATTTAGTTTGAGTTTATTCTGATTGAACTTAAAAATATTTATTATTGTTTTTAACTCGTACACAATTAGAAGAAACAGATGTTTTCATTTTGTTAACATAAGCTTTTCACTTCAACATGTATTTTGTTCTTCTTTTTTGCTTGATTGTGATTGACATTTGATAACGTAACGAGTTGTCAAACGTACCGTAATGTTAAAGAAAAATCGATTTTAAAAAGTGAATAGAGATGTGGTTCTTAAATGTAAAACAAGTGAAGTCAGGATGAATACAATCATGGAACATGAGAATAAGTTAAGTAATAACATTGTATATATACGTGATAGTACTACCATATGTAACAGACTTTTTTGTTGAAGCCTCCTACCACCTAAATGGCGCTGCCTGTACAAAAATTTATGTGGAACCTAGAAGAGGTGGGACAAAAAAAGTATTTAAAGAAAAAGTGGGAATAAGAGGAGAATACTACATTTAATCTCATAAGTATTAGGCTGTGTGAGGGAGTAAGCTGAACTAGCTGTTTACTGTAAAATAAATGAGAATGTAAACAAAATTTATATGGGTGATTATACAAAAGTTGAGTAACTTTTGAGGATATTTTGTTTACGATAGTTTTTAAATCAAACTTCTATAAATTCGGGTGTATATGATAGCTAATCTAATTAATATATTGTTCCTAATCGGGCCAGTCACTTTTTTGAGTACATTGTAAGATATTTAAAAATTTCAGAATTTGACTGCCAGAGGACTGACGAGTATACACAGTTTTGAAAGTATTATAATGAAATTTAATACAAATTAGTAAAACTCTCTTAGGATTTAATAATGATTACTTAAAATCACTTAGTAACAATTAAAAATAATTATTAATATGTAATACTAGGAGAAAATACTACATCAGTTTTCAAAACAGACTTTTGACATTTAACGTAACGTTATTCACTTATCTTTTACTACTTTCACATAGTTTTACTATATATTTTAAAGTAATCAACAAACAAAATCTAACAATATTCATCTTAAAAGTACTAATGATCAAGAAATGAAGAACAATAACAATTTACCTGACACAGAACTGACGCCACACTACTGACGAAAAAGACGAAATTTGAGATTATAATCTGGACTAATGTTTTTTTTTTGTAATTTCAAATATCAACAAACTACATTTTAAAAAATCAAAGTCTAATACGAATAAATAAAAATAAACTTTAGATTAACAAAAAAATAACGACTCACCATAAAACTGACGTGTTGACTGGCTAAGCACGTGTATAGACAACAAACATAACCCAAACTCTGGTACAGTTATGGTGGCCGTCAAACTGTGCGACCCGCAACTAACTTTATTACCAACATTAAAATTCAAAGTGGGATTTGACGTTGAGTCGGCGATATTTCGCACGAATTTTAAATTTAAATAACACACAAGAAACTGACGAATAAAACTGAACACAAAATTTTTAATTTTTTTAAATAAAGTGGAGAACACTGCATTATGAAAGTTGTAGTATATATTAAACTACATATATACATCGCAGATTGTATAAATTTAATAAGTTTTCTCAAATCAATGATAATGTTTAATAGACAGTCACTTAATGGTTGGTTTTCAGGGTTGTGACATGCCAGAGGACTGACGTTTTAAGAACTAATTGTGTTTTTTTAATAACTTGTATTCAAAATGAAGAACTGAAATTGGGTGACTAAATAAAGGTATTTCCATTGTTTAAAAATAAATTGCAATCTCAATAAAATATAATCAGACTTTGTACATATTGGTTGATGACATCGAGTTACCCAACTTTTGTATAATCACCCATATATTGTCATACTAGATTTTTTGGTCTACTTAAACATAGTTTCAGGTATGTAGGTATTTTTATAAGAAAATTATATTCATTTGATTTTAGATTTTCAATTTTTGTGAAATCTGAAAATTTAAGCAACGTTTCCGAATTTAAATTTCGACCGGATGCTTCGTTGTCAAATTTTGAAAATTTGGACAGCAAATGCAGTCGATTTTTGATTTTTAATTTTTTTTTATTTTTGGATGAAGTCAAGTTCAGTACTGCAAAATATTATGTTAACGCATCACAGGTACAACCATAGAGGAAATATATTATTATAAATATATTTCCTCTATGTCTATGGGTACAACCCACGCCGAATCGGTCTCCAGTACTGTATTTTTATATAACGAAAAGCGATAATTCTATACCAAGAGTAAAGTTACGTCATTTACATAATTAAAGGTATTAAGCGCCTCAAACAAAAAAATATATTCTTATATATATCATTGGAATTTTTTTGACAGGTTACAATTTCTGTCATAGGATAAATATTTCCCGATCGGAATCAAGTATTCCTGATTGGAATCAAGCATTTGTGGTTAGAGTTAATTATTGAAAGTAAAACCGACAGGTGGATGTGCAAAGAAAATGGAATGCTTTCAGTGAAACGATTATGTTCCAAATTGTGAAATCAAAAAGCAAATGTTCATTGACAACGCTTTCATCCTTAAAAAAATAAAAAGCACCACCAAACATAACAAATTTGGCTCTCTAAATCGATTTTAAATCTCGAAACAACACGTTTAATGATGAAAAGCAATGATAGCTATAGCACCTTAGTAAGACACTTGTTTGAAAAAGAAACAACCTATTGTTAAGGGTTTAACATATTGCTAGTTAGCAATTACATAGCTAAATATTTAGCAATTTACCAAGGGAGCCCAAAATAATTTTAAACCTTTCTCTTCGTTCTGCTAACTAGTAAATTGGAAATTGCCTTTTATTAAAAAAAAAACGAGCAAAGAAACATGTCTAAACAGTGACAGTTAGTGAAAATAAACAAAGCAAATACGCTTAAACAGACCTATTGATTGGAATTCCCAACTGTTGACTGGACCATTCCATCCACTGCTCTTATAAGAATAATTGTACAGATGTCATAAGGATTTAAAAACTGCTAAAAGTTAAAGTAACCATTCCGTGATTTTAACTTTAACAAATGAGATACTAAAATGGTATAATCATTTAAAATTAGGTAAATCATCTTTTAAGCTTAGCAAACTGCTAAGTGACTTTAACACTTTACTTAATCGTTTAAAATTTTGCGTTATAGTCTTTATGTATGTATATATAAAATTTGATAATGTTATTATCGATAAGTCACCGACGACGTTTGCTAGGACAAGTGATCTAAACAGATCTAATAAACACAACTTATACTATATATTCAAAACTATTATACGTTAGCTGAAGCCATTTTCAACCTTAAAAACAAAACTTATTGTACTTACCTGCACATTTTTATTATGTCTTAAATTTGTTAACATTTGCATGTTGATGTTACTATAAAAATAAAAGACGAAAATTTGAACTTTTGTTAATCTTTGCATGATTTTGGTTTTATTTTATTTCTTGTTATCAATATTTTAAACTTTTTTATAACGGCTTTAGTTTTAATAAAACAATTTGTGTATGTTAATTTAATAATAAATTTCAAATGCATTTTTTAAATCCTATTTTATAATACAAATTTTTAATACAAATGCCTTCTTAGTTGTTAGTTGTTTTTTTTTTTTAAATATATATTAGCTAAATAATAACAAAATTTATGCACATTTAATGTTTTTCGTTATAATTGATAAGTTACTTATATTTTATTACAAACATTTTTAAAATTTTGTTTAAAAACAAAAACTGCACATATCCGACTAGAAATATAAAGATATACATTTATTTGACAGCTTGTTCTGTTGTGCTGTTTATTTTTTTAGAATTAAAAAGATGTTTGATTTGAAATGGTTTACAATCAAATGTATAAACATTGACTTGAATTTCAATGTTTGGATGTTTTGTTTCATTTGGTCTCTGGTGAATGATAAACAATTGTTGAAATAAAACCTCAGCTTTAAGATATCTATTAACATGTAAACCTCGAATGTAAGATAACTTCATCATTTTATTTGTTTTTGAGTATGTTCTACAAAAAAGAAATGTACACTCCGCTTCAACTGAATAAACACAAACATTTTACAGGGTATGTTGTTCATTTTTTCCTAACATTGAGCTTTAATATATCATTTGATGATGCTTAAAGTTTGCTTGTTATATTGAGAAAACAATTAAGAAAGAATAATTTGAAAAGTACCGCTATTTTGTTCTTACTATCTTGCAAAGCGTTCCATATGGAAAAATGCAGTTTTTTTTGCTTCAACTGAACAGAACCACGGTCATTCAAGATCATTATCTTGATCTTCATTTTTAATGAGAGTTTTGAGGTGATTGGCATACTAAATCAAAAGTTACAGTGATCTAATTAAAATTTAGTCGTTTAATTGAAATTTAAAAAAAAAAAGATATGTAGATCAAAAGCTTTGTAAGTGTCGAAAGAGCTATAATTGATTTGTTAAAAGAACAAGAACTGACTGGGCGTGCTATAGCTACCAAAATTGATCGGGGTTTTAAGGTTGTCTATTCTTTCCTCAGAAATAAAAGTTCGTACATTAATAATATGAAAGAAGGTTAAAAAAGGCAACAACAGAAGTTGATAGACTAGCAATTTTAAGATGTGCTTCCAATTCGTGACTCTAAAGTAATAAAACTCCAAACAAAATTCTATAGACTCCATATAAGTTGGAAAAAGGAGTGGCCCAAAGCAGTTTTTTGAGATGGGAAAAAGTTCAACTTTGATGGCCCCGATGGCCGTACGTGGAGCAGTTGCCTACTATGAGACTTTTGATCTTGAGTTTCAAACGTCAAAAATGACTGCAATTACGTACAAAGGAATTTTGAAAAGAAATTTTCGGAAATGTTTGGACCGATTAACTGAACTTTCCATGCCAGACCGTATTTATGAAGTAATAAAGAATAATGATGGCAGTACCAACTACTAGAAATAACCAATACAAAAATATTAGAAGAAAAACTTGTTTCATTTTATTCCATAAGATTTTTAGTTCCTTTTAATAAATTCCGAAAATACTTTCAGAACCATAACCCATTTTTATTTTCAACATCCCAAGAACAATAACAAAATAAAATGGTATTGTTTTTGACAAAAAAAAACTTTTTTCGTTTTTGTTGATAAATGTTCGGTAGCCCAGATAAGGTGGCGTCTACAGATAAGAATGAAAATGTCTCTGAAAAAAGAGAGCAGGTAGGTTTCTGTATTCTGTGCTACCTTCTACTACAAATCAGACACAGCAAACAGCATATATTTTTTTTGTTGTTTTCTTTGTAGATGAGAACTCACAATGTCTCATGTGAGTCTCACATACAGGGCACTGTGCGTGATACAAAACCTGCACGTTCTAGCCCATACGATTCAATATGAATGAGTATTTTGCTTCGTCATACTCTCTATGTTAATTTTGGGACTCGGTGTGCATAAAATATATCTTGCACATATGAGGTGGCATGGAACTTTTTTGTGTTGAGATTTTTTCTCTTGTATGAACAGGGTGATATATTTGGAAATTAGGTAGGTAGGTGTCTTTGCTACAAATGGTGAATGGATGTGCAAGTTTTCTTTTTTGCACACTGAGTATCGAAACTAACATGGGAGATATTTAAAAAAAACTTATTCATACGGAATCATATGGGTCAGAGCGTGCAGGTTTTCTTATTGCACACACTATATATCTGTGTAAGAGTTTACAGGAGATGAAAATTTTATTAGAATGGAGAAGGAGCATAGAGTGAAAATATTAAAGAGGGATGAATCTATGTGGAGTCGAATCGTTCTTGAGCAGTTTGTTTTTTTTTTTTTTTTTTTTTTTTTTTTTTTTGAAAGTTATTGACTGTTGTAACGGCTACTTTTAATGTGTATTTAGTCTGGTGCAGAATGCAGATTGTTGCAATTGTTTTTTCGATTTGTTGGTTAATTTATAATAAATAGCTAATAGTTAAATAGTTAATAGAAGTGACGTATTTTGTGAAAGTGTTTGGTTACCTATTATTCGTGTTTCCAATATGGATAGGAAAAAGCCTTCGGGGGCAGAGTTTAGAAAAAGGAGAAGGCTTGTTGAGGCCGAAATTAAAAAACAGAGTAGAAATATCTCAAAATTTTTAAAACGCAGCGAAGAACAAGCAGATGGGGAAAATGTAAGTATTTGAATGAAGGTGGAACTAAAAGTGGTCGTTATTATTTTAATTTTAATCTAGTTCTCCTTGGGCCGTTTCTCATTTTTTGTATACTTTTATTTTCTCGTTTTGACTTTTTTTCCATTTGAATCGGCATTCTATTTATATTCTTATTTGTGAGTGCCGGTTGTGTTGTTTTATTTTAAATTGTGAAAATGCCAAAAACGCGAAGTGAAACCGAGTGTGAAGTTTTTGGAGCACCCTCCGAGCTTAAAACCAATGTTCATCCAACTTATCGTGATGTCATGAAAGCGTATTTGTTTATCAGAAACGCATTGAAGGAAAAACAGAAAGGATATGACCCAAGTGCATTTGAAGTGTGTTCGAAATTAGTGATCGATTTAAAAAGTGTTTGGCTAAAAGCATCTCTGCCTATTGTGTCAGATCAGCAGATTTTACATAAAATTAAAACATACAATGAAAAATACAAGGCAATAAAAAAATATAAAATCAAAGAAAAGCTCATTTATTGAAAAACTTAATTTATTTAAATCGACCAGCAATATACTTTTTGATTTATCAGCTTGTAAATGTAATTACTTTGCAATGTGTCCTTGCCCAGTAAAAGTTCCTCAAGCAGAACGCTGTTTTTTACTTGACCAAAGACAATCAAGGAGTATGATGATTGGTAGTGTTGACTCTGAGTTGACGAAAAAGATTAAAAAAAAGAATGATCGCAAAATTCAAGAGGATCTAAAACGAAAAAGGTATGAAGAGATGAAAGAATCTAAGAGACTCAAAAATGACCTTCAAATTTCTGATGAAAGTGGGGATGATCCAAATGTTTTAAGTTATGACGAGGACGAGGGCGATGTTCCGATATTACCCAGCAGAAGTCCGTCAATTCCAAAATTATAAGCTAGGATAAATTTAACGAATTTAGCATCAGCCAGCGACAGAACAGGAGTATCCGACAGGTCAGCATCAATTCTTGTAAGTTCTCTTTTACAAGACATTTGTGTCGTTTCCAAGTTAGATTCTTCAAAAGTAATTGACAGAAGCAAAATAAGACGAAAAAGACAAAAATTACGTCAAAATCTTCAATGTAAAATTGAAAATATAACAGGCTTATACTTTGACGGACGAAAAGACAAAACAATGATTTTGGAAACAATTGGGGCCAGAACACATCGGAAGATTTCAGTGGAAGAACACATTGTACTTGTTTCTGAGCCGGAAGGACAGTATCCTGGACATGTTACTCCATCCTGTGGGAATGCCAAAACAATATCTTCAAGCATAATTGATTTTGTAAAAAACATCCTGTGTTAATATGGAAGAAATTATAGCGGTTGGATGCGATGGAACTATTGTGAACACTGGATCCAAAAATGGTATTGTATGCCAGCTCGAAGCAGCCATTGGTAAGCCAGTACATTGGTTTATTTGTTTACTCCATCTAAATGAACTCCCACTTCGTCATTTAATGGCACATGTTGATGGAAAAACCAATGACCCAAAAGGTTTTTCTGGAGTACTGAGAAAAGCTATTGAGAGCTGTGATTGTTTACCAATTCAAGGTTTTGAAAAGATAATAGTAGAACTGCCTCCGATAACTATAGAACATTTAAGCACGGATCAGAAATATCTGTATGAAATGTGTGAAGCAGTTTCTAATGGGAATGTAGCTTTAGAGCTTGCAAACCGACAGCCAGGAAGAATGTCTCATTCAAGGTGGCTTACAACAGCTAACAGGATTCTACGACTCTATGTAGCAACTGAAAAACCTTCAAAGGGGTTATTGGTTCTGGCTACGTACATAATAAAAGTGTATGCGTTTGTTTGGTTTCAAATCAAAACAAAACCATCTTGTTTAGATGGACCAAAACACATTTTAGCACTAATAAAAGCGTCAAAATATCTACCCAAAAACCTTAAGGCAATTGTTCATCCGGTAGTAATGCATATTTTTGCCATCCAGAAAATATTTTACTTGCTATGTTAGCTGATAGCCGAAGCCATGTCCGGGAATTAGGCCTTAGAAGGATTTTGAATTTTTTTTACTAAAACATGTAATTTATTTTTTTTTGCATTCAAAATGTAATCCTAAGATTTGTTCTTTATTAAAATGTGATTTTTTTAAGCATATAATACAAATTGTCTGTTTTAATAGTAAGGAATATACGATTGAAAGGGCATTTTTGTTTGCGAATAAAGGAACCTTAGGACATAATTTTTTTTTTTGCTAAAAACTTGTGGTATCGTTAAGAAAAAACCAAATTCAACTTTTAGTACCATAGGCATACGAAAATTAAAAAAAAAAAAAAGTTCAAATTCACTCCGGCCTATTGTGCAAGTATTATAAGTTAGTTTTGATTCAACAATCTGGTATTGAGGTACAGCAAAATCAAGACATACTCAGGGCATAAGACATACTCGCAACCAAAAATACAGGAATGGGGCAAAATAAGAACCAGTGACAGGCGGAATTTCTGAGGGCCCATCGACTTCAGCTCAAGTGAAACAGCACCAACAACAGCCATGACAAATGCGGAAGCAGCAACACCATAAACAGCAAAGTCTGATAAAGGAGCAGGCAAAAGGGCATTTGCCAATTGTCTGGTCTCATTTAAGATTAACAGAAATGACATTATGCTGACATTGGCAAATGCCCAATCCAAGCATAAAATAATTTATTCAGTTGTAATCAATCTATTCCCAACTAAACTAAATACCAATAGAAGAGCTTCATACCTGCATTAGAGCCATGCTACAACATCAAAGATCAAACATCACGCCAAAGCTCCAATAAATAAAAATTAATGCAGTCAGTCAATTATACGCCCGATGATGGATGACAAATATTCGAAACGCGTCGCGATATATTAAACAAATTAAAAGTTGTGAAACTTATTGTTTTTCAAAAATAAAATAAAATAAAATAATAAATATAAAATTAAAATTTAATATTCGTTTTTATTTTCGTTTTTTTTTATATTAAACTATCATTCTTTCAATGTTTTTTAAAAAGTGTTTTTTGTACTAAAAGAACTTTATTCGCGATGCATGCCGTCCGCCAATATAAAAATGCCTAATCCAGCAATAGACCAAAATGTACCACTATTGTGCAAGATCTTCATACGATTAACACGAGTGATCTTCAACAACTGTTTGACAACACCGAAGGAATCCTTTTAAAACTTAATAAAAAAGTAAGTTAGAACAAAGTATTTTTTATAACCCAGAAAATAATGAAAGTATTGTAATGAATACATTTTTAAATAATTTAAATGCCAATTAAGCTTCTGTCATTATACCGCAAAATATAAGGGCTTTGCTACAGCTACCTTCTGATCGGTTGCCACTAAGTATTGTACTTCAAAAGAGACCCCCTTGCCTCGTTTAATTAATAAATAAAAATTGTTGATAGTCTATATATATATATATTGTGTAAACGTGTGAACGTGGCAGAACTTACTTAAAAAGTTTAGTGGCATATAATTAATTAAATATAATGAACATATGTTAGCGATCTGGCAACACTGTGGAATTCAACGGATAAAAAGAATAGAAGAAGACGTTTTTGTTGAGTTAGAATATCGGGAGTTGTATATTGGAAGCGTGCCGGTTCGGTAGAGTAAAGATATAAAACTTTAAAATATTAATGTCGTTTAATATTATTTGAATTTTTAATTAATTGTTCTAACGAAAAGATAACTGATTTTATGTTTCTTTAAAATAAGTCTATAACTAACTCGATAATAAAAAGTAAATTAAATAACGAAATCGTTCCGAGTGTTCAGTTAATATAGTCTTAAAGACTAGAAGGTTGATTTCATTTAGGTGGATCTAAATAGTTAAATCTCTAACACATATTTAACAACAATGATTAAGATTTGGTTGGAAAGGAGATTTTTAATCTCGCCCGAGTTAAGATCATAAACATAATTATTTTACATATATGTACATAGTTAAGATCATAATCATTATATTCACAAACCTAAATGTAATCATTAACCTTTGATTGTCATCATATATGTACATTTTTTTTTTATATTTTCTTGTATCTTTGTATTTCATTTTAACTAAAAACTACTAAAATTCAGGTGTGAGAAGGCTTAAGCATTCCCGTTCTCACACCTAATAAAATATCGAATACATTATGTATTTATCCTAACTACAGGTTGTAAAATAATGAATTTGTATAAGTGCATTTGATAATTGGACATCAGCCAAGGCACTTGTGTTTTTTTTTAGTTCTGTCATTAATAAACTCAACTCCCGCAACTACAGAAAGGAAATGCACTTTGGGCTAAACTGAATGAATTGTGGGAATCATTTGATAACTTGGACAGCGAGATAAGAGATAATAACAGATATTAGAACACGAATATTTCACCAAAGGATATTATGACGAGGTGAAGAAGGTGTATGAGTTAACAAAAAATGACATCATCAAGAGGTTTAGTGATGCGTATTTTAAGATTGATGAGGCTGGAGAAATGACCACAACAGTCAATCCTCAGCCCAAGCAGCAAAAAGAGGATTTAGGACCAACAGCAGTCAAGCCCTTAGGGCCCTTTCACACCAAACGAATCCGAATCAATCAGAATCCCTCCGAATCAAGTTGAATCTGATTGACCAAAATTCGGCTTTGAGCGCTCCGTTTAAATGTGAAGGGATTCTTTTACCGCCTTCAGACCGGACGAATCTGGTTCAATCAGGTTTGATTTGAGGTCGCACTTGATTCAACCTGTCAGATTCCTCGTCCGGTCAGTCTTGAATCAACAACCATACGAGACGGACGTGGAGTTATTAATTTTATAAGTTAAAGAAAATAGTGCGATTTTTGACACCAGTGATAAAAATCACAGCAACAGAAATCTCATATGTTCTGTGTGGAGGAAAATTGGCGAATAATTAAACATTCCAGGTAAGAATTATATTGTACTCAGTAATAATAATCATTATTTCTATGTTAGATCATATGCCCGTATTGATTGTATTTTGCAATATTTGAGTTGAGCCTCCTACGAAACACTATTACATTTAAAACAACTGCGTCCATGATGATAGCTCAAAAGCAACTAAAAGAAGGAAAACAAAAAGATGAAAGGATTTTTATAGATTCAGGTTGATTCAGCTGGTGTGAAAGAGTGGAGATGACGAATCAGATTCAACTTGATTCGGAGTGATTCTGATTGATTCGGATTCGTTTGGTGTGAAAGGGCCCTTAGCAGGCCCTACAAAGAAACTCTCCACTGTAGCACAAAAATTCAATCGCCCATCAAGACTGATATTAAACCCTTCCTTGTCGCAATGGAAGAATACGAAATCCATAAAGCATACAAACAAGAACAGGACAAAATATTAAATGACAAACTAACCATCAAACCAAACGCACTATATGAAACAGCAATAAAATTCGAATACAAACAATAGAAGAAAGAAAAAAGACAACATAATAAATTAAAGCTCAAATAAATATAAAACACAACCTCAAAAGTCAACAGGATATCAATGGAAAACAAATTCCGAATGCTTGGTAAAATCTTCCAAGCATTATTAAATAAATGCCCAGTGAGTTTAAGAGAAACTTCATCGCAACTCTCATGATGAATTGGGATCAAAGAGCTATTCATAACATTTGTCCTATACCGATTGATCATAAGCAGGCAGTGCAAGTACCAATAAAATTACCCTCAATGAGATTAAGAATTCATGTTGCTATTGCTTATCAACCGCCACAGATATTGAACCCATAAGGAATTGAGTATATTGGTAGTGTTGGCACCGTCAATAGTTTTTGGAACACTTAATATTTAACATAATTTAAGATGATCCTAAGGACATACATACAAATTTCCTTAATCCGTTGATCGCAGATTATTCAACAGCAGTGAATCTGCTTAAACGAAACAATTTACAAGTGCACTGAAATTCGATTCGTCTTAATAATAAAAATAAAAATTCTTAATTTTATCTTTTCGAAGTTAGGCTTACAACTAAAAATCTTTTCTTTTATACCACCAGAGATGAAATACTGTTTTTCAAATCAAGCTTTGAAAGAAAAATAATCCATGATCATATCTTATTGAAAGAAAAACCATCGCTGGAAATTCATCCTTATTCTGCTGTGAGCAAAGCTATAAACATTTTGTTGTATTCTTCAAAACCTTTTAAAAAGATTGGCTCATTCAGGATGCTTCAAATATAAAAGCCGGCAAAAATCCTCATTCAAACCCTCCAAGTGGGTGCCAGGCGGGCAATGATCACCACAGTAGTCCTGTGCATTTTTGGCAGGATGGTGATTAGCTAAGGTTGAGTTGGGTCGCCGAAATTTTGTAACTCCTCAATAGTGCAACGTTCGGAAACCCAATTCAATCATAGTTTAGAGGTTCCTAATTTCAGTGGTGGTGTGAGCGTACTTTGTACGAAAACCGTGCCGAAGAATGAAAGGCTGGGGGATAAACCAGCCACTAACGAGCTCTTTCGGACGCTGTGGCAAGGTCCGTCATATTTCTGCCTTACACCGGCAAGCGGCTCTGCCGGGGCCGACCGTCTTTCCACATTACTCGTGGGAACAAAATGAACAAATCAAACAAGAAAACAATCAAACAAATAAATCGCGACGGGGGCTGCCAATGCGGTCACATCTCCTGAAAAGGCTGTCGAGCCAACTCAGGGGTGTGAACGGGTTGTCAACCCTGTGGTTGCAACTAGTAGTGGAATTGACTCGAAGGGTGAGGGCACACCCCGATTGGTATTGTAGTGATCCACTACATGCGACCACTCTATTAGCCTTATTTAAATTTCCATTCCCAAGCCACCACACACGATCTTGTATAGTATCATTTTTCGTTGTCATTCGCGCAACCGATCCAAGACATTGTCACCCATAAATGTGTCATCTTCCGTAGCCCACTTAGTGAAACCTAACACCACAGCAATTAATTAATTGTCGCCAGTTTTGCTAAGTGCAGCAAAGTAAGAATGACCACTATGAGCAAGCATTGTTTCGAGTTCAAAGTACATATATAATCATATCACACTTCGGTAATTAGGCCGCTGCGCTGCCCGTGTGTATCTGGTACCTCTATGGATAAGTTGAATTTGCTTCATATTGGGCCAGTGTAAACAAAATATGATTCATCGAACTCTACATGCAATGGTTATTGGTATCAATGCGAGTTGACAAAATTGAAAATTATGATGATAAGGCATTTTTCATATGAGGTTGCGTAAAAATGCATTTCCATATGGAAAATGCTATATTATTAAGTGGTAATGGAAATTGAAACTATTATAAATAGGCAAAGGATGAGGAGGAATAAACAGAATTTAGTTATCATTCAAACTTGAAGGTCGCAGCCAAGCATTGAGACAGCGGGCCTTTCAAGTAATAAATAAATAAAAAAAAAGCAAACAAATATTTCTTTTATTTCCTAAATTCTCCCCAACAAACTCTTCCCTGAATCGTCAGGAAGTACTGTTAACTTGGGTTAATACATGGTGGCAGCGATATTTCTGGCCAACAATGAACAATGATATAAAAAACTATATACTCCAATGCAAATCCTGTCAGACAAACAAGTTAATACAGAATCCCCGAATTCCCATGAAGATCACCACAACAAGCTCAACTCCGTTCGAAAGAATAGCTTTAGATATTGTAGGACCACTTCCCATTAGTTATGAAAACCATAAATATCTCCTTACCTACCAAGATGACCTGACCAAATATACTGAGGCTATACCTCTGGAAAATGCAGAAGCCTCTACAGTAGCTAGGGAGTTTGTCGAAAAAATCTTATGTCGCTTTGGATTTCCTGAGGCACTCCTTACGGATCAGGGGACGAACTTTCTTAGCCAATTGTTCAAGGAAGTTTGCAAACTTCTTAAAATAAAAAAAATTCAAACTACCGCGTACCACCCTCAAACTAATGGAGCTCTTGAACGTAGTCACCGCACATTAGTAGAATACCTAAGGCATTACGTTAATCGTGATCCTCTTTCATGGAATACCTGGATTCCATACGCTATTTTTGTCTTTAACACGACTCCCCATAGCAGAACTGGCTATACACCTCATGAGTTATTGTACGGTTATCCAGCTAGGATTCCTACTATTCTTGGAAAAAATCCCCAAGTGACTTATAACTACGAAAATTATTCGAATGAACTAAAGTCTCGATTACAACACGGATACCATATTGCTAAGGAAACTTTAAAAGGTAATAAAGAAAAATCAAAAACATATTACGACAAACATTCAAAGCAAAAGACATTTAATGTAGGAAACAGAGTTCTAATAAAAAACCATGCTAGAAAGAACAAATTTTCCTCACTTTGGGAAGGTCCCCATGAGGTATGTAGAATAATTTCCGACGAAACGACTGAGATAAAAATACGAAATCGAAATAAGGTTATCCATAACAATGATCTCAAACTCTTTTCTGATTAAATAACTATCCCCTATCCCATAAGTACACAGTCACACAGATCCAAGCAAAACTCTCTGAGATAAATGGACAATTCTTTTTTTTTTTTAGAACATGAAGTTCACAATTCTCCTTCTTGGACTTCTGAGTACCGCATATGCAAACCTAATTATCACCCAAATCGAACAAAAGGCTGGTATTTACTTCGAGGTAATCGGACCCGTTGAATTATATACACATGAGTGGAAACTTGTTGTGTACTACAATTTGGAACATTTAACAAAAGCACTAGAGGAAGCAGCAAAAATAATCACCGAAATCAGTGGTATATGCGAACAGCTTAAAAATAAGGAACAGTTTCAAATAATATGTGTCGTAGCGTTATCCGAAATGAGTCACTTGATGACAGACATTCAGATAAAATACAGTCTTGTAAACCCACACTATAGAAAAAAAAGATCACTATTTAATGCCGTAGGGATTCTAAGCAAATCACTTTTCGGTACCTTAAACGAAGATGATGCAAATTTTTATACTGGAGAAATCAAGAAAATTAGGGAAAATGAAAACCATGTAATATCTCTCGTCAAAAAACAAACTCTCATACTCGAAACAACCAAAAATGTATTTAGTAAGTCAGAAGCGACTATTCAAAACCAAATGTTGATAATCAATTCAAAATTAGAAAATACAAAAAAATGATAGATAGACTCATTAATACAACAAACACTGAACTCGAATCCCTAACTTCCTTATTGACTCTCATTATTATAAGATATCTTAACACACTAGACGACATACTCGATTTAGTTACAGATGTAACTCATGGAAAACCTCACCCATCCATTATAACCCCCGAACAATTTAGAGACGTATTAGCAAAAATAAAGCAAGAACTTCCATTAAACACAAAATTACCCAATACCCCAATAGATAATAACATTATATCTTTTTATAAAATCTGAACTACCAAAGTAGCTATTCATGACGACAAAATAGTATACGAAATCAAAATACCCCTTCCATTTGTTGAAAAATACATCTTATACAAAAGTATTCCTTTGCCAACCATACATAAAAATAACTTCGTGTTCATACACCCAACCTCCCAATACATTTTTCTCGATTACAACAAAGAAAATTACTGTCAATTAAATACAGCGGAGTTATCTCTCTGCAAGTCCCAAAATGATAAATTCATATGTCCCCTTACACATCCATTATTGAGTACTAAATCAGGAAACCCACAATGTGAAATCGAATTACTAAACAGAATATCAGTTATTCCCAACTCATGCGAAATAAGACAATCCAACCATTCAACAGTATGGATCCAACTATCACAAAAGAATAAGTGGATTTTCTCAACTTTAAATAATTATTATATTGACGAAATATGTGACGACAACATAACCTCATATAATTTGTACGGCACAGCCACAATAGAAATTGTAGGGCATTGTTACCTTAAGAACAAAGACATGACAATACACACATTTAACGAAAATTCTACAACAATTAACAAATTTTACATTCCCCCGATAAACATTTCAAAACTGCTTATAAATAATACTTCAAGTTTCCCAAACTACCCCGACAATTTAGCCATTATTCGATTCTCTAGCCATGAAGACTTAAAATTAGTATCTGAACAAATAAGCGAGTTAAAAGCAGACGAAGCAAAACCATTGACTAATCTAAGTGAACATCACGTTCATCATTATATACTTATCTACACGGTTATAATTATAGTTTTAGTATTGAGTTGCTTCAGAAGATACCAAACTTACAAAGTGAAAAATGAACCAAAACCCATTGTTTCGGATATTAAATTAAAAAGAAATCAAATCAAAGAAAACGACAAAATACAAACTGAAGTACAACTCCATGACAAAAGCTCCCAACAATCCTCATCTAAAGATACCATAGTAGAAACAGATTCAAAACCTGAACCCTCTCCAAAATTTGTCTTACGCCAATATCCAAAGTAACCAATAAACTATATTAAAATATATGATTGTTAAAATTGAAAAAAAAACACACACACATTAATAATAAAAAAAAAAAAAAAAAAACCCCTTTTACAAAAATAATATAAAAACAAAAACAAAAAAAAAATATATGTTTAAACTTTTAATAAAAACCTTATATTAATAAATTGTGCTTACAATAAAAAAAAAAAAAAAATGCTATACTATAATTTATAAATAAAATCTTTTATAATAATCTATAAAAAAGAAAAAAAAAAATGTTTAAATGTTTAATATAAAAATTTTTAAAAATAAATATTTTATAAGGTACTATATTTTCAAATTTAAAATGTCAAAAAAACAAATAATCAAAAAAAAAAAAAAAAAAAAAAAAAGCTTACAAAAATTATAAAACAAACACTTCAATACTATTAATTCCTTATTTTATACTATTTTTATAAAATTTCTTAAAACTAGACAAATATTATTTTAATCATATCAAAATTATATCAAAAATGTAACCTTTTCATCCTTTCGCAACTTTACAGAAAATTAACCTCTTCAAGATATAATTTTCTTTCTTCAAGGGGAGCGGGATGTAGTGATCCACTACATGCGACCACTCTATTAGCCTTATTTAAATTTCCATTCCCAAGCCACCACACACGATCTTGTATAGTATCATTTTTCGTTGTCATTCGCGCAACCGATCCAAGACATTGTCACCCATAAATGTGTCATCTTCCGTAGCCCACTTAGTGAAACCTAACACCACAGCAATTAATTAATTGTCGCCAGTTTTGCTAAGTGCAGCAAAGTAAGAATGACCACTATGAGCAAGCATTGTTTCGAGTTCAAAGTACATATATAATCATATCACACTTCGGTAATTAGGCCGCTGCGCTGCCCGTGTGTATCTGGTACCTCTATGGATAAGTTGAATTTGCTTCATATTGGGCCAGTGTAAACAAAATATGATTCATCGAACTCTACATGCAATGGTTATTGGTATCAATGCGAGTTGACAAAATTGAAAATTATGATGATAAGGCATTTTTCATATGAGGTTGCGTAAAAATGCATTTCCATATGGAAAATGCTATATTATTAAGTGGTAATGGAAATTGAAACTAGTATAAATAGGCAAAGGATGAGGAGGAATAAACAGAATTTAGTTATCATTCAAACTTGAAGGTCGCAGCCAAGCATTGAGACAGCGGGCCTTTCAAGTAATAAATAAATAAAAAAAAAGCAAACAAATATTTCTTTTATTTCCTAAATTCTCCCCAACAAACTCTTCCCTGAATCGTCAGGAAGTACTGTTAACTTGGGTTAATACAGTATCGGTAGCGACTAATTCTGGAAGTGGACCCACATCTGTGTCACACGGACATAGCTCTGGGCCGGCCAACAAGAAGTCCAAGAAGTCAGAAGAAGGATTCTAGCCGCAGTCGGTGTCATACTAGTGGCTTTCTTAGCAGAAATACCAAACCGACCTGCAGCGACTCAACGCCAAGCTCGAGGTTGTTGCAAGGGAGAATATTCCTTGCCGGCCAAGAGCACGTATAATGGTCCCGGCTCTACACAACTGCCCAGGTATGATCATGAAATTGATCAAAGCAAGTAATCCAAACCTGCCTACGCACGACTGGAAAGTCCCAAAGGTTGAGAAGGAGACAGTGGGTCACTATAGATCAGCTCTCTTGGTGATCAATAGGGAATAACTGGCCGCGACCAAAGGCATGATTAGGTATGGTTTCGATGAAATCGTGATTCGTATCTACAAAAAAGACGAAGATTCGCTTAACACGCCCCCCACAGAAGCCCCTTCAGCGGAAGGAAACGCTTCACTACCCCCAATAATGGAAGTCGATGCAACACCACAAGTGGAACCATCGAACTCCACAGCCCCAAACAAGCCATCCGACGTGGAGGCTAACCCTATAGTCGACAGCAACTCCGACATGGATACTGAAGACGCCACCTTAGGCATCACCCTCGTTCCTCCTCAGACAATGAAAACGCCGATAAAACAGTGGTGGAGGTTGATCTGATTAAAAGTTGCAATGCTGCGATTAGTACAGATTAATCTCCATCACGCCATCATGGCCGCAAACAACCTGGTGCTCCCATTGCATAGAAGCAAGGAAGACATCGTCTTGATACAGGGGCCGTGGGTCTCAAACTCCATCATCAGAGGCCTCAGGACTCCTGGATATAAACTACTCTATGCATCGGAGAAAGGTGAACCAAGGTCATGCATGTTAGTAAAAAAATGACTTAAATGTATTTTTACTCCCCAATTACAGCGACAAGGACACCACCACCGCTGTCTTAACAACGGATAAAGCCACCTACTGGCTCATATCCTCTTATCTTGGCCACGACAACCCAATTCCAGGAGACACCTTGAGGAAGGCAATTGCGGACGCACAATCGAAAAAAGTTGGTCTCCTAATTGGTTTGGACGCTAACGCCCATCACACGGTATGGGGTAGCTCTGATATAAATGAGAGAGGTGAGTCCTTATTTGATTACTTACTAAGCACTAACCTACTCATAAGTAATATTGGTAATGAACCCACTTTTGTAACGAAGAATAGGAAAAAGGTACTTGATATTACACTTACCTCTGACTCGATCCACAATCTGATTTCAAACTGGCATGTCTCAAAAGAGAATTCCTTCTCTGACCACAGATACATTCAGTTTGAGCTCAAAGATGTGGCAAATATATCTACGGGTTTTCGCAATCACCGTAATACAAACTGGGAACGATATAGGGAGGTACTAGCACAACTGCTTGATCACAACCTTCTTAAAAGCTCCTCCAGTAAGGATGAACTAGACCTTTCTGTGAATCATCTCACCGAAACCTTCAATGAATCAATGAGAACTTTATGCCCTGTAACCATTTTAAAGGGTAAAAAGAAACCTCATTGGTGGCGTAAAGAACTAGAACCATTCAGAAAGAGCTGTCGCAAACTCTTCAATAGATTTAAGTACACTAGATCTCCTTCTGACTGGGACTTATACAAACAAGCTCTAAAGCAATATAAAAAAGAATTAAGGAAGAGTAAGAGGTCTTCTTGGAGAAACTTTTGTGGTAAAATAGAAAATACTTCAGAAGCCTCAAGACTCAGGAAAATTCTCTCAAAAAGTCCAACAATACCCAGTGCTTTAAAGACAGATGCAGGCACATGGACTATCACAGATGAAGAATCTCTTAATCTGTTATTAGACACCCACTTTCCAGGTAGCTCTAACATACTTAACGACTTAACATCAGAGTCTCAAGCTTCTACAAGCGATTTAGTTGATCTAATAACGCGGGAAAAACTGCAATGGGCCATAGATAGCTTTGATCCATATAAATCTCCAGGACCAGACGGAATCATTCCGGCCGAACTACAAAAATGCTCAGACATAATCATTCCACCATTGGAAATCATTCTGGCCAGATATACAGCCAGATAAACCAGCAACCAACATAATTTTTTTACAAGAAAACCCAATTAATTAAAGGTAAAACAGTGGAACTTGTTTGACGATTTATACGTCAAACATATATCACTGAGTATTTAACTGAGCTTTAAAAACTAACATAGTTTGTTTTAAATAAAGTCAAATTGAACTTGTGGGATGATTTATACGTCTCACACATATGGTTTGACAATTGCCGAAAGTTTATTAACAATTTTATTTTTTAATAAAGTCAAATTGAACTTGTGGGACGATTTATACGTCCCACACATATGGTTTGACAGTTGCCAATTATTTAACTTATGGATTAATTTAGTATAAGTTTGTCAATTGTGTAGACTTACATAGATTATAAGAAATATCAGAAATTGAATAAAAAATTTTGAATTATTAATGAAAGTACGCCTTGTTTTGCGTTTTGATTTAAAGAAAATATTCTTCAGAGAGGAATAAAACCGTTTTGAGTCATTTCACTTTGGGTTTCAGGGTGATTGCCTATGCTGACGACGTTGCAATATCTGTATCTGGGAAACACCCAAGTTCTATCGGAACTCCTACAAAATACCTTAAATAGGCTAATTAAATGGGCTAAGCAATGTGGCTTGGAAGTCAATCCACATAAAACTGAACTAGTACTCTTTTCGAGAAGGTACAAAATTCCTCAGATTAGCCCACCCAAGATTAAAGGAATACCATTAAGCTTTTCCGACCAAGCTAAATATTTAGGCCTCATTTTAGACAAAAAACTAATTGGAAGGCAAATATTGATGAAAGAGTAAAAAAGGCTACCGTAGCGCTTTTTACTTGTAAAAAGGTCATAGGATCAAAATGGGGCTTCTCCCCAAAAATAACCCACTGGCTATACACTTCGGTAATCAGACCGATACTCATTTATGGAGTTGTCGCATGGTGGACCACACTGGACAAGATGGTAAATCTAAATAAGCTCATCAAAATCCAGCGGTCAGCAGGTATGTGCATCACAGGAGCACTTCGCTCAACAACAACCGCAGCACTGGAAGTGCTTTTAAACCTAACACCTCTTGACATCTTCTCCAAAATGGTGGCAGCCAACTCATGTGTGAGGCTTAGAGCCACCTCTCAATGGAACAGTAACAATACTGGGCATACTACTATTCTAGACAATTTCAGATCTATCCCAGATCGCTTAGACCATACCGCCCCAAAAATGGTATTCGGTAAAAGCTCCATGTGTCCATCCCTTCAAGATCCTACTGGGAAGAAGAGAGACCCCTGGAAGACAATGCGGTACACTTCTATACAGACGGTTCAAAGACCAATTACGGAGTTGGAAGTGGTATCTATTCGGAACAACTGAATCTCAGTCTATCATACAGACTTCCCAATCAATGTAGTGTATTCCAGGCAGAAGTAGTGGCGGTTTAAAGAGGCATTATCATGGCTCAAAGAAAACGTTATATCCTGCAAGGATATACGAATCTTCTCGGACAGCCAAGCCGCTCTTAAATCTCTCGCGTCTGTCTCCACAAACTCTCTAATAGTCCACGACTGTCAATCATCTCTGAATGAGATGACGGAACAGTTTAATATTCACCTCATTTGGGTGCCGGGCCACAGAGACATTTCGGGAAATTGCAAAGCCGATGAGCTCGCCAAAAACGGAACACTTCTGCCTAATGTTAGACAAAAACATAACATAGGAATACCACTTGCTACATGCAAATATCTTCTAAAACAATATGCTCTAGAATCAACAAATGCTAGATGGTCACAGAGTACCACCTGCCTAGCAACCAAGCAAATATGGCCAAGCATAGACTTAAAACGGTCAAAAGGCTTGATATCCCTGAGCAGACAAAATATAAGCTCTACAATTGGAGTAATAACAGGACACTGCCTCATAGGAAGACATGCTCTGAGGCTAGGGGTCTACACAAATGACTTCTGTAGAAGCTGCATGGACGAGGAGGAAGAGGAAACAGTCCAACACCTTCTATGTACATGTCCAGCACTCTCTATTAGAAGGAATAACTTTCTCGGTAATCTCTTCTTCGATAATACCAGTGAACTGGCAACGATCGACACAAAATGTCTCTTTAACTTCATTAAAAGTACAAAATGGTTTGTTTAAGTTCATTACTCTCCCATAAGTAACCTCATTAGTGGTATCACAATGGACCCTTGAGGTCTGGGTGAGTGAATGACATCTGGACAGCCACTTCAACGTAACCTTCACATATAAAAGCAGTATCCGTAAATAATAACCAACACAAAATAATTTTAATTTCGGTCAACCCGAATTGTTGCTCCATTTACTTTGCTTCCAGAGCCTGACAATTCTGATCACAAAATCTCATGATTTGACAAATTTCGTCAGGTTTAGCACATCTGGCAAAGATGGTAAAATGAATACGTCCACCTTCTGCAACAGAAGTTAAAATAGAAAGGGCAATGCCAAAATTTAGAACCTGAAA
Organism: Eupeodes latifasciatus; assembly: GCA_920104205.1. Taxonomy (NCBI): domain Eukaryota; kingdom Metazoa; phylum Arthropoda; class Insecta; order Diptera; family Syrphidae; genus Eupeodes; species Eupeodes latifasciatus. The sequence goes on along the minus strand of OV049924.1, from coordinate 177,105,005 downwards.
CAGAAACATACCAAAGAGCTATTCATAACATTTGTCCTTTACCGATATATCATAAGGAGCAGCAAGAGCAGGCTGTACAAGTATCAAAAAAAAAAAAACAACTCTCAATTAGATTTTGAGGTGGAAGATTTTTCGGTAATTCTTTGGTAACATTATTATGTTTCATATTGCTATTGTTTCCATTAGCAACCGCCACAGATATTGAACTCATAAGGATGACTAAAGTCGACACCCCAATTAAAATGTAA